>JBBPBP010000004.1:26303462-26319891 GCA_037974735.1 Cicer chorassanicum
CCAGAATTCACACTTCCCCAAATTAGCATACAATCGCTTATCCCTCAAGATTTGTAAAACTTGACGTAGGTGAACTTCATGTTCCTCTCGACTCTTAGAATAGATCAATATGTCATCAATGAAGACCACCACAAATTTGTCTAAGAAGGCGTGAAATATACGATTCATGTAATCCATGAAAATAGCTGGTGCGTTGGTGACACCAAAAGGCATCACCAAATACTCAAAGTGTCCATAGCGAGTTCTGAATGCTGTTTTAGGAATGTCTTCTTCCTTCACCCGAATCTGATGGTACCCCGACTTCAGATCAATCTTTGAAAATATGGTTGCTCCTTTGAGTTGGTCCATCAAGTCATCAATGCGTGGCAAGGGATACCTGTTTTTGATTGTGACTTTGTTAAGCTGGCGATAATCGACACAAAGTCTAGACCTTCCGTCCTTCTTTTTCACTAGGAGCACCGGCGCTCCCCAAGGTGAGACACTCGGTCGTATGAACTGTTTAGACAAAAGGTCCTCCAACTGATTTTTCAACTCTGACAATTCCGATGGAGACATTCTATATGGGGCAATAGAAATAGGTCCTGTACCCGGAGTCACATCAATTGAGAATTCAATATCACGAACTGGGGGTAATCCTGGTACGTCTGGCGGAAATACCTCTGGAAAATCTTCGACCACAAGAATCCCGTCTACCTCCACCTCTAGCTTCATACTGACTGAGTTGAGAGAAACACATTTTTGAACTCCCTCTTTCAAAGAGAAGTTCAATTTATTGGTATCGAGGAATCGAAAAACACCTGGGTCTGGGAATATCACCGACTTACGAGCGCAATCCAATAGAACATGATGGCGTGACAACCAATCCATCCCAAGGATCACTCCCAAATGCTTGAGGGGAATACAAATCAAATCAACGTTGAATTTCATATCAAACACAATCAACGGGCATTGCAAGCAAGCCGTATTACATTTCACCGATTCGGTAGAAGGTAGGGTAACCACCAAATCAAACGGCAAGGTAGTAACAACAAGTTGGAGCAAATCCACCCAATCCAATGAAATGAACGAGTGTGTTGCCCCTGAATCATATATTACTTTAAGTGATTTTCCAGCGATTAAACACTCACCTTGGATAAGTTCAGATGAAGATGGGGCTTCCTCTCCATTGATATGGTATACACGTCCCTTGGCGGTAGGGCGGGCAACATTGTCATTGATATTGTTGCGGTTGACAGCTCTATCATCCTTTCGTTCAGGGCATTCGTTTGCAAAATGGTCTGGTTTCTGACAGATGTAACAGACCCTAGGTCTGATTGGGCACTCAGATATCTTGTGTCCTTCCCTGTTGCAGCGAAAACACCTGATAGGGTACGCCTGGTTCAGCCTTGGAGTCTTTGGCCCTTCACCTTCCCCGTTTTGAGGTCGGGGTTGATCTCTAGCATTCCCCTGTGGTCGGGCATACGGTTTGTGTTGTTGATGTTGCCTACCCCTGTTCTGTTGGTCGTTATGCCCCTGTTTCAAATATTAACATTTAGAGGCCAAGCTTATGGATCTCATGATATGAATGGATTTAAATCTCTACCTGAGGTCTGATGGGTCCACCTACAGCACCCCTATTTAGACGACTCTGCTTCATCTGCTCCACTTTCTTGCATTTCTCCACCAGTACTTGGTATTGGCGTATCTCCAAGGGTCCCACTGACTCCTTAATCTCATACCTAAGCCCGCTTTCGAACCTCTCACACATGTATTCTTCATCTATCTGATTTAGGAAGTAGCGGAAATGCTTTGCTAGGGACTCGAACTTTGCCGCATATTCCGCTACTGTGAGATTCCCTTGATACAACTTCAGAAATTGGGCCTCCTTCTCGGCCCTAGCACTCTTCGGGAAGTATTTGTCTAGGAACTTATTCCTGAAAGCCTCCCAGGTCAGCTCTTCATGATTTGTCTCCATCATTCTCTTCGCACCTCGCCACCAGTATTCAGCTTCACCAATCATTAAATAGGTCGCATACTCCACTTTCGCATTGTCAGAGCAGTGTAGGATCTCGAAGATCTTCTCAATCTCCTGCAGCCAAAGATCGGCCTTGTCAGGGTCATGATCCCCTTTGAATTTAGGCGGATCTTGGCGACGAAATTCGCTCAATGCTCTTGTTGCCCTAGCTGCTTCATCCCTCTGATCCCTCTGCTCATCTCGCTGAGCCTGGGCCGCGGCTTGTTGGGCCATTGCAGCGGCCATTGCATTCATGGCTTGGATCGCTTCAGTCATGTCATTTCCTCCTTGGGGAATCGATCGGTTTGTGCGACGAGCCATAACGCTTCCTAATTAGGGAAATATTACGACAGAATTTTAACTCTAGGGTAGTAAGGAAGTCTTTTATTGAACACTATATAGTAAGTTCGGGTTATACAGCAAGTCGTGTTTTGGAGGGGTTCCCAGGAAAGAGAGGTGGATCAATGGACCACTTAATAACCAAGTCTTTCCTTAGCCAGAATCCCTCCAATACAACTTTTTATGTATTATCTTTCCCTTCTATCTTGGGGATCATACAATTATACATAATTTAGGATTTAGAACATTTCTTAGTTAGATATATTTAGATCACATGATGAAAGCTCTATAATTACTTTGTGATTTAGATTGAAATAATTTAAATTGGGGGTAATAAACTTATAATTCGCAATATCATACAATCATAAATAATTACTGCATGAATTAAATTAAAAATTATTTCTAATCATAGGATCAAGAATTTAAGACATATTTTTCATCACAATTATACGGAGGAGTTAGGCAATTAAATTCACATAACTAGAATTTAAGTCATTAATGACAGAAAATAGCTAGAGAATCAACACTTAGTATGAACAAGAAGTAGAGACTTTAAAATTAACAAAAACAACCATAGACGAACAAGTATAAAATTCATAAAAATAATAAAGTGTAACAACTTAAATAGAAATTTTATTAAAAATATAAAAGACAATGCCAATAAAGCCATGCAAGTAGACATAGAGATTTTCATATTTGAAAACAATTAAATACACAATAGAATAATGAAGTATTTAAGGCATATATTTACCTACAACAATTACACAATTAATCACACATAATAGAATTTAAGAGGTTGCACAATTAATAGCACATAAAAGGATTTAAACAATTAATAGCACATAAAAGGATTTAAGTGATTTGTAAAATTTTCAAATTCAAGGGGTTACACAATTAATAACACATAATAGAAATTTAAGAGGTCATACAATTAATAATACATAATAGAAATTTAAGTGATTAGTAAAATTTTCAAATTCAAGGGGTTACACAATTAATGATACGTAATAAAATTTGAGTAATTAGTAAAATTCAATTTCAAGGAGGTTACATAATTAAGGATACTTAATAGAAATTTAAATAATTAGTAAAACCCAATTAATTAGAAAATCAGACAATTAACACAAACATCAGAAAACATGCGACATACACAACGCGTCCCACCCCACCAAAGTCCGAGAATTAGTGCTCTGATACCACAATGTAACGCTCCGGATTTTGATCCAAGACATTACTTAAAAGTATTTATTTTCTTTCAAAAATGACATAATTTTTTTAATTTTTTTTTTTTTTAAAAACAGAAGTAGTTGATCATGTGATTAATAAAATTTCACTAGTAAATAAATTGATTTCATTTTTTTTTCTTTACGAAATAGCACAACGCAAATTTTACTGGATGTTATTATTATTATAAAAATAATTTGCTAATTGTAGAAAATGGTCACTTACGTCCTAAAATAGAATAAATTCTCCTTAAATGAAATAAAAACAACTGATTTAGATTTTTCCTAGCGGAAGGACCTCACCTCCGCATTTCTATTTAAAATTGACGAAAAAATAAATAAACTTTAAAAATGTGCCACATCGGGCTTATCACTACAAATATTATTATTTTTAATTAAAGTACCCCTTTTTCCCACGCGCGTGCGCCAAGCAAACGTCATTCACGTAACTCTTCGAGATCCTTAGTACCTAAATGTTGGTGTAAGGGGTCAGTTCATCCCACGGCAAAAATTAAACCAAATAATAAGTTAATAATCATAAAATATAAATATAAAATCTTTTTGTAATAAAAGATTTAGAGAAACTGATTTTTGTTTTTTTTTTTTTTTATCATTCACAGGGATGTATCAAAAGTCATAAAAAAACATCTAAATAAATCGAGTAGCAACTCACCTTAGAGCAAATAACTAGATCAAAATAAAAATAACAATAAAATGAATTGCAAATTGTGCATGCTCCTAAACATATATGATCCGGATATAACCAGCCACACAGGCGTCCACACAGAAGTCACCCATACCAATGGGGAAAATTAAACCAGCCACATAGGCGTCCACAAAGATGCATATGATATGTCATGAAATGATAATGAAAATTTACAAATCACTAGCCACTTAGGCAACCACAAAGAAAATGTCATAACACGAATAACCAGCCACTTAGGCAACCACAAAGGGAGAACTATTCAAACCATAAATCATCAGCCACTTAGGCAACCACACAGATAATAATATTTAAAACACAAATAACCAGTTACAAAAATCAACTTAATCATGTTATCACAATTAAAAATTAGAACTTTTCATCAATTCTCTCAAGACTCATATAGTATTCACAAAAATCAAAACTTTGAAATAAAATAGCACAAAAATCGAAACTTTAAATTAAAACATCCGAACAAACATATTACTCATGAGATCATAATAAAAATCATAACTTTATAATTAAATATACCTAGACAACAGAAAAATTGTAACTTTACATCAAATATATGACAACAAGCACATTGCTCATGTTATAATAATAAAGATCACAATTTTATAATTAATTTTATAGAGGTAACCATATTATCATAAAACAAAATATTATAATTAAATTATCTAAGGCAAACATATAATCAACATTTTTCTTTTAACACATCAAGACATCATATAAATATCTTACAAATTATTAATTTAATATTCAGCCTAACCTTGCATGGAGAAAAGCCCTTACCTTGAGTGCTTTCCTTCCAGGCGACACTATATAGCCCTCGAAAATCTCACCAAGATGAAGGAACGAAAGTTTAGAACTTTGATCGGAATACGAGGGAATGTGAGGGTGGTTGTTTGAGTGGCTTAGAAAATATTTGAGATAATGAAACGTTGGTAATGGAGTGTGGGTGATTATGGCTTCTTTTTCTCTACCGCAAGTTTTATCGTGTCCTACGAATGAGAGGTGTATGTGACTAATAAAGGAGACGTGGGACTGATCCGAGAGAAGGAATAATTCTCTTCCTTGAGTTTAATTGCACTCATGAATAAGGAATTCAATTGAAATAATACCATTCAATGACCAACCGTTAAGAATTAATTGACATTCATGTATTTATTGTTGCTAGTTACACATTTGAATGGACACAAGGGAAAGTGCACGGTCTTATAAACTAAATACTATTAAATTAAAATATACTTATCAAAGGAAGTAGTATGGGTGATTCAATTTTGACTTAGTCAAAATTGACTTGGTCATTGTTCACTCTAAGACATAAAATTTTTAGTTAATAATAAAAATCCCAATAATTAAATAATTAATATAAAAATACTTCATCAAATAATTGAACATCCAATAAATAATTATCTTACTATCATCACACTGAATTAATAAAAACAGAATAAACAAAACTAAGGGTTTTAAATTAATTAATTAAAATAAAGGATGTTACAGAAACAAGCTAAATGAAAAAGGTGAAGTGGTCAGAAACAAGGCAAGACTTGTCGCACAAGGCTACAGTTAGCAAGAGGGCATTGATTACACTGAGACATTTGCTCCAGTGGCCAGGTTAAAAGCTATTCGTACTCTACTTTCTTTTGCTGCAAATAATAATATTACATTATTTCAAACGGATGTTAAAAGTGCTTTTCTAAATGGTTATATAAGTGAAGAAGTCTATGTTAAACAAATCTCGAGTTTTGAAAGTTCTGAATTTCCAAATCATGTTTTTAAACTTAGAAAATATTTGTATGGTCTAAAACAAGCACCTAGGGCATGGTATGATAAACTTAGTAACTTCTTGCTTAAAAATAACTTTGAAAGATGACAAGCAGATAATACACTATTTAGAAAATTAATAGGAGATGACATTTTTATTATTCAAATTTATGTTGATGACATTATTTCTGGATCTACTAATGGCACTCTTTGCGAATAATTTTCTAAATTGATGCAACTTGACCAAAATACCTATAGACGAATGATAGGATCCCTACTTTACCTTACTGCTTCATGACCTAATATCATGTTTAGTGTATGTGTATGTGCAAGATTTCAAGTTGACCCTAGGGAATTACATTTAACTGATGTTAAGAGAATCCTTAGATACATAAAAGACACTACCAACCTTACCTTGTTCTAGAAGAAATCTCCTATGTACAAATTGAGTGGATACGGTGATTCTAATTATATTGGAGATAAACTTGAGAGAAAGAGCACTAGTGGAAACTGCACCTTTCTAGGTGACAACTTAATCTCTTGGTCAAGTAAGAGATAAAACACCATTGCAATGTCAACAACAGAGGTTGAGTACATTTCAGTAGCTGACTGTAGTTCTCAACTACTTTGGATGAAACATCAACTAGAGGACTACAAAATCCTAGAAACCAATATTCTCATCTATTGTGATAACACTTCTTCAATTTGTCTAACCAAAAACCTATCCTACTTTATAGAGCTAAACACATAGAGATCAAACACCACTTCATTAGGGACTTTGTTCAAAAAGTGGTACTAAACATTCAGTTTGTAGACACTGAACACCAATGCGCTGACATATTCACCAAACCATTACATGAAGATAGGTTTGACTTCATCAAGAAGCACCTAAACCTTACCTTCACACCTGACTGATGTTGTGATAACTTCAAAGTAGTTTAGCTTTAGATTAGAATTTTATATTTTATTGTAATATGTTACATTCATGTTATCCAAAAAAAAAAGGAGAAAAAAAAGAGACAAAAAAAATAAAGTTTCACTTTCAAGTCTTTTTCTCTGATGACAAAAGAAGGAGATAAATATTGGATAAAGTGGGGAGAAAATGATACTTAGACGTAAGGGAAACCCTAAGTTAGGGGGAGTCAACGAAATATAAAGAAAAGTTGTTATAAAAAATATAAGTTTTGTAATCATCAAAAACAGGGAGATTGTTGGAACCAAGTTGATTTTATACTTAGAGTTTTGATGATAACAAAAGTATTTTACGAGAACAATATATTTGACTTCAAAGAGTATGAAAGAAGATTCATGTTTTTGAAGAAAATCTAAAAAAAGATTTGATTTAAATTTATAATTGAAGAAAATCTAAAATAAGATTTGATTTAGATTTATAATTGAAGAAAATCTAAAATAAGATTTGATTTAGATTTATAATTGAAGAAAATCTAAAATAAGATTTGATTCAAATTTATAATTGATGAAAATCTAAAATAAGATTTTATTCATATTTATAATTGAAGAAAATCTTTGACCAAGTTGAAAAGAAGATATGGTTAAGATTTGAAAAAGATTTGATCCAGATTTGATCAAGATTTATCTACAACAAAATATAAACAGAATTAATCTGAAGAATTTACAAACGCAATCTGAACAAAATACAAACATAATTAATGTGAAGAATTTACAAACTCAATCTAACAAATTTACAAACTCAATCTAATAAAATAGGAACAAACTCAATCTGGAGAATTTACAGACTAAATCTAAACAAGATACAATTCATAATTAAACCAGGACTAAATTGAAGCTCCAAATTTAACTGTAAATAGATACTCAAGGCTGAAGAAGAAGATCATCGAAAAATAGAAAAGAGTAGAAGAACTCAATCTCAAAATTCCAAATTCATCTTAGAGTTCAAAGAGAGAAACACTTGTTCGAAGGAGAAATATTCTCTGAGTGGTTTTTTTTCTTAGAGTGTGACAGTTATTATTATTATCAAATTTGTTAGAAGCAAGCACTTAAAGTTCCAATCTTATGTATCCAACCATTTAATGGTTTAGTTCCTTCTTCAATCTAGGGTTGTCAGGTTGTTAAGAGAAGACTTGACTTGTAGGATCAAGGTGGTTAGTTCCTCAAAAGTCTGGGGTTGTAAGGCTATTTGGGAAGACTGGCTTGGAGGGTCAGGTGCTTTGTAATTCAAGGTATTTGAATTAGTGCATTAAAGCCTTCTAAATGAGGGGAATGGATGTAGCCAAGTTAGTGGTGAACCAGAATAAATCTATGTGTCAAATTATTTATGCTTTCATTGTTTGCTGCTTCTGAATCCCATTGTTTCTCATCTAAGTAATTAATAAAAATTAACCAGCCTTCATCAAACTAGAAAATAGTTATCAACTTTGTCAAACACAATTCAAGAAATATTATCAACTTGCACCTTCATTTTGTATAACGGAACATTATTTTTTCATTGATTTGTGAATTTTGAAAAGCAAATTCAAGAAATTTA
Organism: Cicer chorassanicum; assembly: GCA_037974735.1. NCBI lineage: Eukaryota > Viridiplantae > Streptophyta > Magnoliopsida > Fabales > Fabaceae > Cicer > Cicer chorassanicum. The sequence goes on from JBBPBP010000004.1 coordinate 26,311,994, forward strand.
TTAACTCCTCAAATATATTCTGCACTTCGTTTTGATGGATCACACATCCACACTCTATAAGCCATTTGGAAAAATTAAATGAAAATGGATTATGCAAATTCTAATAATGAATAAGTTTATTTTTTGTTTTCTTTTGTTTTAACACAGAAAAATTAAAGACAAATGCAACTAAAAGTTAAAGACAAAGACAACTAAAAATGTAATCAAATTTCAAGCATATAATGCAGGTCCTAAAAATGAACATGCTGAAAATTCGAAGACACAACTTGCAAGTTCATTTTTGTCTTTTGAAAAAAGGAAGATCATGCAAACGTTATGGTTAACAAAGCAACTCTGTAAAACGTGCATAAGAATGCACCTATTACAACACTTTTTTGAACAAGCGCTATGAAACTAGTACAACAAGCAGCACGTTTTTAGTAGGATTTACAACGCTTTTAAAAAAAGCGTTGTAAAACGAGTATAACAAGCGCGCAATATATCCACCTATTTTATAGCGCTTTTTTATTTTAAAGAGCGCTGCTGTATCTTTTTATAGCGCTAGATACTATAGCACCTACTTGTTTGAAAAAGTGTTGTAAATGACTTAAAAAAAGCGCTATAAAATGTTATTTTTCGCGTAGTGAAATAAGGATAGTTGTCATGAAAAAACTAGTTCGTAATATAAATTCCTAATCATCTTGAAATACATCACACCTTTTAATTTTTTACTATTGCTAGAATAAGATGAAGATTATTATCCAAATGATGCTAGAATAAGATAAACAAATTTTATCTTTTATCTTTGTTACTAAAATGCCGCTTTGTTTATGATGTAAGCCACATGTTTATGGTAGCTTTGGCGGGAGAAATTGTTTAATTAGATGTTGTCAAATGATCTTTAGAGTTATTCGTATTTATAGCAAGGGTAATATTTGTGATTATAAGCTTAGTGCTTATAGTCTTTCTCATAATTGTGGCCTTTTACTCCTAGATTTGTTTTTAATATTTTTTAAAGGGTTTCTCTCTTTTTAAAATAAATCTTTTATTTTGATAGAAATGAGTGGTATATTAATAATCTATTTTTTAATTTTACAGAATTTATATACAAATAGAGTAAATATCATTGGATTCCGACAAACCACTCCATATTATGATTTGTACATTATATTAAATCTTTATTAAGTTAGTTTATAAATAATAATCTCCCACTCAACAATCATATGATACTAGATAATTAACTAAACAAGTTTATTATTCATAAAAACCAAAAAGTTAATATCAAGATTATTTTAATTATATGTGTGTGTGGGGAAAAGAATTTGTTGATGAACCATAATTGTTTTAAAAAATAAAAAAAAGGAATAATTACGTATGCACAACGTCATTCAAAAGAAGGACCATTTCCATAACTTCCTTAAGGATAAAACCATTTATGGGCTTTCTCTTCTTTTTACATGTGCTTCCAATAGAAGCCCCTCTATGTGACCATTCGTTACAAAGCACAAAAGCATGTGTGCAAGCATCTTCAATATACATATACATATACACATATATATTAATGATTAATTTTGTTGGTATGCATAAATTTTTTAAAGTTACACTAAATTTTGAAACAAAAACTGAAAGGGAAAGTGTGGGCCACCCTCTGACTTCCACTCATATATTCCAAATAAATAAACAATTGAAAAGTGAGTTTTCCAATCAAATAACATATCCCCACACTCACTCATATTTCTAATTCTATATTTCAATGATTCCTCCAAATTAGATTTCTTTAACTTCAACTAAAGGTACTTCCACCTCTATTCACAATACTTAAGTCTCACAAAAAATATGTATATGATTCAAAATTTAAATAATATTCATTTTTTTTAATTCATTTTTTACTTCTGCTTATATTACGAGGCAGAAGAAATATATATATAACAAAAAGAAATTAATAAAGTACTTTATCTTATGTTAACAATAATTTCCCATCTATTTTAGAATTAGAAACTTCCCTATATTCAGCAACTTTGTCATTCTTATAATCCCACTTTTGTAAGCATATAATCCTTCAATTATTACAACAACTTAATTAATGTGCTCCACAATGATCCCAAAAATTGGCCAAAATCCCTGCATCATTCTCTATGTACTTGACTTCAATTGGCTCTCTGTGACCTTTCTTTCAAAGGGTCATACCCTTTTCTCCCTCTTTAAATACATTTTCTAATCTCTTTTTGCAGAGGTAACAAACTTTACATATTTATGTGGCCTTGTTGTGTGTTGTCTCTTTTCTTTCATATGATGATTACCAACTTGGCCATGTTTTGTGATAAGACATGTCCTAGTTGCCAAGTATTGGTTCCGTGCCACTTTTTTTTCTTCAAAACTTTTATTAATTATCTGAAAGTTCCACCAAATGTTGGTGTCCAATATTCAACAGTTGGTTCATGAGTCATTGGAAATGTACTAGAAACTGGTACCAAGCATAGCCCTCTGCTTCTAAGATCCTGTTTTGGACCCTCTGTTTCCTTAGATTTACCAGAATTCTGCAATTAACAAAAGGCCAAAACAAGACATTATAAATATAATTTTCTTTTTCTGGAGATAAAACTATCAAATTCTTTACCATTTTACTTTTGACTTTATTGCAGATTTTAATTTCTCTATTTTTATCGATTTACGAAATTGATCTTTCTATTTCAAAAGTCACAGTTTTGATTCTCATGTGATTTTTTAATTAAAAAATATTGACGTGACATGTTTTAAATAACATGTCATATGATACGATCATGTAAATGATTAACATCTATAAAATCGGAATAAAACACCATAAAAACTTAACATACAACTTCATAAAATTTTCATATTTATAATTTGATTAATGACATATGAATAATTAATGGATTTAGATTGTTTTATATCATAAAATTGTATTTTACATTATTTAGAATACGTCAAATCGTAATTTTTTTAGTTCAACAATCTGTAAGAGACCAAAATTGTCGGCTTTTAAAATAGATAAAACAATTTCGTGAATTTATAAAAATACAGAACCTAAACTGCAATTAAACCTTTATTTTCTAGCTCACCGCCCTAAAAAATTAAATATATTTAACCTCTTAAATTTCAATGAAATTATGGGCCTTAAGAAATAAATCATTTCTTAAAACAAGGTTGGCGACTACAATATGCATAGTATGAATTTAATTTGGTGTAAATATTTTATACTATTAATACATCACAAATATTCATATTTAAAGTTCATATATATTACTTTAAAGATCATTATCATATAAGTTAAACATTTTAAAAAATCAAATAGTTATGATTTATTATTAATATAAATTTTTTTTACACAAATAATTTATATAAATAAATCTAAGTAAAGTTCTCTCAAATTTCAAACCATTAGTCATTTAAGGTAAAAGTACAGTACATAGAATAAACAAACACTTATTAGTTGATGTGTATAAGTACCAAAATAGCCTTAATACGTGCCATTTGATTCTAAACTTTTTACCAAATATCTTATTATAAATACTATTCGGAATTACAAATAGGGTAATTATTAATTAAGGATATATTTAAAATATATGACATTATTTTGGATATGTAAAACACCCCATGTTTAAAAATGAGGAAGTAGTAAAAAACCAATGCTGAAAATTTTTTGTTTTCTGCTAATACTATTAAATAGAGATAAATATATTAAAAATAGATAAATATAAATCTTTTTAAAAGTGTTTAGTGAATCCTAAGATATTTTTTAATTTGGAGTAGCACACCAACCTCTATCTCTAAAACTTAAAAAAAATAAAAATTAACTGGATCATATGAAACAGCCGCAATATTGTGGTTGCAGTGGTATTTGCAATCGCATCAAATTGCAATTGCAATGTATTTGATAGTTAAAAAGCATCATATTAACTACATTGTAGTGGGTGCTACAGCCGCATCGGACCACACAAGAACGCATCATATTACAACAAATTATTTAGTTTCACACAAATTTTTTTTGTATCTTTTTATTTATTTAAGTTGTAGGTTTAGATGGTATTTTAATGGCTTACAAATAAATGAAAGTGATGCATAATTGATAATGAGATTTGAAACATCAAATAAGAGATATTTTTTCTATAACCACATTTGCAACCACGACTACACACGACTACACTTCAAACCAGTGGTAGTCATTATTAGTTCACTATTGCAATATAAACTGCGACATCAATTTTTTAAAAATTTCTTGGACTACAACACAATTGCAATTGAAATTGTAATTAGAGCTAGTGGTTACACTTTATTTAGTAAAAAATGACTTGTAATTTTTTTAAATGATAAACTGAAAACTGCTCTAAATGAGAATATATATATATATATATTTAATAGCTTCTAAAAAATAATTTTTCATAAGTCATAATTTTTTTGTTTTAAAATGGTATTATTGAATATCAATTTTATTTTTTAATTTGTAACAACTTTTTTGAGTAAAAAAACAAATCTGTAAGAAATAAGCTCTTAATTATAATTCTTTTCAATAATAAAAATCGCGACGCAACCGTGACCACCACTATAATATAAAATCTCAGGTATTATTATTCTGCTGTCTTTTTCAAAAAAGTGGACGTGGATCATAAAATACTATGTATATCAGTATATACGTACACTACCTGTTGATGCTGTATAGGAGCTCCACTTTTCATATATGGGCTGCTTAAAACCTGTATAATTTAAAGAAATAATTAGTAAGATGAAAATTTTGCTAATGTCTAAAGTTTATGAATATAATAATGAGAAATTGGACTTACAGTCACTTGTTCATGGAGTAATTTGATATATTCAATTGCTTCAGAGAGCACTGAGGCTGTATCAGTCTGACTCAACATACCAAACAAATTTAAAACAAAAATCAACAAACAACATTAGCAATATATTATATCATAAATACTTACAAAAACTATATAAAATCTAAATAAAAATTATATAAAAAATTAATATATTTGATTAAAAATTAAAATCAGATATATCAATTTTTTTAATTTTATTCTAGAATAATTTATCAGATCCTAACTCACCTTTCCGAAAGGTGAAACCAATTGTTGGAGTGCAGTGATTCTGTCCCCCATCTTCTCTTTTCTCACCTAAGAACAAGAGATTAAGTACAAGTTCATATCCATTTTAATTTATGGACACAAAAATAATATATTATATATATATAAATATAAAGTACATAAATTAAAAGTATAAAGATATATAGAATTAAAGATAAAAAGATTAAAGAAAGCTAGCTTCCCCTCGTTGTTAAAAGGTTAGTTGCACTTATTGTACCTTAAAAGCTGGCAAAGGTGATGGGGTTTCATTTTTAGGCCTTTTGGGTGCAGGCTCACTACCACTTTTCTTCACCACACTACTTGAGTCTCTACCTTCAGATATATTCTGCAAAGCCATCATATGAAAATTAAAATTTTAACCCATAGATTAAACAACCCTTCATTTTAACTCTATATTGAAATATTACATTTACAGAGTTAAATAAATTTTTAATTCTAATATATGGGTTTTTTTTTTATGTATTAAGGCTAAAAGCAAAAATCTATAACCTTGCCGAACAAAAAATATATACACTCTTTGTCGAATGAAATATAAATAAAATAGATTAATTAAATAAGAGAGATTTAATTTATGATTGATTAGATTTCATTAAAAAAAAATGAGACTAATTTTACGTGTAATTCATTTTAGAGAAAATAAAATCATCTGGATTCATGCAACATCCAAAGAAAACAATTTCTTAAAAAATGGTGTAGTAGATTTGAGGTTTAAACATATCAATTAGGTATGAATATATGTATAAAGACATTTACATTTTCAACCATATAAATTTATGCAAAAATGTTGTTTAATTATGATACTACCTTTGCTTGGTGTGCACCAAAAATTGGTGTGGCAAATGGAGGCAAGAAGCTAGATGGAGCATCCTTAATAGCACCCTCTGAAGCATTCCAAAAGGGAGCATTATTTGTGAAATGCAATTGGTTATTTTGTGGTTGTTGTTTTTGATGAGTTACTTTAGACCAAGAAGGCATTAACTCATTTGTACTCAAACCATAGCTTGTTGAGTATGGAAAATTTATAGCTTGTTGAATTTGATTTGTTTCATTTCCTAAAAGTCCTTGTAACATTGAAGTGTTACCATATATAGTTGAAGAATCAATTTGAAAAGGAGTACTACTACAAGCTGGTAAACCTTGGCTTATCATGTTACTTTCTCCAGAACTATATTGAGGACTATACTGTGTTTGATCTAATGAAAAACCTCTATTCACTTGCTTGAATTCATTGTTAGAAGATTCTGTTGAAAACAACTTTTCTTGTCTCCAATTAACTTGATGTGACAATCCAACTCTAACTCCTTCACTTTCTTGTTGAAAATTTGTGTTTGATGAGTTTAAATTTTCTTGTAGCATGGACCTGAAACTTCCCTCTGAAGATTTTTCACCTCTTCTTTATCATCAGAATCAAACAAAAAAAAGAACAAAAGTAGTTAGTTACTACTTTTTTTTCTCATAAATTATTATTCTCTTTTGCTAAGAAAGAAATTGAAAGATCCAACTTTACTCTTCCATTGGTTTGGTGGTTAGGGTAAAGGAGTTAGAGAGTGACTGATAAAGAGTTCGCGAGTTCTATTCTCACTCTCATTAAATACTGATGATATTAAATATACTAATTACTAACATTATCAGTTGTAAAATAATAAATAAATATAATTTTCATCATGTATGTGTCTTTGTCTTGACAAAGAAGAAACTTACAATAAAGATGCTTGATTCCAATCAATGGTTTGAGATGAAAGTCCCAAATCCATCATATGCAAGTTGGAGTCATTGTTGGAATTTGAAGAATCTGAAGGTTGAAGTTTAAGGGTATCATGGAAAACCACAGAGGAACTACCTGAAGCAGACATAGTATCATGATGATGTTGTTGTTGTTGTTGCCAACCACCAAAAGATGAAGAAGATTGTTGTTGTTCCCCACTTTCAAAACTCATGTTTCTAGCTGGAGTCTCCCACCAATTTCCACTTCCTTGAAATTGTTCTTCTGCCATAGTTGTGATTATTAATTAATCTTGAAAAAAATTACTAAATTTTTATGTTGTTGGTGTTAATGTTGTTTGTTTGGTTCAGCTTTCACTATACAATATGAATTTTTTATATTCTGTTTCTTGTTGTGTTTGTTTTGTCTGAAAGAGATAATACTAATAGAAATGAATGAATGGAGAAAAGGTTCAAAAGTTGTGAGTATTTATATTGGGAGGTGAAGAGAAAATAAGATGATATGTTTGAGAGAGAAATATTGGAACAGCAACAGAAGTAAGAGTAAGAGGAAAGGAATATGGTTGACGCATTTGACAATTCAGGAGGTATTGATTAGACAGTGGAATTAAAGGTCATTTTGAAATGGAATTTGGTTCATTCCTTAGCTTATTATAATATTAGTTTTTAGAATTTCTTGATGCTTCATTAATAGTTTAAACGGTTATTCATCATTCCAACAATAATTGTCACGTTAAGTCATTTCAAACAAATTAAAAACAACTTTCTTCCCGTTTACAATTTGTCTTATTTTAATTAATAAAAAGAAATTAAAAATAACTCAAGAACTTATAAATAAACTTTTTTTGTTTTTACTTTTTATTAATTATGAATGTAGTCTAATCTTCTATTATGCAAAATAGTTGATAATAATTTGAAAGTGATGTTCATAATATTAACTAAAAAAATTAAAATTACTTTTAAAATTAAAAATAATGTTTTTAATTATCTTAGATGAAATCATAAAGAAATTCACATGTAAATAAAATGGTATATATTCTATCAATATTTTATCAATTAAATTAAATCAGGGCATATGGATAAAATGATACTGTT
>JBBPBP010000004.1:26320089-26356059 GCA_037974735.1 Cicer chorassanicum
TTATTGTGTCATTTTGAATCCTATCTAAATTATTTAACGCAAAAAATTATCCTACTTTGAAATGAAAATTAAAATATTATTGTTAATTTCCATTAAATTTAAGCTATATAGTTAATTATTATAAATCAAATTATGCTATTTTATATTCAAAAAAGTTATTTATAATTAACAATTTATAAGAATTGTTTTATGAAAAAGTATAATAATCCAAGAAAACTATCACGTCCAAACACGCTTTTATTCCTAATATACGACTTTTTTCTATACTCGTGTTATAAATTTAACTTTTATAAAAAAAGTTGTGACAAGTAGATAATAACTATTTTATTATTAAACATAAATTCGGAAACGTACAGAAATATCAAAATAAGATAGAAAAGAAATATTATTAATATATATGATAAATTTTCAAACTAGTGGGGAGGCATAAAGTGGTTTGGAGGGAATTGGAGTCACAAGGGATTACATGTTCAATCGTTCCTTCTAACAAAATTAATAACTAAATATTAATATTAGCTATTTCAAAAAAAAAATCAACTAAATTTGTGTTTGAAAAATTGTTCAAAACTCTAACGAAGAACAAACACATACATTGTTTAAGTTCTCAGACTCTTCAGATTCCACTCTCTACTTTCATCCAAATAAACATGGAGTTTTTAGTGTCCGAAGTGCTTACAACTACATCAAATCTTGGAAAGAAGTGGCTTCGTCGCAAATCTCTTCTATTTTTGTGGAAGTACTGATTTGGAATAAATTGTGAAACATGTTTCGATACATGTTAGCCTAATATGAAAGATCCCCCATAATGGTACTACTATAAAGAACCTCATTAAAACGAGTGTTTTTATTAATCTATTATGTCGTAGATGCAATTTGCAATATTAAATGTGCACAAATAATTGTTATGTTGATGCATTTGTGTGTGTTTATGTGTGCTTAGCGGTTTAGTTAGCATAGAATCTATATCTGTATGTTCAATTCTTCAACAACAATAACATATATGTCAATACACTTTCTAAAAATTTGTTGAAGTACTATACGTTGACTTATGTCGTAATATAACTTGGGTGGTACTTTCAAAACCATTAACTATAAACAACCAAGTGTCATAAATAAATCCATTTTCTGAACTAAAGTGTCCACTTTACGTAGACATCCAAAAGATTAGAGTCGAACATATTGATAATTTCCAAATTGTAAGATCTCTGATATGTGAGCATAAACTCTGTTGTTCTCTTAAAAAATTCTTATGGTTGCCTTTGTCAACATTCAAACATGAAGTGCTCAAGTATCTTCCAAGTGATTTTATTATATAAGTTATTTATGAATGCATGCTTATAAATAAAATCATTCAGAAGACTATGCACAACTAAAATATACAGGAATACTGAAGTTTATGAATTTCCATATTTTCTAATTGGCAAAATTGAGACTAAGATAGTCTTCCTTTAGTGATTGAGGTATCCTATAGTATAATGACTCTTACGTCAAATATATTTACAATTTTATTGATATAGCTCTTTTATGATAACCCAATGATATCATGAGAATGATCTTTAAGTATCACAATCTTTTATCGCTAAACTTTCGTTAGAGATATCTCGGTTTCGTGCAACAAGCATATATCATTGTTAAATAAATATAGCATATCCCATAAATTATACTATAAATATAAACTTACTCCCACTGATCTTATATTATCCACAGTTCTCTACAACAATAATCTCAAAACCAAATTAGATAATTACCTTATCAAACTCTGTGGTATCGTTAATGAGACTCACTTGTTAAGTTATAGATGGATTACAACAATTTGCAAATCATTTAATTTGTGTCTATTGATATAAGGTTTCCTTTGATTGCATCATATTGTTTCATAAATGACCAAAATCTTATTCCATTGAGACTAATGCACTTATTGGTTGAACTACATATGCTAAGAACCAAAATAAATTATAGTAAGCCGAGGGAAGACCAAAATGACCAAAATCTTAATCCATTGAGACTAGTGCATTTTTTGGAGAAACTATATTGACTATGAACCAAAATGGATTAGAATAAGACGAATGAAGACCAAAACAACCAAAATCTAAATTCATTAAGACTATTATGTTTATTGGATGAACTACGTTGGCTAAGAAAAAAATGGATTTAAATAAGCCGAGTGAAGACCTTAATGACAAAAATCTTAATTCGTTGACACTAATGCAGTTATTAGATGAACTTCATTGGCTAAGAACCAAAATGGATTAGAATAAACAGAGTAATGACCAAAATCTTACTCCATTGAGACTATATAATTTGAATTGAGTTATGTTTGAATTGGATGAAAATGACTTCAAAAAGGTGAATATTGGTTTTCTATAAATGAATCAAGTTATTAAGTGTACGAAAACACATTTTGATACTTTTTATAGCTTGTACTTTGTGGTTTTCAATTTTTTTTTTTGTCTAATAGTTACTTTTTACCATGTTTACAATATTTATGTCATAATTGGACTTTAGTCATTATCTTAAGTGATTTACGTTTTTACTAACCTCTTCACACTTTCTCGTTCTGCAGACCATAACATGGGTTGTGGTTGTCCAATTAAGGTGATTTAAGATATGTTGGAAAGCTAAGAAACATAGCTACAATTTCTATGTTGAACGCAACCTTGGTTCAGACATCTTGATAATCAAAATGCCATATTACTGAAGCTGATTATTTGATTTCAAACTTTGGACCACTTTGTCATGTGATTAGTTACTATTGGACTATTAAACATCATTAGAGCCAACTTTGGTAGAGATTTTGAGCTAAGTTCTTTAGGTTAATTTAGGTTATTATAAATAATTATATGAGAGCCTTTGGAAGCACCTTTTGTCATATTTTGCAAACCCTAAAATTCAGTTTGTGCTCTAATCCTCCATGGAAGGTTAAAACTTTTCATAAATTCATTGGTTAAGGATACTTTATTAAACTCTAGAGGTTTTATTCTTAATGAAATTTCGTTTTATGTTATATATTTTTTTAGTCATTTTCTCATATTTGCACGTCCTTTATGAATGAATTCGATTTATGTTGTGATGCTTAATCGTACTGATTTCTATTTATACCTTTGATTGAGATTTATTGAAATAGATTGAGCACTTGTTTTGGTTTAGATCGAAAAGAAATGGATAGAATCTGTAACGCTTAGTTAAGAGTCTGGTTGAATTTTGTTATAACATTAATAATGTTTTTTTGAGCTTGTTCACTACTATGATTAATCGAAAGCTATGATGCTTAGTTAGTAAGAATTTAAGTAAAATTAAATGACACATGGTTTATTTAGCTTTATGACCAAACAAGTATAGAAACATAGAACGAATGTTTATTTATAACCTATGATAGAGTCTCAACGAAGAACTCCTTAAACCAAAGAATTGATTGTTTTTATTAATTGATAATTCTCTATAACTACTCAATTTGTTTTCAATTAAGAACCCCTTTCTTTATTTATTTTATTACAAGTTCTTAATTTTGCCTATTGTTATATTTAATATCTTTATGAGACGACCAATGTTTAACTTATTTGTTTACAACATTACTCTTTTCTTAATTTATTTTGATTGTCTACGACTGCGTATCATGGTATGATTAATCGACTTATGGATATTCTGGATGGACAGAAGTTGATTCATATAGTGCATTTGCACCCTTGAATGGATTCCTGTGACACTTGAATTGATTCACACCTCATTTTTTGAGTACTTTAACTTAGAAACTCATCTAATTATGTATTTTTAACTTATATAATTGTATCATAATTTGACCGTAGTGTTTTCCCAATATATGCATGTAAATTGTTCATGATGAAATGATACAGTTAGCTTGCATATGATTGATTATTCATTTGATTATTTTCATGTTATGCATACCCTTCAATTGATGAACCATGAGTCATATTATACTCATCATGAATATGTGTCTCTTTATATCTAAGAATTGATAAGTAACTGAAGGATGTTTTCCTTCCTAAACCATATTTGTTTTTCCCCCTAAATCATATATAACCACACCATAAACTCACGTGAACTCATAATTGAATGTAGGGATAATTTTAAAATTAATTGTTGATGATAATATCTTTTAGGCTAAATATCACTCGTGGTCCCTTAACTTAATTTCGGTTAACCATTTAGTCATTTATCTCCTTTTTTTTTTCCCCGATTTGGTCATTTATGTTTTTAAATAATTTCAGCGTTACCCTTTAAGTGGGATTCCGTTAAAAAAAAGTTAAAAAATCCCTCATTTAGATCATTGTATATGTTCATCAAACCTCTAGGAACGCTTGTCACTGATCTAAAGTGATGTTTATGGAGTATAAATACCCATAGCTTCAGTTTTAACGAATCAATCCTACTACCAAACTTAGAACAAACTTTAAATATTTTTCTGAAATATTTCTAAAACATAAAGGATAACTTTTTCTAAACATGGAGGAGGGATTTTTTTTAACTTTTTCATAACGAAATCTCACTTAAATGGTAACACTGAAATTAGTTAAAAACATAAAGGACCATATCGGGAAAAAAAGAAGATAAATGACTAAATCGTTAACTGAAATTAAGTTAAGGGACCACGGGTGGTATTTAGCCTATCTTTTATCATATGAAGCACATACTTTTATATCATTATTGCTATATTAGGGACTAGTTACGGGATTCCTGACTCAAAATCCGAAATTCCTTCACTTAGACCTTTTTTTAATTTTTCATATCTTCAAAAAAGATCAAATCATCTTTATTTGTTTTTTAGATACTTTATGTGTTGTTTTTAATTTTTTTTACAGGTTTTTTCAATTTCGCATTCATTTTTCCTTACTAGCTCTTATGATGCAGGACTAGGTCCAACTCTAACATTCCACAATTTTTTAATCATAAAATAAAAAAAAAATTATTCATAAGCTTAATAAGGCTAGCACTAGTAATCATATAAATGATATTGATAGTGATTGTGATATCATTTTAGTCACACATTCTTTGATTTTTAATTTGATTTCTTTGTTGACAATATGGCTGCAAAATTATTAGAGAGCTTACTACACCTGATGTTACTTATAATGCTTTGTGTATCGAATATCCTGATGCCAATGTACCATTTGAACTTAAATTTGGATTAATTTAGTTGCTACACAAGTTTAATGGCCTTGCAGGTGAATATCCTTACAAACATCTAAAGGAGTTTCACATTGTATGCGCACCATGAAGTTACAAGGTGTTCTAGAAGAACACATCAAACTGAGGTCGTTCCCATTTTCAATACAAGATGCTGCCAAATACTAGTTCTACTATTTTCAACTAGATTATGTCACAAGCTAGAATGATCTAAAAAAACTATTTGTTGAGAAATTTTTCCCTTCATCTAGAGTTGCATTGATTAGAAAAGAAATTTGTGGCATCAAGAAGTTTGATAAAGAATCCTTGCACGAATGTTGAGAAAGATTCAAGAAGCTATGTGCAACTTGTCATCACCATCTGATTTCTAATTAGCTACTCATCTAGTATTTTTATGAAGGCTTGCTACCTATAGATCAGAACATTGTGGATGCTGCCAGTGGAGGTGCACTTATGGACATGACGCTAAAAGTAGAAAGAAGTCTTATTGAAAACATGTCCATTAATTCTCAACAATTTGCTACCAAAAGCAGTTTAGTTGTACTGAAAAAGATGTGAAAGAAATATGTCTTGTTGATCATTCCAAATGAGAATGCTTGATGAAATCATTGAATTGGTGAAGAAATTGGCAGCAAGAAAAACTCAAACATTAAGAGTTTGTGGAATTTGTACATTCGTAGAGCACCCTACAGATTAATGTCCTAAATTGCAAGAGGAAGATAAAGGAGATGAAGATACCCCTTAATCCTATGCAGCAAACATATTTAACAATGATCTATTCTCTAACAGGTACTACCCTGGTTGGAGAAATCATCCAAATTTGAGATGGGGAAATGCATCTTCATAGCAACAGCAACCTGCCAAGCAATCAACCCAATAGAACAACAACAAACAAGCTTCCAATTTTGAATTGGAAGATTTAGTTAAACAAATGACATTCCAGAATCTTAAATTCCAGCAAAGAACATATGCAGTTAGCAACCTCCATAAACCAAATATAAACTCAAGGCTCTAACATATTGCTTACTCAACCTGTCCAAAAGCTCCAAAAATTATTGTCCCCGCTTTAGGTGGCAAAAAAATAATAAATCGAATTATGTCTCTGTTCATGCCACAAAAGAGGATGATGAAACACATTCGATAAACTACCTTTCCTTCAAAAAGTTATAAAAACCAAGAAGATGGATGTGGAAAATAAAAAAAAGGAAATCCTGGACGTGTTCAGGAAAGTAGAAATGAATATTCCTCTAGTTGAGGCAATCAAGCAAATTCTAAGATATGCCAAGTTTTCCTCAACGAGTTGTGTACACACAAAAGGAGGCTAAAGATGAATGAGATCAAGGTGCACAAAAACGAGAAAAGGGATTGAATTGTATTTTCCTAATTTGAAATTCTTTTCTTCATTCTAATTCTGATTTGGTGACTTAAACAATTTTACTAATTAGAGGCAGTAGTAATACATATAACGCAAATGTAAAAACGACACATAAGATTTTATCCTAGTTCACCACCAACTTGGTAGCTATGTCCAGTCCCTTCACACAAAAGGATTTATTGTCTAATTTAAAATATTGAATTACGCAACACCTGACCCTACAAGTTAGTTTTCTCAAAACAGTCTATACCAACAAACTTTTTTGAGGCAAACCACACCTCGAACCTACAAGTCAAGTCTTCTCTACACAACCTGAAACCTATAGATTGTTTGAGGCAAATTAAAGCCACAATTGGGTTCAGTTACAAAGGGGTGACATTGTTTCTGTTTTGCTTCTTCTAAGCAGATTTGTTACAATTATTACACACTTACAATGAAGCACTAAGCACTAAATAATATAAAGTTGAAGGAGTGTTTTGCTAGAACATGAAAAACTTAAACTTTGATAAAAACTGAGCTCTTGAGGTTTTCTAAATAACTTTGGTTTTTTGGATTTCTGATTTTGTGTGTCCGTGTTGTACATACACTTCTTCAGCCTTGATTCACTATTTTTAGATGAAATTAGGGTTCGTGAAATTATTGTTGAGTTTTCTGAATCATATCTCAAATTCAACTTGGTCAATAGAGATTTCTTCTAAATATAATTCCCATTGATACAATCTTGATAATTTGACCGTTCAGCAACTTTTTATTTCCCAATTTGATATGAGCAATTTTTCTAGAAAGATATTGTGCGTATTTTTTCATATTACATTTGCAAATTGATACACTTGAGTCTTCCTTCATATGCTTGATTGGATTCGGGTGGGAAGAAATCTGGGCTTGTTCTTGGACCTGCAGAAGTAAGATTACAACTAAGTCCAATTTAATATGTCTTTCAATCTATTAGAGCCTTTGACCTTCCATCAGAGTTGTTAACTATTCTCCATCAGAATCATTGACTTTATTCTTGCGAGTGTGCTGTGAATCAGAGGCAGCTCTTTGGAACGTGTTGCTATCATTAGAGCCAGCAGAATATGAGCTTTAGAGGCAGGCTTGAAAATACTGTTCATCAAAGGCATGCTGAAGTTACTATTCATCAGAAGCATGCTACATTTATTGATCATTAGATGCATACTAAAGTTATTGTTCATCAGCAGCATGCTATAGTTAATGTTCATTAGAAGCATGCTGAAGTTACTGTTCATCAGAAGCATGCTACATTTATTGTTCATTAGAGGCATACTAAAATTAGTGTTCATCAGCAGCATGCTACATTTAATGTTCATCAGAAGCATGCTACAGTTATTGTTCATCAAAAGCCTGGTATAGTAACTGTTCATCAAAAGCATGTTATAGTTACTGTTAATCAGAGGCATGGAAACTCCAGAAACTGTTGGAACGAAGTTGTTTTTATACTTAGAGTTTTGTTGATAACAAAAGTATTTTATGAGAACAATATATTTGACTTCACAGAGTATGAAAGAAGATTCGTTTTTTTTAACGAAAATCTAAAATAAGATTTGATACAGATTTATAATTGAAGAAAATCTAAAATATGATTTGATTCAGATTTATAATTGAAGAAAATCATTGACCAAGTATAAAAGCAGATATGGTCAATATTTGAAGAAGATTTGATCAAGATTTATGTACAACAAAATATGAACAATATTAATCTGAAGAATTTACAAACTCAATATTAACAAAATACAAACAAAATCAATATAAGGAATTTACAAATTCAACGTGAACAAAATACGAACAAAATCAATCTGAAGAATTTACAAACTCAATTTGAACAAAATACGAGCATAATCAATCTAGAAGAACTACTCAGATTGGACTCAGAAATAAAGAATTGTCTAAAGAACATATTATCAAAAAAATATTTTGTTCAAAACTATTTTTGAATAAGATCATTGTTGACAAAGTTAGGAATGAAGATACAATTCATAATTAAACTAGAACTAAATTGAAGCCCTAATTTTTTCTATAAATAGATACTCAAGGCTATAGAAGAAGATCATCGAAAAATCATAAAAGAGTAGAAGAACTCAAGCTCAAAATTCCAAATTCATCTTAGAGTTCAAAGTGAGACACACTTGTTCTAATGAGAAATATCTTCTAAGAGTTTTTCTTAGAGTGTGAAAGTGATTATTATTATAAGTTTTGTTAGAAGCAAACACTTAAAATTCAAATCTTTTGAATTCAACCCGATAGTGGTTTTGTTCATTCTTCAATCTGGGGCTGTCAGGTTGTTAGGAGAACACTTGACATATAGGGTCAAGGTGGTTAGTTCCTCAAAAGTTTGGGGTTGTCATGTTGTTTGGGAAGACTGGCTTGGAGGGTCAGGTGCTTTGTAATTGAAGGTATTTAAATTAATGGATTAAAGTCTTCTAAATGAGGGGACTGGATGTAGTCAAGTTGGTAGGGAACCAAGATAAATCTATGTGTCAAATTATTTATGCTTTCATTGTTTGTTGCCTCTGAACTCAATTTCTTCTTATCTAAGTAATTCATAAAAACCAACCAACCCTCATCAAATTAGCAAAGAGTTATCAACTTTGTCAAGCACAATTCAACCCTTTTCTCGTGTTTGCACCTTCAATTGGCATCAAAGCTCAATCTCAAGGCTGAGAACTTTACAGTGTTTGAGGAAAGATCCAAGGGTTCAACGTGCTGGATTCAGTGAATCAGTTGATGAAGAAATTGATACAGAATTACTAGAAAAACCTCATACATCAACAGAAAGTGAAATGTCAGATGGACGATCAAAATCAGGAGACTTCTCTAAACACTCCAATCAAATTCATCAAGACCAAAAACCTGGATGTGAATTCAAATCCCCTAATCTTGAACCTCTAATTATAGGAGATGCAATTCATAATATGAAAACAAGAAAGGTAGAACTAAAAGGGTTTTTAGGGTAATATAGAAACAAGTTGATATCTAGGTTGTATTTCTCTAATCTTTTTTATCTGTTTGATATTATGTTTACTGTGTTAACAAACAACTTGATCTTAAAAATAAAATCTCCATAAGTATTTTGCAGGTTCTCAAAATTTAGAGAAACTAGGATAATCACAGAACTTGAACATTTCAGCAGAAGCATAATATAAGTTTGTTTGTTTTTCTTCAACAATAAGCAGAAACCACTAGAAACAAAAGTGATGTTTTGGGATGTATTGTTTCATTCTTAAATTATCTAATTTATATTATGTTAAATGACAAACAGCTTGACCTTGAAAAGTCAAAGCAAGATGATGATAATGCAGGTTTACTGGAACTAGAGGAAGCAGATGCATAGAAACTAAGAGAACCTCAAAAATCAAAGGATACAAGCAATTTAGAAGAAGATGACAAATCTTCAGAGGATGAATCTGATCAAGTTATAAATAATCAAGATAAGCCAAAAGGAAGATCTGGATGGAAGTACAAGTCATCTCATCCTGAAACTGTAATCATCGGAAGTGCAAGTGATCATTTGAGGACCAAATCATCATTAAAAGATACCACTTTGTTTGGCTTACTCACATCAATTGAGCCTACCAATGCTGATGAAGCATTGGCAGATGGTGGATGGATTCTTGCAATGCAAGAAGAGTTAAATGAATGATGTTTTGGATCTAGTGAAGTAGAAATGTCAATTTACAAGGAAGGGGGGTTGGAATTGTAAATTCACTCTTTTAAAATTTCCTGTTAAAAACTTAAAGATTTTTACTCAAGATTGATCTTGGTTGTGAAAACAGAAAACAGAGAACGTTCTTGGTTGTGAAAACAGAAAACGCAGAACGTTTTTGATTAGTAAGAAACACACAATTTAACTTATCTATTTAATTCAATAATCAAAAGACTGTAAGTAAATATAGATAAGAGGAGAGAAATCACGTAGAGATTTATCCTGATTCACCCAATCCGAGTTATGTCCAATCTTCAAAGTTTGTGAGATTTTTCACCAAGTGTTCAAACAAAGAACGTTTTACACCACTAGTTCAGACCGACCTTGATCTGTTACACAGCTCTTCCTTTCTAGCTTGAAAGGATTTCAACAGACTACCTTTCAACCTTTGAGAGGATTTTTACACATTACCTTTTACACATAAAAGGATTTACTAAAAACTACTCAAACTATCTTCAACGCAATAGTCTTGAGTTTACACGATTATGATTTAAAGTGTTTTGTCAGAATCTTAGAAAGCTCAACACTTGCTTGAGTTTTGATTATTGACAGAGAAATACAATAGAATGATTCTAGGAATCAAATGAGAAAAATCAGAACTAATTCTATGTAAGTATAAGAGAGATTTTCGAGTATGATTGTAAGTAAGTGATGATTTGCTTTGCACTTGAAAGGGTCCGACTGATGATTTTCTTTTCCTTAAGCTTGGAGTTCCTTTTATAGGCTTCAATTAGGCTTATGACAGCTCATATGACTGTTGGAAAGGGTCCAACTGTGATGTGTCAGCTTGTGGATAAGATCAGACTTGAAACAAGAATGTTCTTGACTAAACTTTCTTCGTTTTACTGCTTTATGAAGAAGCTGATTTGTAGCCTTCAAATTATCCATCATAATATTTCCTGGCCTTTTATCACTTGTGCATATATCTCAGATATACAGCTGAAGCATGCACTTCAAGAACGTTCTTCGTTCTTGCCAATTAAGCTGGAGAATGATAATTCTTGAATATCGAGAATAAACTTGCTTGATTTATTATGAGCCATAGCTTTTATCCTTAGCATTTTGGATTAATTCTTTGCTGAGATGAATCTTGTATGTTCCTTGGAGAATACTAATTACATGATTGTTAAATCCAGGAGCAATTCCTTCTTCAAAAGAGGAGATTGTTTATTCTTGAAATTTCAGAACTGTGGAGAACGTTCTTCATTTTCCAGACTTTTGTTAAGAACGTTCTCTGTTCTGTCTTTGTATTTTTGCTTCCTTTTCAATGTGATTTTTCTTGTAATGTTTGGCATCTATCTTTGATTATCACACTCAAAAACACATGTTAAATTAACATATCATCTAGAATCATAATTAACATTCTTAATTAACCTTTGTTTGTTTACATCAAAACACTAATTTGAGATTTTGTCTTAACATCTAGTACTTAGACTAAAGAAGAACATTATTAGAACTAAATGGGATTTTCAGAAACCAGCTAAATGAAAAAGATGAAATGGTCAGAAACAAGGCAAGACTTGTTGCACAAGGTTATAGTCAGCAAGAGGGCATTGATTACACTAAGACATTTGCTCCAATGGCCAGGTTAGAAGCTATTCGCATTCTACTTTCTTTTGATGCAAATAATAACATTACATTATTTCAAATGGATGTTAACAGTGCTTTTCTAAATGGTTATATAGGTGAAGAAGTCTATTTTAAACAACCCTCAAGTTTTGAAAGTTCTGAATTTCCAAATCATGTTTTCAAACTTAGGAAATCTCTACTTGGTCTAAAACAAACACCTAGGGCATGGTATGAAAGACTTAGTAACTTCTTGCTTAAAAATAACTTTGATAGACTTATGTTGATGAAATTATTTTTGGATTTACTAAAGGCACTCTTTGCCAATAATTTTCTAAATTAATGCAACTTGAATTTCAAATGAGTATGATAGAAGAAGTTAAGTTCTTCTTAGGGATACAAATTCAGCAAAGTCAAAAAGGTATATACATTTATCAAACAAAATATACAAAAGAGTTTTTCAGGAAATCTAAGACGAATGATTGTAAATCTATGGCTACACCAATTCACCCTACTTGTTCACTTGAAAAAGATGATTCAGGCCAAAAAGTTGACCAAAAAACCTATAAAGGAATGATAAGATCCTTACTTTACCTTACCGCTTCTAGATCTGACATCATGTATAATATATGTGTATGTGCAAGATTTCAAGCTGAACCTAGGGAATCACATTTAACTATTGTTAAGAAAATCCTTAAATACCTAAAAGGCACTACCAACCTTACCTTGTTCTACAAGAATTCTCATAAGTACAAACTAAGTGGATATTGTGATTCTGATTATGATGGAGATAAACTTGAGAGAAAGAGCACTAGTGGCAACTGCACCTTTCTAGGTGACAACTTAATATCTTGGTCAAGTAAAAGACTAAGCACCATTGCCATGTTAACAGTAGAGGTTAAGTACATTTCAGTAGCTGGATGCAATTCTCAACTACTTTGGATGAAACATCAACTTGAAAACTACAAAACATTATAATCCAACATTCCCATCGGTTGTGATAACACTTGTGCCATTTGCCTAACCAAAAGCCCTATCCTACATTCTAGAGCTAAACACATAGAGATCAAACACCACTTCATTAGGCACTTTGTTCAAAAAGGGGTACTAAAAATTTAGTTTGTAGACATTCAACACCAATGGGTGACATATTCATCAAGAAAAACTTAAACCTTACCATCATACCTGAATGATGTTGTGATAACTGAAAAGTAGACTAGCTTTACATTAGCTTTTACTAGTTTTATATTTGCTTGTAATATGTTATATTCATGTTATTTAAAATAAAAAGGCAAATTAAAAATAAAATAAAAAAAAGAGCAAGTTTCACTTTCAAGTCTTTTTGTCGGATGATAAAAGGGAGAGAAAGATATTTGATAAAGTGGGGAGAAAAGAGAAAATGATACTTAGACTTAGTGGGTGCCCTATGTTAGGGGGAGTCAAAGAAATATAAAGAAAAGTTGTTATAAAAAATACAAGTTTTGCCATCATAAAAAAGCGGAGATTGTTGAAACCAAATTGGTTTTATACTTAGGACCAGTTTCATGGACACGATAACGAGACACGACTTATCCTATTTCGCCCTAATGACACGATATGATAGACTTATCCTATTTCACCCTAATCCTTCGTTTGATGCACCAATCAGATACGATGACATAATCAAATTTTTTAAACGAGACACGATAGGCTTATCCTATTTCGCCCTAATCATTCGTTTGATGCACCAATCAGATACGATAACATATTCAAAAATTTTAAATTATCCCGTTGCAGCCGTATTATTTAATCCTTGTTCTAAGGTAGATTAAAATAATCCGTTCTCAACCGGATAAGAAGCGTCCGCGTTTCTCTCTTCCTCTTCGCGTTTCTCTTTTCCTCTAGTCTCAATGAGTCGTGTTTGAGCTGTACGGTTATTATATTGGGTTGATTTTTTTTATGGGTGACGTTATTTTGTGTCGATAATAATAATAATAATAATAATAATAATATGAATTCACGAGAACAAACTAATGTGATGAATGTTAGAGCAAATGTTTTTAGAGATTATTGGACTTTGTTTAACAATTTTAATGATAGTGAGTCATTCTTCAATGCAGTTTTATGAAAATTATAGCATTAAAAATTGACTAATGGATAGAGAGGGATTAAGGGGAGAATTTTTAGAGAGTTTGATCAATCTAGATGATGTTATGATAGTAAATCATTCTTAAATTATGATCGATAGAGAAATCACAATTTTTTCAAGTATATAAAATTACTTCATAAATTATTTACATTTTATTGATAATGAGTCATTATTCAATTGTGATAGATAGAGAAATCAAAATTTTTATGATAGTGAGTCATTCTTCAATTGTGATGGATAGAGAAATCACAATTTTTTCAAATATATAAAATTACTTCATAAATTATTTACATTTTTTTAGCATTTTTATTTATTTATAAAAAATTATATGAATGTTATTTTGAAAATAAAAAATTAAATAGATTATAAGGACAAATTTGTCATTTTATCAAAATATAAATCATATCATCTTGTTATCTGTTGTGTATCAAACACTGAATATGATAAACTAATCTTATCAAGGTTGTTACCATGTGCACATCAAACACATGACATGATAACTCCTTATCCTGCTCATATCCTATCCTATCTCTATCATGTTCCTTAGAGTTTTGATGATAACAAAAGTATTTTACGAGAACAATATATTTGACTTCAATGAATATGAAAGAAGATTCATGTTTTTGAAGAAAATCTAAAATAATATTTGATTCAGATTTATAACTAAAGAAAATCTAAAATAAGATTTTATTCTAATTTATAATTTAAGAAAATCTAAAATAAGATTTGATTAAAATTTATAATTGAAGAAATTCTAAAATAAGATTTGATTCAAATTTATAATAGAAGAAAATCTAAAATAAGTTTGATTTTGATTTATAATTGAAGAAAATCTTTGACCAAGTTGAAAAGAAGATATGGTCATAATTTGAAGAATATCAACTTGAAGAATTTACAACAAAATTTATCTACAACAAAATTTAGTTCATAACGAGTAACTCAATTTATCTACAACAAAATTTGAACAATATCAACTTGAAGAATTTACAAACTCAATTTGAACAAAATACGAACATAATCAATCTAAAGAGTAGAAAAATATCATCGAAAAATCCTAAAAGAGTAGAAGAACTTATGCTCAAAATTCTAAATTCATCTTAGAGTTTAAAGAGAGTAACACTTGTTCGAATGAGAAATATTTTCTAAGTGTTTTTCTTAGAGTGTGAGAGTGATTTTTATTATCAGCTTTGTTAGAAGAAAACACTTAAAGTTCCAATCTTTTGTATCCCACCCGATAGTTGTTTAGTTCATTCTTCAATCTGGGGTTGTTAGGTTGTTAGTAGAACACTTGGCTTGTAGGGTCAAGGTGGTTAGTTCCTCAAAAGTTTGGGGTTGTCAGGTTGTTTGGGACGACTGGCTTGGAGGCTTAGATACTTTGTAATTCAATGTATTTGAATTAGTGGATTGAAGCCTTCTAAATGAGGGGATTGGATGTAGCCAAGTTAGTGGTGAACCATGATAAATCTATGTGTCAATTTATTTATGCTTTCATTGTTTGCTGCCTCTAAACTTGATTGCTTCTTATCTAAGTAAGTCATAAAAACCAACCAACCTTCATCAAATTAGCAAAAAGTTATCAACTTTGTCAAACACAAACCAATACCTTCTTGTTGACTATACCCTTGTGCAACTAGTTTGGCCTTGTTCCTAACAACTTCTCATTTTTCATTTGATTTATTCCAAAATACCCACTTGGTTCCAATGGGTCTCTTATCCTCTGGTTTGGGTACTAGATCTCAAACATAATTTATTTTGAATTCATTAAGCTTTTCTTGCATTGCAAATGTCCAACTATTATCTGCCATTGCTTCATCAATAGAGGCAAGTTCAGTTGAGGAGCGCAAACCAAACATAGATGTATCTTTCAGTGATGATATGATATTCAGGGGATCATTTTCACTTTCAATTATTAGAGTGTTTGGATGAGATGACTTGTATTTCCATCCAATTTTAGCTTCTGAATTACTCTAACTGGTTCTAACTTGATCAGATTGATCTTGTGATGTTGTGTCAAGTTCCTCTTATTGTCTTGTATCCTTTAATTTTTATGGTTCTTTTGATTTGTCTTTATCTTCTAATTTATCAGTTTCTTCTAGTTCTTGTAAACCTACAATATCCTTAACTTGCTTTGACTTTTTAAGGTCAAGCAGATTGTCATCAAACTTAACATGTATTGACTCCTCCACTATGTGAGTCTCCCTATTGAACACTTTATAAGCTTTGGATCTTTCAGAGTATCCAAGGAAGGTTCACTTTTGTGAACAAGGATCAAACTAGTGAAGGTCATTTTTAGTATTTAAAACATAACATAAACAACCAAATTGATGAAAGTAAGAAATGTTGGGATTTTTACCTTTCCACAATTCATAAGGAGTCTTATTCAAAATAGGTCTAATACAAACTTTTTTCTGAATGTCACATGAGGTATTGACAACTTCTGCCCAAAAATGCTTAGCAACATTTGTTTCGTACATCATAGTACGAGCCATTTCTTGAAGAGTATAATTATTTCTTTTCACAAGACCATTATGTTGAGGTGTTCTAGGGGATTAGAAATTGTGCAATATACCACTCTCTTCACAAAATTGCTCAAAGATTTTTGTTCTCAAACTCTCCATCATGGTCTATACGAAAAGTTACTATAGAGAATTGCTTCTCATTTTGCACTTGTTTGCAAAAGGTAGTGAATACCTTATGAGTCTCACCCTTGTGTTTAAGAAACTTAACCCATGTCCATCTAGAGTAATCATCAACAATGGCGAGTCCATACTTTTCATGATTCAACGAGGCAGTTTTAACTGGACCAAAAAGGTCAAAGTGCAAAAGCTTCAAAGGTATGCTTGTGGAAACAATATATTTTGATGCAAAAGAACTCTTAGTTTGTTTCCCTGTGTAACAGGCCTCACAAAGAACTTCTGATTTGAACTTGAGATTTGGAAAGCCTCTAATAAGCTGGAATTTTTTTAATTTTGAGATTAACTTCAAATTGGCATGGCCTAATCTCTTGTGCCAAATTAGTTGCTCATTGCTCACAAACACAAAGCATCTAACCTTTTGTTCTGCTAAGTTAAAAAGGTTGGTTTTATAAAGATTCCCTTGCCTCTGGCTAGTAAATAGAACATAACCATCATTTTGACTTATAACTCTATAGGGCTTTTGATTAAAAGCTTATAGAGTGTTTTATTCCCTTTACTAATAGTACATTATTTATAGAAGTTAAGGGATTTTTACCAACTGTGTCGTGTCCAATAATCTGGCCGTTTTGCTTTCCTCCAAAAGAGACCGAGCCTCCGTTGATCAAAATTAGGTATTGGAACATAGACCTTTCTCCCGTAATATGTCGCAAGAATCCACTGTCCAGGTACCATGACTGGTTTTCAATTTGGCTGCAAAGAACATCTGCAACATAGACAATTTTATCTTTGGGTATCCACATTTGGTTGGGTCCTGGTTTGTTAGCCTTGAAAGGTTTCTTGTTTTTCCATGTGGTTAGCATATGACAAGATGTTTAAGAGTGACCTTTCTTTGAGTAGATAATACATAAATTATCTAAGGGAGTAAACTTAGGTTCAGTTATTGTTTCTTGAAATCCTATTACTCTTTTACCATTTCTACTTACACCATAAATCATAGATGCAAATTTAGTTCTTTTTATACTATTAGCAAGAAAATCTTGAAAAGCTACTTCATATTTGTTAGAGTTGCATAACACATTTTCATTTGATGTTGAACTATGATTACTTTTTAAAGTTAGGTTTTCTATCTTAAGTTCAGCAATATTATTTTCTAAAGTGTCAATTTTATCATTCAGATTTTCACTTATTTTCCTAAGAGCTTTCAGTTGTAGAGTGATATTGTGATTCTTGTTTAAGAAGTCATTTATAACTATAATTAGATCATAACGAGTAACTCAGAGAGTACCTCAATTTCTTCATCTACAGATTCACGGTCAGATTTAGAATCTAAATCAGCATCAACGTTAGCCATTAGAGCCATATTGGTTTGTTCTTCTTCATAAGAGGATTCATTAGAATCATCCCAAGTGGCCATCAAAACCTTCTTCTTTAGCTTTGAATCTTTTTTTTGAAACTTCCTTTTCTCTAGATTTAGACATTCTGACTTGCCATGTCCAGGTTCATTACATCTATAGCAGATGATGCTTTTCTTATCGTATTTTTCGTCATTTCCTCTGCTTGACTGCTTGGAACCTTTTGAGGGAAAGATTTCCTCTTGTTATGCCACAGCCTCTAAACTCTTTTGGATATAAAGGCAATCTCCTTATCCTTTTCCTTTGAATCTTCATTCTGATTTTCTAAATCATTATCCTCTAATTCTACTTCTACTTGTAAGGCTTTCTTCTATCTGTATTTCAGAGCCAGAGTCTTAATCTTCTTCTTGGGCTCATCTTTTTCAAGCTCAATTTCATGAGATCTGAGAGAGCTGATTAATTCTTCCAACTTAAGAGTGTTTAAATGCTTTGCTTCAAGAATGGCAGTGATCTTAGGTCTCCACTTGTTGGGCAGACTTTTTAGGTCTCCACTTGTGAAAAAAAAAAAAGAAACTCCTCAGCTTGTCCTTCCAGTACTTAAAATGTTCACCATTAAACATATATGGTATGTTGATGTTTTCTCTAGTAATTTCTTCCCCGAATCAAAACATGTTGAATCCTTTGATCTTTCCTCAAACAATTTAAAGTGCTCAACCTTGAGACTGAACTCTGATACCAATTGAAGGTGCACAAACACGAGAAGGGGCATTGAATTGTGTTTGCCTAATTTTAAATTCTTTTCTTGATTCTAATTTGGATTTGGTGAATTAAACAGTTTTACTACTTAGAGGCAGCAGTAAGACAGATAATGGAAATGTAAAAACAACACACATGATTTTATCTTGGTTTACCACCACCTTGGTAACTACGTTCAATCCCTTCACACAGAAGGATTTATACACTAATTCAGAACCTTGAATTACACAACACATCACCCTATAAGTCAATCTTCTCAAAACAACCTATACCTACGTACTTTTTAAGGCAAACCACACTTTGACCCTACAAGTCAAGTCTTCTCAACATAACCTAAAACCTACAGATTGTTAGAGGAAAACTAAAGCCACTATTGGGTTGGGATACAAAGGGCTGACATTGTTTCTTTTTTGCTTCTTCTAAACATATTTATTCAATGATTACACACTTACAATGAAGCACTAAACGCTAAATAATATAAAGTTGAACGAGTGATTTGCTAGGACTTGAAGCCTTAAAATCTGAATACTTAGAGAAAAATTAAGCTCTTGAAGTTATTTGAATAACATTGGTTTTTAGGATTTTTAAGTTTATGTGTTCGTGTTGTACATACTTTTCTTCAGCCTTGATCCACTATTTATAGATGAAATTAGGGTTTGTGAATTTATTGCTGAGTTTCTGAATCGTATCTCAAAGTCACCTTGGTCAATAGAGAGTTCTTCTAAATATAATTTTGATTGATACAATCTTGATAATTTGACCATTAGGAAATTTTTTATTTCCCAATCTAATATGAGCAATTCTTCTAGAAAGATATTGTGCGTATTTGTTCAGATTATGTTTGCAAATTGATGCACGCGAGTCTTTTTTCATACGCTTGATTAGATTTGGGCGGGCACAAATCTAGGCTTGTTCTTGGACCTTCAAAAGTAAGGATACAACTAAGTCCAATTCAATATGTCTTACAATCTATTATAGCCATTGACCCTCTATTAGAGTTATTGACTATTCTCCATCAAAATGGATGGAACGCACTTTTCCATTCTCTTCCTTGCTTGTGTGATTTCACTCATGAATGTTAGTTACTCTAGAACTTGACTTGATTCTTCCCATCTTGTTTACATGCATGTATTGAAATTATGTAGACATTTGTCTTCTTATTAAGCTATTGACCAAATAAGCCTACCTTGCAATTATCCCTTGGTTATGCCCCTTTGAGCCTATTTATCACATCGTTTGACCCAATCTTCGGAGATAAAGGAGCTTTACTTACTTTGGAAGGATTCCCTATATTATGTTTCGAGTAAGTGTGGGGGTGCTCAATAATGAATTGGCCTCTTGCTTTAAGATTTTTGCATGTTTATGTTATTATATATATCTTTGTTTGTCCAAGGTAAGGAAGGTTGTGAAGAAAATAAGTGCGAAAATGGAAGTTAATGAAGTTTTGTTGAACTATTCCTCATCTTTTGACAATTATATTCCTATTATTGCTTTTTTATCCTCTTTGATTTTAAGCTTTAGTCTCCCTAGGATCATCCTACCTTCACTTGGCCCCTTTACAACCCTAATAAACTCCATTTGATCTTTATATGCATGTGTTTCAAGTATTGATGTTAGAGGCTTGTCAAGCCTATAGTAGTGCTAGCTCTCATGACGTTTTTTGAGAGTAGACACTAGTCTAAAAACTTGACAGTTTTTGAGAATTTTATATCCTTTCTGGATTCTATCACTTATGTTTATTCTTTGATTATTCTTGCCACTTATTTGCTCTGAATGCGATAAGATGTTCTCCATAATTGTCAAGATCATCGAAGCCTAAGATGGGAATTTTACTTGCAACTTTACATTCCTAAGTTTCATTGAAATTGATTTGTTTATTTGCTTTTTAATTTGTCTTTGTTTTCTTAACCTTGAGTTTTGTTTGAAGTGCAAAAGCTTAAATGATGGGGAATTTGATCAACATATTTGGATACACTTTTTATAGCTTGTACTTTGTGGTTTTCAATATTTATTTTGTTTAATAGTTACTTTTTACCATGTTTACCATCTTTATGTCATCATTGGGCTTTAGTCATTATATTAAGTAATTTTTAGTTTTTACTAGCCTCTTGACACTTTCTCGTTCTACAGGCCATAACTTGGGATGTGGTTGTACAATTGAGGTGATCTATGATGTGTTGGAAATAAAAGAAGAAGAACTACAATTTCTATGTAGGATGGGAAGCCTGGTTCAGACGTTGTGATGGTCCAAATGGCTGATTAAGGAAGTTGATGATTTGATTTTAGGCTTTGGATCACTTTGTCATGTGGTTAGTTACTATTGGGAAGTTAAACATCACTGCAACTCACTTTGGTACAGGTTTCGGGCTAAGTTCTCTAGGCTAATTTAGGTTCATATAAATAATTATATCAGAGCCTTTTGAGGCACCTTTTGTTGTATTTTTGAAACCCTAAAATTATGGTTGTGCTCTAAACCTCCATGGAAGGCTAAAATTCTTGATCAGTCCATTGGTTATGGATAGGTTGTTAGACTCTTGAGGTTCAACTCTTAATGAAACCTTGTTTTAAGTTTTTATATCTTTCAGTCAATTTATCATCTTTGCGTATCCTTTATGTATGGATTCGGTTTATGTTATGATGCTTAATTGTACAAATTTCAATTTATACCTTTGATCGAGATTATTTGAAATAGATTGAACGCTTGTGTTGGTTTAGTTCGAATAAAAATTGTTACGCTTAATTATGAGTTTGGTTGAATTCAGTTGTGACATTAATCGTGTTTTTGTGTAGCTTGTTCACTACCACGATTAATCGAACGTTGTGATGCTTAATCTTGTAAATTCGGGTAAAATTAAATGACACTTGCTTGTGTAGTTTTATGACCAAACAAGAATAGAAATATAGAACGAACTTTATTTACAATGTAACAGCTCGACCCTTACCATTTTCGCTACTGTTAATCACGACCTTCTCGCCCCCGTCCCCTTCCACCTTGTGGAAATAGTGAGTTTTTGCCTTCCGTGGGAATCAAACTCGGTACCTTGGGGATAAGTATCACCGCCCATTCATTCCCAGGAGATGTGTATGGTGATAGATTTGACCTTTGTGACACTTGTTTATAAATATATTATTTTCATGATATGTGCGGTAAATGCTTTGATGTTTGTGATAGTTGTTTATGAATATATGATTTTCATTATATGTGTGGTGAAAGCTTTGATCATTGTGATAGTTGTTTATGAATATATGATCCTCATCATATATAAGGTGAAAACTTTGATTTTTATGATTACTGTTTATGAATATATGATCATAGTGATTTTTGAATACGATGATGATTTTGTATAAGTGATTTTTGAGCATATGACATGATCTTGTAATTAATTATGTTTTTGACTATGATGTTAACGATGTATTTTATTGCTATAATAAGGGAATCTAATATATTTTATTTTGAGTAGCAATGTATATTTGTGTGAATGTGATACTTTAAACTATTATTGTGATTTTTTTTAATGAAATATGAAATGAGTTTTACCCTATTATTTATGTGATTTTCTCTCCACTGCAAATTTGGCTGTGAAAAAGTATTTTAAAAAGGTTACTACTTAAATTATTTTGGTTTGGGGTATCACAACACAACTTTTAAAGGAACTTAGCATATCTTGGAATATGCTAATTCACTTCAAGGAGGGAAATATTCACTTCAATCATCCTTCATGTGTCTATGATTTTCTGGTCCTTATGAGCCTCATTTATTTTCTTAGTTTTCACAACTCCTTGCGAAAAGGAAGTGGTATAAGATGCGCCTCATTATCATCATTAGGACGAGGGGTGGGTGTTTGATTTTGACTTTTTTTTTTCCAATTTCATTTTGTGGTTGAGGACGTTCATCAACTTATGGAGTATCAACAACTTTTCTGGATTTGAGAGTGATTGCACTAACATTTGTGCACTAGATGTTAGGCTAACAATTTTTCATAGTTGCAAATAGGTATCTGATTAATGACAGTTGCTAGTTGTCCAATTTTTGCCTCCAATTTCTATATGGTTGAGTATATTCTGTACTAAAATTGGAGATTCTAGACTACCATTTGTTCGAAAAGGTCTTTAATTGAAGGTTTATATTTTGTAGCTGTTATGTTCTATTGGGTTTGCCCAGACTTATATGCATCAAAATTTCCTCATCTCAGGTTTGAATGGTTTCTCTAATGGGGTTGTACCTTTTGGTGAACAGGTCATAGTTGGGTAGAGACCTTTCATTTTATATGTTTGCTGAATAGGCCTGAGGAGTATTATCATTGTGACTCATTTGCAACGTAAGACATGAACTCGTAAGGTGCTCTACTTTAGAGACAATACCATAAACTCTCACAGCCTGAGTTTTTCTTACTGTTAAAGTTTTCACCAATGAAGTAAGTTCATCAAGTTTTCTTTCTATGTTCTTATGTTCAATAGCTTGCATTCCATTGACTCCTTTTTTCAGCCTCACTAAATTTCTTTTGGTAGTAAATTTCTTTCTCTCCCAGTATTTATGCAAATATTCTATGTCAATATGTCAGATGCCACATATTTCTTTTCTAATTGTTGTAACTCAAGAGGCAGGGAATAATTTATCTTAAAATAACTTTTTTCAGATTTTTCCATTTTCTCACAAACCCTAGTTGAAGGTAGTACAACCAGTCTTTGGCAGCATCTTGTAATGAGAATGGGAAAGCACCCAACTTGATATGATTTTCCATAACTCCTTGCAATTTTATAGTATAGCACACTATACAGGACTCTTTAAGATATTTGTGAGTATCTTCACCTACACGGCCATTAAATTTAGGAAGCAAACTAGTGTATTAAACCAGACTTAAACTCAAAGGACACTTCAACATCCTTATATTTAATACAGAAAACATTATCTTAGCTCACTATCAGTATAAGTTTTATAGTACATTTTAGTTTCATTTCTTTTGTTTATTGCATAATTTGGTTATAGTGTAGTTATTAATTTGACACTAAATTAAACATTATGAGTCTATAAGCTATAAAGGTATTTATGTTGATTATTTCTCCGTAATGAGACATTTATCTACGTATTTTCTACCTTTCTTGTTCAGCTAATGCAGGTGAGCAGTTTGAGGGGAATAATGGGGCGAAGGTTACAGAGTCATGAATGTATAACTTGGTGGAAGAAAGAGCTCAAAAAGGGTGGGATTTTCCAATAACTTTGCCTATGGTTCACTCGCCTAAACCGTCTCTTGGGAGAAGAAGGCAAATTTTTTAAGATTCTGGCCATTTGAAGTTTGTCACACAGGCAAAGCCCAGGCTTACCTAGGTGACAAATGCAAAATTTTGTGCATTTTTAAAGATTTTTGAATTTCAGCTTGGGGTTCTAATTTTTTTATTGGCAATGAAAGATTATTGTGATTGCATTTGGAAAGCAAAATGAGCTGAGGATTTCACATTGGAAATAAGAATTGGAAGATTCAATCATTCTTCTTCTATGTACTTCACAATCTTTCTTTGTTATTTTTGTCTTTGAACATGAGCTACATCTATTTTGATTAAGATTCAGGTGAACCTCCTTGAATCTATGAGATTATGAAATTCTAAATTAAATGTTTATTCTATTTAAGTTTTACACGTTTGTCCAATGATTCTTGTGTTTTGTGCTTTCCATTGTTTGGCCAATTTCAAATCGAAATACGGATAATTTAATTATTGAAAAATAGATAGTAACAATTGGAACTAGAATAATTGTTCATGAGATGCATTTTCTATAAAAATATTGTTATGGATTTTGATCCAAGAAATTGAACTTAATCTATTTTGCTAATTTTACATTATAGTTTAAAATCTCAGTTGCTACAAATAGAGAATTTATTAATCATATAGTAAAAAGAAGGAGATTCGAAGTCATAATCATTTTTAATCAAATTTTATGAATTTGTAATTTTATCTCGGTAACTAAACAAATCAAACAATACACTTACTCATCTTTATTAACATTGTTGCGATTGAAATTAAATACAATCCCTGTGGATATGACCATTCTTATCAGTATTATTATTTGTACTGTGGTACACTTTCTAAATTGCATCTTATTATAAGTACCAATATCAGATGGAATAAGTTCTCTTAATCACTACTAGAAAAACTGTTTTTAGCGTCGGCCACAAGTCGACGCTAAAAGGCCAAGAGCCGACACTAACGTTGATTTAGCGTCGAATTAGCGTCGGTGACGGGCCTAGGCTAAAACGGTCGAAGCTAATATATAGCGTCGGCCAAATGCCATCCGACACTATATTAGCGTCGGCAAGACCTACGCTAAGCCGACGCTATCAACAATATAGAAACAACCGACGCTAGTTATGTCTGTTGACACGTCACCTTAAAAAATATTTGCGTCGGATGGGTGACGCTAAAAGTCAACAAATTGTAGTCAACAAAATTGGTAGCGTCGGTCATTCCGACGCTATGGTCAAAATAAAATCAACTTTATTTATAATACAGCATTGGTCTGGCCGACACTAGTGGTCAACATTGAAAAAAGAAATGATGTACTAATCTACTATCTATAGTAATGATTATCTTATTCCAGTTAATGAATCACATGGTTAATACATCTCATTTTTGTCTTTTAAAAAAAGGAAGATCATGCAAACATTATCATTAACAAAGCAACTCAGCCACAATCTCATAGTGCCACAAACATACTTGCTAAATATAATCAAACTAATAATAGAAAAGGAAAATGAAAAGAAATAACCAAATAATAATATCATTTCATTTTTCACACCAATGCTACTCAAACAATTTGATTCACAAATCTGTTTGACAATACACTGTTCTAAAATATAACAATAAGTTCACCAATTATAGTTAACAAGACAAAATCCAAACATATATGCATGTGATTCCACCCAACAAATCCAAACATATTGGCAAGCGATTCCATAAGGATGAAGAAGTTTTGGCTTTAATTCTACTTTGAAAACAAGTTTTGGCTTTAAATCTACTCAAAACAATTCACATCATCTACCATAAGTGGTGTCAGCTTAACATGAACATATCAACCCAAATGAGCATTCTATTCTACCTATCCACCGAATATATCCTGGTCTAGGTTGTCGTCAAAATTCACTTAATGCAATATCAATAAATGTATGATTGGGAGAATGTAGAGTAAAAAAAGGGAGAATAGAAACTTGCCCATGATGATTCCTTGTGCCCCTCAATAGTAAGAACTTGTGAGTGTTCTAAATCTCTCTTGACCAGCTGCATTATTTAGTTTAAGAAAAAGTACAATATCAATAAAACGTGGTATTGGGCAGACAAATTAAAAGGTCTCCATAATTGACATATATACAATTAAGCTCTAACAAACAAGGATTTAAATAAATGTATGGATATAGATAGAAAGTGAAAGTTGAATAAATAAATGAATAGCATAACGGTATCCCAAATGGCAAGCTTGAGTTTTTTACCCCCCATCATGACATGTTTGACCTTAAAATCAACACCTGTAGTTAGAGACACCAAACAATGCATAAACACAAAAGTTAACTTGCTAAATTGCCAAGTGAATTGCAGATCATAGCATGCTTTTTAATAATGAATGAATATATAACACTAACACTTCAAATTGAAGGCATTTTTTGTGTCTGACACGTGTAACCGTCTATCACCGACACAACACTATCTTGTGGTTACATTCAATTACCTCTATTTTGTCAAATTATTAACTATGTGAATCAAAGTTGTGTCCGATGTCCATATCCATTTCGGTGTGAGTTATTATAGCTCCATATCACAATGTGCATACAAATAATAATCACGAGGGTATTGACTTTGAATATAATATAATGGAGCAACCAATGGTGGGGGAGAGATCTTCGAAATCATCGGAGGTGAATCTGAGAAGACTACTTTTTCCAACACCAAAGTCCCCAATCATTAACAACTTGAACAAATAGTTGAATTCTTGCTGCCCCGAACTCGAATCCATCGTAACTAACTTAGTATCTGATGATTCTGTTAGTTACACACACATTGATGAACCAAATAGAATCTACATCCATATTTGATTGCTGTTAAGTTAAGGATTCGGTGATGATTGAGGTTTTGATTCACAATTTATAGCTGATAATTGTTAAGTTAACTCAAGTGACAAGTAAGACTTACTTATTCCGCTTGCAAGTTCAAAAGAAAGACTTACTTGTGACAAGTACAACTAATATCTTTCATATCTAATTTGCACCCAAGAATTCAGAATATTAATAAAATTTGGCTCAGCCGACGCTAAATATTAATAAAATACAAACATAAAATTTGGCACGCTTGCGTCCGTGTGACCGACACTACGCTGACGCTAACTAACGTCGGAGTCGAGGGCCGACGCTAAATTTGGCAGCAAAAGTGAATTTTTCTAGTAGTGTAATGTTCTAGAATTCATGCTCTGAACGATAAAATTAGAGCCAAAGTCAGAAATGCAATCAAAGAGAGTATAACTGAATGTGTTATAGCTAGCCCTACCACTATCGCTATCACCTATATGATCACTATCTATGTTATTCCTCATACTATTCTTATTAAATCTATGAATTGAATGAAAAGTTATCTCTATTTTTGGACCAAAATTGTATATAATCTCATAATTAGATCCAGTCTTGCATTATGAGAACATAGGAAGACAACACAACAAATCAGAAAATGCCAACAATGTCCTTATAGCTAAAATAAAATAAAATAAATTAATAAAACATATCAAAGAAAATCCAAATAATATAAAATAGTGAATTTATTAACAAGGTAACTCAACCTTGATCAAAATGACCAAACTAAGATGTTGAAAGAATTAAAATAGGGAGTTTTCAGTTTGAGAAACAAATTGCAATATGGAAAAATATCAAGTAGTAAAAGACAATCAATCCCCTATTTACTAGAAATTCTACTTGTATTTATCATTGATTCAAAGGTTTATTCTTTTTCGGAGTATCTATTCTTATTTGATCATAAAATCAACCAATCAAGTGTCAATTAATTTTATATGAATCCTTACTAGATTAAGCATTACACAAGTCGATTAATCATTATTATGGATGAACAAGCATCACAAAACACAATTAATCTGACAGCTGAATTCAATCAAACCTATAACTAAATGTTGAAAGGAAAGAAACATAATTATAAATAAAAAAATTAAAAATGTAAATCAAACTTCAAGATCTTTATAAAAACTTCCTAACTTGGCGATAAATCTAAGTCTTAGCCTTTTATGGAAGGTTTTGCCAAAAAGAAATTCAAGAAGTGAAAACTAGAAAACAACCAAAACATCAAGAAGTTTATCAAGACTATTAAAATCTTATTTATCTTTGGTTAACCTACATTATTGAATGGTTCAAACCAAGACGAGGGTACAAAAGAGTAAAGAATAAATGCACATTGTTTACCATCAAAATGTATGAATTGGGATTTGTTATCAGTATAAGAATTGTAGATATGCTTTGTAGCTTTCTTACGCCGCCAAAATTACTGCAATCACATAAGTACAACCCATGTTATGGCCAATAGAAGGAGAAAGGGTTAGGATGTAATAAAATCCAAAAGTTTACTAAGAATTTCACTTAAGCCCAATTAAGTTCCAAAGATAGCAAAACATGTTAAAAATTTGTTATTAGGTATAACACATTTAAAAACACAAAGTACAATAACATAAAAAATGTATTAAAATTCGTTCATGTTAAGGGAAGGAAGCATGATTATATAGGCACTATTTAGAGTCTCACAAGGAAAAGAAAAAGGAAATCATGTAATGCAATAATGAATTTATTTAGTGGTTGTATAGTCTTCTGAACAATTAAAAAGTACACAAAGAGGGAAAAAGGAAGTTAATCTTTCTAAGATGGATTAGATTAGACATGGTACTCGAATTATAAAAAAAAACAAGGAATCGTTAGACTGCTGATAGTTGAGTTGTTATTCTCTTGTCAAAAACAGAATTGGACCTAACTCTAATATTTGTTGCCTTCAATTACTATTTTGAAATTTATTTGACTATTACAAAGTCAATTGTAATCTTGTGTATTTATTTTTTGTCTTAGAAAAAGTGGTAAATATCAATTGAGATAGGACTTAAATACCTTGTGTATTTATATGAATGAATAAATTACAAGTAGTAGCTTCATTGTATATTTTGATACACACTAAACTAATAACAAACATTTATATATACTAAACTTGCAACTTATCAATATATCTCTCAACTAACAAGTGTTACAGCTATCAAATAGTAACAACTATGTTGGCACTATTGAATTACTGTCCATCATTTGCAACACAATAAAGAATAACATTAAAAAACACTAAAAAAACATAATATATACAAACTTGAGGAACTAGACCAAAACCCAAGAAACAAAGTGACAGAGGAACAACAATCTCATTAAAAACCCATCCACAAAACCAAATGGGATAAAACAATGGAAATGAAAAAAAAAAGTAGTTTAAGAAACAAAGAAGACAAGTCACTAGTGATGATTGACAAATCTAAAGTTGGAACAATCCACCCTATTTCTAAAGAAACCAACATGGATACATTGAGGTACATTGAGAAGATTACCAAGTGAAACTGGTGGTTGGGAAGCACAACAGTTACCCTCTCTATAAATGTGAGAAATTATGATCCCGAAGCTCCTAATCTTGGGTAGGAAATTGTTTCACCTATTTAGCAATCCCAAAGGAACAATATTTTTGTTGGAAAATGCTTGAATAGTATTATTTAAATCACACTTAAGCAACAAGTCTAACCATCCCTTGTCATAAGCAATATAAATAGAATACATGGAAGCAGTGAACTCATAATAAATTCGTCTAGAGGCACCATTTGTATTACATTTTATCCATGTAGACAGAAGGGGAGTCCAATCAACTTGGTTGATTACAGAAGGAGGAGGGGGATGACAATCAACTTTGAAAAACTTTGAACTCCTTCAAGGAGAAGGACATGTAACTCTTAGAGTTAGATGTTATAGCAATTCAGTTGACAACTTGATTGAGGCTCACTCTAGTTGCCATCAAAAGATTAAATTAATACACATTGAAATAAGTCTTTAGCTTCTACTATTCATCTACGTTTTGAGGAACGTATGTGACCTCGCAGGGCAAACCAAAAACTAAATATAAGGTGGGTATATCAAAATCTCTGGATGGTACAAAAATAATATCATAAACATTCGTAATCACATGTAGCACACAGTCTCAAGTTACGTACATACGTTGTCAATGCAATGAAATTCTAACTCGACTCAACACGTCAATGTCATGTGGTACTATAACTATACGTTGTCAGTAGTATGCCACCACATAAGTTAACGAATAATCACATATGCAGTCGTGTCCTCACAAACCCACTCGACCCATCCCAATACATATAGGCGATCATCAGGATTAAACTATGGTTGCATAGTAGCTTCTGACATTGAAGAATTAACCCAAGTTACATAGGAATTCCTCCTAGAATACCACAAGGTTGGATCTCTTTAACAGACTCGATCGATACCTCAAATTTTTAGCTCATTTAGTTGTACTTCCCAAAAAAATTATACAAAGATTCTCACAGCTAAATCATGTATACAACATCGGGTCGAATACCCTCACAAATACATTCATCCCCTCATTGTAACACCCCAATATTTTCATATACATTATATGTGTCTTTCTTAGTACTTGTCTTGCTTTATTATTTAATGAATAATTTAATTTATGTGTGAAAAAATTAATTAAATTATCACACCCTCTATATTTATTTAAATAATTAGAACCATGATTTTAATTGTTGTTTTTATTATTAACTTGTATGAAAAGTGAAATTTTAGAAGTTCAAATTTGCATATAGTTTTTATAAGTTAAAATATTCATGTACGGGGAACACT
The DNA here is from genome assembly GCA_037974735.1 of Cicer chorassanicum. Lineage (NCBI taxonomy): Eukaryota > Viridiplantae > Streptophyta > Magnoliopsida > Fabales > Fabaceae > Cicer > Cicer chorassanicum. The sequence goes on from JBBPBP010000004.1 coordinate 26,350,690, forward strand.
CCATTATTGGGAGCTACCACAATAATACACGATTACCTTGATTAGACGTTGGGAGTCTTCGATAAGTCAAATGAGTCTACGTAGGCTTGAACCATTAGATGATCGGACCAAACCCATTCCCAATTTGCAGTCCAACCGGATGAACCATTGGTCCAATCTTGTTTTTAAAACATTGCATGAACATTATGTCCAACCTAATTGTGGTGTAGTATCATGGTCTTTACCAAAGACTTTGGAGAAGTTTGGTACCACATGTAATTGTAAAGTCAAGTGTGCATAATGTTGCAGTGCACATTCAAACTTTTTGTTGATTATTGTGTTAAAGTATTATTTTTGCTAATTATACTTAGTATATGTGAAGAATGTGATATGTGTGTGTGCGCCCACTTGTTTAGTGTACCCTTTTTGTAACTTAAACACGATATTGATGTACTCGCCCTTTCGTTATTTATGTGCAGCGTTGCAAAGATGCAAACAACCTCTAGGCTACCACTAATGAAAAGCGACAAATTCATACTTGTTATCATATAGGCTTTTTATTTTATTTTATTTTTGTTTCCTTGTATGTCAAGATGCTATTTACTTTGGGTTTTCTTATTTTATTTGCTCTTACACTTGACAGAAGGGTTGGTTAATAACTATTTTTCGAAATGTTTTATACTATTGGAATTTTCGAGTGTTGATTATGAAGGTGCAAATACGAGAAAGGGGATTGAATTGTATTTGACTAAGTTGTATTCTTTTTGCTAATTTATTAAAATTGGTTCGGGTTTGGTGACTTACTTAGAATAAAAGTAGTAGCAACTCGGTTAAGTGATCAGAGGCAGAAGTAAAAAAAGATTGCAAAATTTAAAGTGACACAAGAATTTATCTTGGTTCACCACCAACTTGGTAGCTACGTCCAGTCTCCTCACTTAGAAGAATTTAATTCACTAACTCAAAACATAAATTACACAACACTTGACCCTACAAATCAGTCTTCTCAAAACAACGTGACACCTACAGACTTTTTGTGAAACACAAACACCTTGACTCTATAAGACAAGTCTTTTCAACACAACCTGAAAACCTACAAATTGCTTGAGGAACATGAAAGCCATTATCGGGTTGGGTTACAAGAGTTTAGAACAAATTGGTTTGTTTCTAAAAAGCTGATTGTAACAATGACTCTCACACTAGAAAACACTTAAGAAAATATTTCTTTTGAGCAAGTGTTTCTCTAGACCTTAACCTTATGATCTCTCATGACTTAGTAAATTTTGTGCTTGTGAGTTCTCTTATTTTCTTCTTCAACCTTGTGTATCTATTTATAAAATAGGTTAGGGTTTCTCCTTTGTCGTTGCAAAATCTGAATCATATCCTTGCAAATAATAATTGTATCTTCTTGTGAGTGTTTCTTCTTGTAAACAATTCTTGATCGTATCTTCTTGTAGATTTTGGTCAACACTTCTTTTAAACAATTCATATCTTCTTGTGAAAAATCTTGATCAAATCCTCTTGTAAAAAATTCATATCTTCTTGTGATAAATCTCAATCAAATCTTCTTTTAAATAATTCATATCTTCTTGTAGATAAATCTTGATCAAATCTTCTTGTAAATAACTCATATCTTTTTGTGATAAGATCTTGATCATATCTTCTTTTCAACTTGGTCAAAGATTTTCTTCGATTATTAATCTAAATCAAATCTTATTTTAGATTGTCTTCAAAAACACGAATCTTCTTTCATACTTTTGCTTGATTTGAGCTAGAATGGATTTAGGTTGTTCTTGGATCTTCCCAAGTTTTTGATTCGGCTAAGTCTTCTTTTCATACTTAATTGTTTCAATTTCAGCCATTGACTTTTCATCAGAGGCATTGAATTTCTTGTTTGTGTGAGATGATGTGTTTCTTGAATAATGATAGTTAGGGCAAAATTACATGACTTAGAATTAGTGGCATTGGGCAAATCACCTTGTCGAAACTTCAGAGTTAGTGCAACATTAGAGGTTGCATATCAGAGGTAGCATTTGGAGTGTGTTACACCATTTTGATCAGAGGATTGTGAGCTTTGAATTTATGATTTGAACAATCTCTTTAGTGTTAATTATACCTTGATATGAACTCTTCAGAGGTAGTCTTCAGACTCAATTTTAAAGCCATTCCTAGACCTAAACTTCAGACCTTGACATCTGAGGCAATCTTCGTAACCTTCAGAGGCACGTTACTTTCAGAAGCATATGTTCAAAGGCAGACGCATATACTTTGTGTTCCTTTGATCTCATCCTTTGGTCACTTCCCATGGTGACTTTCCTCTACTATCTTATTTGAATTTTCATCTTCTAATTTTTGCATACTTAATGAAGCCACTAATCCAAATTTATTGTTCTCATGAAATACTTTTGTTAACATCAGAACTATGAAACATGAAAAATAGTGTGGAGATTGGATCAATTGTGTGGTAGAGCTAAATAATGCACCACTGGTATGATCTCGCAAAGAATCTGAAACGGACAATTAAATCTAGGAGCAAGCTTCCACGTCTTGACAGATCTGCGATTTCCTGTCCCAATGGATTACTTTTATGAACACATGGTCTTCATCTTAATATTCTTGTGGAAATTTACTCTTGTCGTTGTAGCTCATTTACCTATCGGGATAAGCTTTCATTTTATCATAAGTTTTACTTGCCTTTTGTTCTGTTGTAGCAAGTTCGATCCAAAAATTTGAGATTCCCCAGTTTCACACCAACATAAAGGTGTGTGACACTTTTGTCGATGCAATTCTTCATAGGGTGTCATACTAAAAACTATTATTGTATGTGAATTCAATTAGTGATAGAAAATCATCCAAACTTCCTTTGTGTTTTAAGACACATGCTTTTAAGAGATCTTTTAAGGGCATAATGGTTTTTTGGATTGACCATTTTTCTGTATCAAATTGTTTCCAAAACGTTAAGGTAAACGTCGAATCCCTGTTACGAACTATGTTGGTAGGTATCCCATGTCACCTTACTATTCCATTAATGTAAACTTGAGTCAACTTCTCTATACGAAATGTTTGATTTATAGGTATGAATTAAGAATTTGTCAACCTGTCAATCCCTATCCAAAGTGCATCAAATTTATTATGAGTTTTTGCTAAACCAAGTGTGAAATTCATTGGCACCCTTTCCTACTTCCATTTGCGAATATCCAATGATTGGAGTAATCCTTCTTGTTACTGGTGTTAAATCATTGCCTTTTGATATGTCAGACATGATTGTACATATTCTGCTTCCACTTTCTTCATTCCTGACGACTAGAACAATATGTTCAAGTCTTAGTACATCGTTGTGGCTCTGGGATGATACCAAACTTGCCCTTATGGCCTTCTTCATATACAATTCTCCTAATATCTTAATTTCAAGGAGTACAAATTATCTCCGATCAACACCATGTCTAAACTCTATCTATCATCCCTCCATTTGGTGCTCCAACACTATTTTCTAAAGTTCAAATTTTCTCCAAATCTTTTATCTAAGTTCAAATTTTGAAATTCTTGCAGCAACTCTTGTTCTCTTGCCGGAAGTTTTCCTCCTCAAAGAGTTCGCCATTCCCCGATAGCATTGCAATGTGGTGTCATCCTCCTTAATGAAATCCATCATTTTCCTCTATGTATTGTTTAATTCTTTCTGATCAAACAAATACTTTAAGGTTTTATCATCACCGAAGGTTGCAAATATTGCCCCATATATTTAGGGTCTCCATATCTTAACACAAACCTTGTGTTCTTGGTAACATGCATTACAATATACATCAAACTGACCCATTAGATCTAGTAAGATCAGTACATGTGATGTCATCAATCGTTATTGAAACCTTGCTTCACACTCTTCGCTCTACTCAAATATCATCTCTTTTCTTGTTAGTGGCGTTGTGGGCGAAGCTATTCTTGAAAATACTTCAATGAATCTTCTATATTGCGACACCTTCTCGATAACATGTCCCAAGAAAATGTTGACTCTAATATGATTGTATCGAAGTTAATCTTGGAAACTATTGCCTATCTTCTTTCTTGCTTGTTAATTTATCTCTAGTTTACACAAAATAACATTATACTACTAAGACGTATAAGAGAGTAGATTTTACTTCAATTGCATAGATTAATAGTATATACTGTTGTTCATTTGAATCCACTTAGATTTGTGCGGAAACGTACGTGGAACTCACCAAGGTGCTAATTAGGGATTATGTATACTAGATTTGATTAAAAAATATAATGGCTCCAATTGATGACTCGTATATATGTAATGCCAATAGAAGACAAGAAAACAATCTCGTACTAACCTATAAATTAAGCCCCAATTTCCTGCATGCATATGCATACAAAGGATATTTGGATTCATCTTTTGCATTTGAGCTTTCATTCGCAAAATTACATTAAAAAAATAAAAACAAATTGCAAATATTATATTGCTGCCTAGTATGAGTTAATTAGAAAGTTTCACATTAGTTAAAAAAGAGAACGTTGAATAATATATAATTGAAAGGAATAAACTCATTATCTTAAGGATTTTGATAATGTGGTGTCCAACCTACTCATATAATAATCCCTTATAACCTGACAATGGTATAAGAGTCGGTGGTCGACTGAGGTTTTATCGATACTTTGTATCAGAAGTCTTTTTGATCAAAAGTGTTAACATGCATGCAGCGTGTCCCGTTGATGTGCGGCCAACGCCAGTGCAAATATGTGTATATTGGATGAAAAAGCTTCTCCTTGGAATATTAATACCCATATGAATGAATGAAGTCTTAACTCGAAAAGAAATTATTGGTGTCAAGTGTGAGTTAAAATGTTCAATTAGTTGAAAAAGTGAATGACTAACTATATAAATACTCATTCCCTTAAAGATTTTTGAATAATGTGTAGTATTGCTAATGTGGGTTATTTTTAGCCAATGTAATAATTTCCAGTATATTGACAAGTGAATATTGCACTAGAATTGATAAACGGAAATGAAGAATATAATCAGGAATGGTAGGATTAATTAGCACACGCATCAAAATTATTTAATAATTGTAAAATGCAAAAAATAATCATACTGAGTCATACCGTTTTTCTGTATTATAAATATTTTTTTTTTATAATTTAGGTCTTTAATTAGGTATTGAAAATTCTATTATTCATATAATATTATATAGTAATAAAAAAAAATATCTAATAAGGTATAAAAAACAATTTAATCAATATGAAATTTGGTCAATTTTATATATTTTCTCGACAAATTTTAGTAATTTCAATTAATTGATTATGTCTCTAAGAATATTTATTCCCCCAATAATCATGACCATGAACGAATTTTTACTTATGAATATAGCATGATTGATAAAAACAAAATTAAAAAAA
>JBBPBP010000004.1:26356149-26410714 GCA_037974735.1 Cicer chorassanicum
AAAAAAAAAATAAAAAAAAAAAAAAAAAGCAATATATATGAGGTCACAATGTAGTAAGCTGGAGGTGTACAAACTGACAAACCGATTAGAAAAAAAGTAGGGCTAGACATGTATGACAAACCGACTGAAGACACAAAGTAGTGAGTGATGACCTCCCCCACATGAGTATGACAGAAGAAGAGAGAAGAGAAGGAACGGGGACAAAGCCACACGAGAGAGTAAAGAATAAGATAGAAAAATACACAAATGCGGATTACAAATTTAATATTGTAGGATATATACACACTCTCTCTCAAGTAGAAACAATTATTTTTTTTGAAAAAGCTAGTAGAAACAAATTAAGAGAAGGAAATGAGAGTGGAAAAGAAGATTAAGACAACAAGCTAGGTTCAATTGGTCGATGCCCTATGGCCCACACATGTTTTTATTAATCCGGCAACGTGTTTGACTTGTTTTCATGTCCTATATATTTTAAGGATTTTGTTTTGAATTTTTGTAAAGTCAGCCACAAATATTTAACGGGTAGATATTAAAAGTTTAACTATACACGCACTGTTTTTCGCACGCCAAAGATCACTCATAATGGTCTCGTTTACTTCTCAAAATCATACTCCCTTTTTATAACCGAGTTTTTCATATAAAGTATAAAAGTAGTTGATGTAATTAATAAGTATATCTTCTATGTAGCTATTATTAAATTATTTTTTTATTGTTTTATTTAAATGTTTGATTTGATTTGTATGTGATATTTTAAAAATATTAATTTTATTGATGAAATGAATTTATTTATTTAAATATTTTTATTAATTATTAATAACTAAGAAATTTGATAAATTAAAATATAATAAATAAAAATATAAAAGTGAAAAAAAAAATTATATTGATATTGTAAAATAACAAATAATAATATAATAATTTTTTTAATAGTACTTACAATTAGAGATGGAGGGAATGACCTATTAAACTTTTTGTGTTATTAGATTGATAAGCTAATTAAATGAAATAGTTTGGATGGATGTGTACTTTAATTAATAAAAGATCTTTATTAAGTACAGTGGCTAATTGCAGTTTTACTAATCAATATGTCAATGTTGTGTGTCGCAGATATTTTCACGGATATGGATGTAAGAAATTAGCTTGATGTGATAGATTCTTGGTAGTGATTTTTATATGGTCCATTTGATTGTTTGCTAAATGTTTAGCTAGTCATAAGTCAACAAGATATACTAAAGATATAGTCCTAACATATAATTCAACTGATATAATTTCAGAGATTGACTAATGTTTGAGGTGAACCTTTCGAAACAAATTGAATGGCCCAAAACGAAAGTCATTGACTTGTTTAAATAATTTTTTTTTATCTTGGATTACACAATAACTATCACATTTATAAAATATATATATATATATTATTCTAAAAAAAGAATATTAAATATTTTTAATTCTATCAACATATTAATATTGTATGTATAACTATTAAGTTATTATTCTCTATTAACATTTAATAGTAGATGTGCATAATTCATTAACCGAACCATATTAGACCAAATTTATAGTTCGTTTTCAGTTTCAAAAATCACTTTAGCAAAAGCTAGGTCTTTTTTCAAACTGGTTTCCATTCGATTCAGAAAAAAATTAGAACTAGTTTAAATTCAGATTTGGTTTAATACATATACGATCCATTATTAAAGTTGGTATTCAATTCAACATTTTTTTAAAAAGCCAAAAAATATAGATATATTAACTATGAAGCTCAAATACGTAGTACGCGGCTGCATCTCGATGCGTGAAATTTTTTAAATTTAATATATGAATTAATTTGAATCTGTTAGCAAAAAATTATTAAAATGTAAAATATTTATAAAAAAAATTTATATATATATATATATATATATATATATGTAAAATACTTGTATTGATCATTCTTCGTAAATATATAATTATAATGATCATAATTTTTATAATATATTTTAGAAAAAAAATATCTCTTGCATTCCTTTAATTTAATTTCAGGTAACAATTCAGTCATTTATTTATTTTTTCCGATTTAATCATTTATGTCTTAAAAAAAGTCAATAATATTATCATTTTATTAAAGTAACTCAAAAAATTCATCATCGTCTTCAAATAAAACATAGAAAATTAACTATCATTTTCAAGACAATTCAAATATTCATGGAACCCATAACTCAAATATTCAAATAAACGCATATCTTCACCTCCAACAAAATCAAATTCATCAAATAACGAACTCACACTTTAAGATTTGATCTCCAAATCACCAAGACAATATCTTCTTTTTTCTATCCTTCTCCAAATCAAATCCCTAACCTAAATCTTAAAATGTGAATTCTTTATTTGATGGATTTGTTGTTGTTGTTGGAGATGAAAATATGAATTTATTTAAAGATTTAAGTTATAAATTTGATGAAAATATGAATTTTGTTGAAAATGATTACTAATTTTCTTAGTTTTGTTTTAGTATGATGATGAATTTTCTAGATCAAATTATTACTTAAAATTAAATAAATCATCAAATCATGAAAGAAAGAAAAAAAAATGACTGAATTGTTGTCTGAAATTAAATTAAGTAACCACATGAGGTATTTTATCTATATTTTAATTCATGTGTTAGGATATTCAACTAAAATATCATTAAAAGAATTTAAATAAATATTAGTTTTATCTTATATCTAACAATTTAAAATCAGTTTAAATTGTCTCATCCATAAAAAAACATAGTTTTGAAATCTCATTCATCAAGAGTAACATATTTTAAAGTGGATCATGTACATTTCCATTGATGTCCTAAAAAAATTATCTCACCTTTATTTCTTTGATTTTCATAGGATACATATCCGCGAGTATTCTAGAAGTATCGAATAAAATAATTTTTAAAAATAAAAATAATAATTTTGATATTCTTTGGATATGTATTTGCAAGTATCAATATTAGATACAAATCTGATATGGGCATGTATCTATTTTTGGAGTATCTAGACTTCATAGTAAGTAAACAAACCCAATTCCTAGTACATGGCATACCAAGAATGAGACCAAAATTATAAAGATCTTATATACAGAACATACAAATAAAAAATCAGGCAGTGAGGCAACCTATCATCAACCTTTTACACCCTAAAACCCAAGCAAACTAATGGATTGGTTCACCATGACATAACTCTACATGTTAAAGCATTTTCTTTTTAATTCATCCACCACCATGATAGAATCTTAATGCGTTCTACCACCACTATCAAATCAAAAGCAATATTGTTAAATACGACCTTATTTCGAGCACGCATGATAGAACAAACACACACGATCCCAATAACCACAAGTCTATCTCGAATCAACTTGCCTCCCACTACTAAATTCGAGAATAATAAAATGTGTTGATGCACTTGTCTCGGCCACACCAACAGAACACCAAGCCACTGAATTACAAACTTTCACACCTCAATGAATGTCAAAACTCTAGGAACAAGTCTAGAGAATTCTCTTCACTTCCGCACTCCGCTGAACATATTCCATTCTCAACAAATATTTCCCTGCGCTTCACCAAATTGCACTTTGAAGGAAAAAGATCATCTAGCAATTTCCTTACAAATAAAGACACCTTCAAGTGGACCATCTTATTCCCAGTGATATAAGCAAACTAATACAAAAAGGTATTTTGACTAAATGAAAGCATTTAGTAGGCTCCTTTGATAGTGTATTCTACATGTTTCCCATTATGCCAGCACCAATGATCTGCTACATTTGTCTGAAAAAAGGTTGTCCACCAAAGTAATAAATTGCCCCCAAAAACTCATCCTCTCACTAAAACAATACACGTCTCCATCTCCACCCTCTTCCACCTACCCCTAACCCATTTGTCACCATAGAAGCCACCGACACATCTTTATCTACAACAAGGCTAAACAACCTATGAAACCAATCTTTGAGGGCCACTCCACTAATCCCCCAAATCCTTCCAAAACAAAGTACTCAAATCATTACCCACCAACCTAGACAAACTACTCCAAAACCAACACCTTTGCTCTCCCTCACCTCCCTAAAAAATAGCCACAATATCTCCCAACACAAAGACTTACGACAGAACTGGGGACCCTCTCCTAACTTCTCCAATCCATAGTTATATTTCAACAATTGAAACAACGAAACCCCCCTTTCGCCCGATCCTCCGTTAACCTCTAACACCAATTACCAAATTCAAATTTGTTCTTAAATTCTAATTTTTTTATATTTGAAATAGTTTTAAAACCAATTTTCCAGTGCACTGTGGTTTTAATTTTAAAACCATAAATTATATTCTTACAAAATAAAGTGATATTTAGTAAAAAAAATGTACTAATAGAACCATATATTGGACTTTTGTAAAGCTCTTTTCTCTTAATAAACAAAAAAGAATAAATAAATAAATAAAGTCCTCGAATTTTCCAATTAAAAAACATGGAGAAGAAAGAGAAAAATTGTAACTTATGAGACAAGTCGCGATTGAGTTATCAAAACAATATTTTACATAAGTAATTTTGATAAGTTAAACTATTGGGGAGTCTAGCATAGCGCGGCAGTAGCATAGGCTAAAATTCCAAAATCTCTAAGAGACCTTCACACCACATCTCAACCCAAAACCTTAAGGCAATGGGTATAGGGGTCACCTATCTTATATATCCAACATTTGCTCCATTCCTAGTTGATGTGGGACTAACCACTCACACTTGAATTCCAACAAACTCTTCCTCATGTGTGTGTCCCCCACAACACTAGACTTGATCCACACAAGGATCTCCCACTCCCACTTTGTCACCAAGCTGAACAATTGCTCTAATACCACTTGCTAGGGATTCCGAGGGAGCGTGACAGTAGCAACGGGCTAAATGTCCAAGATTCTTAAGAAACCTTGACACCACTTGGATTTCCTCCATTGGTTGTCGATGTGGGACTAACCACTCACACTTGAATTCCAATAATCTCCTTCTCAAGTCTTTGTCACCCACAACACTAGACTTGATTCATACTAGAATCTCCCACTCCCCACCAAGCCAAACCGTGGCTGCAATACAACTTGTTGGAGAGTCTAGAGGAGCGCGATCAAAACATTGGGTTAAGCATCCAGGATCCTTAAGAGACCTTGACAAGGGACTAATAACTCACAGTTGAACTCCTACCATTTCCCCCGTCAAGTTTAAGTTATCCACAACACTAGACTTTATTCACACTAAGATCTTCCACTTTTGCTCCCCTACCAAGCCGAACCATGGCTCTGATATCACTTATTGAGGAATCTGGAGGAGTGCGGCAGCAGCAATGGACTAAAGGTCTAGGATCCCTAAGAGACCTTAACACCACATCTCAACTTAAAACCTTAAGACAATGGGTATATGGTCACTTCTCTAATATATCAAACATTTCCTCCATTTCTAGTCGATGTGGGACTAACCACTCACACTTGAATTCAAACAATCTCCCCCTCAAGTGTTAGTCACCAACAACACTAGACTAGATCCACACTAAGATCTCCTACTCCCGCTCCCCCACCAAGTCGAACCATGGCTTTGATACCACTTGTTGGGAAGTTTGGGGGTGCGCGACAACAACCATGGACTAAATGTTTAAGATCTCTAAGAGACCTTGACACCGCATCTCAACAAAAAACCTTAAGTACATGAGTATATGAGCCACTTCTCTTATATATCCAACATTTCCTCCATTTCTAGTCGATGTGGAACTAATTGAAGGTGCAAACGCGAGAAGGGGGTTGATTTTGTTTGACTAAGTTGATAATTTTTTCATTATTTGATTAAACTAGCTCATACTTGATGATTTTCTTGAAGTAGAAGCAATAACAAAACTAAGGAGTGCAGGAATAAAGTGCACAAGTAATTTATCTTGGCTAACCGCAAACTTGACTACATCCACTTCTTTCACTCATAAGGGTTAATCCACTAATTCAACAACTTGAATTACAAAGCACCTGACCCTCCAAGCCAATCTTCTCAAATAGCCTGGAAACCCCAGATTTTTAAGGAACACACACACCTTGACTCTACAAGCCAAGTCTTTTCCACACAATCTGACAACCCCTGATTGTTGAAGGCACACTAACACCAATATCGGGTTTGAATGCAAAGGTTTGGAACTTGATTAATTGCTTCTAACAAACTTAATATAACAATGACTATCACACTCTAAGAAAAACACTTAGAAAATATTTCTCATTCGAACAAGTGTTTCTCTCTTTGAACTCTAAGATGAATTTGGAATTTTGAGCTTGAGATCTGCTACCCTTTTTTTTATTTTTCGTTGATCTTCTTCTTTAGCCTTGAGTAATTAGGGCTTCAATTTTGTCCTTGTTTAATTCTTCATTGTATCTTTGTTCCTAGGTTGGTCAATAATGATCTTATTCGAAAATAATTATGAACAAGATGTTTTTTGATAATATGTTCTTTTGCAAATTCTTCAGATGGAACTTCCTTCTTATTGTTCCTATTTTGTTAAGATTTCTTTTGCAAAATCTTGAACTTTCACAAGTAGGAATATGACTAAGTCCAACTCAGTATTTTGTCATTTTTCAGAATCTGAATTATATCTTTGCAAATAATAAATGTATCTTCTTTTAGTGTTTCTTCTTGTAACAATTATTGATCATATACTATTGTAAATGATTCATATCCTCTTGTAGATAAATCTTGATCAAATCTTGTAAATAATTCATATCTTGTGATAAATCTTGATCGAATCTTCATGTAAATAATTCATATCTTCTTGTGATAAATCTTGATCAAATCTTCTTGTAAATAATTCATATTTTTTGTGATAAATCTTGATCAAGTCTTCTCGTAAACAATTCATATCTTCTTGTGGATAAGATGTTGATCATATCTTCTTCAAATCTTGACCATATCTTCTTTTCAACTTGGTCAAAGATTTTCTTCAATTATAAATCTGGATCAAATCTTATTTTATATTGTCTTCAAAAACATGAATCTTCTTTCATACTTTGTGATGTTAAATAAATTGTTCTCATAAAATACTTTTGTTAACGTCAAAACTCTAAGTATAAAACCAACTTGATTCCAACAATCTCCCCCTTTTTGATGATGACAAAACTGCATTTTTTATAACAACTTTTCTTTTAAATATTGTTTCCCCGTTTTGTCAAAAAGACTTGAAAGTGAAACTTGTCTCTGTTCTTTTTCTTTTTTTAATTTGCCTCTTTTTTTAATAGAATGAGAATAACAAAAATATAAAACATAAAATTTATCCTAAGTATGAAACTAAACTACTCTAAGGGTTTGCACATCATCAGTTAGGTAGAAGAATAAGGTTTAGGTTTTTCTTGACGAAGTCAAACCTATCTCTAGCTAGTGGTTTGGTGAATATGTCAGCTCATTAATGTTTGGTGTCTGCAAACTGGATATTAAGCACACCTTTTAGAACAAAGTCCCTAATGAAATGGTGTTTGATTTCTATGTGTTTAGCTGTATAATGAAATATAGGGTTTTTGGTTAGGCAAATGGCAGAAGTGTTGTCACAATAAATGAGAATGTTGGCTTCTAGGATTTTGTAGTCTTCTAGTTGATGTTTCATTCAAAGTAGTTGAGAGCTACAACCAACTGCTGAAATGTACTCAGCTTCTGTTGTTGACATGGCAATTGTGCTTTGTATCTTACGTGACTAAGAGATTAGGTTGTCACCTAAAAATGTGCAGCTCCCACATGTGCTTTTTCTCTCAAGTTTATCTCTAACATAATTAGAATCACAATACCCACTTAGTTTGTACTACAAAGATTTCTTGTAGAACTAGGTAATGTTGGTAGTGCCTTATAGGTATCTAAGGATTCTTTTAACAGTAGTTAAATGTGATTTCCTAGGGTCAGCTTGAAATCTTGCACATATACATACACTAAAAATGATGTCAGGTCTTGAAGTAGTAAGGTAAGTAGGGATCATATCATTCCTCTATAGGTTTTCTCGTCAACTTTTTGGCCTGATTCATCTTTTTCAAGTGAACAAGTAGGGTGCATTGGTGTAACCATGGGTTTGCAATCACTCATCTTAAACTTCTTGAGAAACTCTCTTCTATATTTAGTTTGATTAATGTATATACCTTTTTGACTTTGCTGAATTTTTATCCCTAAGAAGAACATAAGTTCTCCCATCATACTCATTTGAAATTCAAGTTGCATCAATTTAGCAAATTCTTGGAAAAGAGTGCCATTAGTAGATCCAAAAATAATGTCATCACATAAACTTGAATAGTAGAAATTTCATCTCCTATTGATTTTCTAAAAAGTGTATTATTTACTTGTCCTCTTTCAAAGTTATTTTTAAGCAACAAGTTACTAAGTCTATCATACCATGCCCTAGGTACTTGTTTTAGGCTATAAATAGATTTCCTAAGTTTAAAAACATGATTTGGAAATTTGGAACATTCATAACCTGGGGGTTGTTTGACATAGACTTCTTCACTTATATAATCATTTAGAAAAACACTTTTACCATCCATTTGAAATAATGTAATGTTATTACTTGCAGCAACAGAAAGTATGATACAGATAGCTTCTAATTTTCTTGTATCCTCTGATATTTCTAGTTCGTTTGATTTGTCTGTATTTGCTTCCTATGTTTCTGGTAAACCTGCATTATCATCACCTTGCTTTGACTTTTCAACGTCAAGCTGTTTGTCATCAAATTTAACATGTATGGATTCTTCCACAATCTAAGTTTCCATGTTAAACCCTTTATAAGCCTTAGATCTTTCAAAATATCCAATGAAGGTACACTTTGAAGATTTATAATCAAATTTACCAAGGTTATCTTTCCACAATTCATATGGTGTTTTAATAAATATAGACCTAATTAAGACTATTTTGAATATAACATGTAGTGCTAATTGCTTCAGCCCAAAAGTGTTCTGCAACATTCATCTCATTTAACATGGTTCTGCCCATTTCTTGGAGTGAACTATAACTACTTTTCAGAGTTAGATTTTCAGCCTTAAGTTCAACAATATTAGTTTTTCAAGTTGCATTTTCTGTTTTAACTTCAACACTTTGATTCTTTAAAAAATTAATTTTTTCAATTAGGTGTGAATTTTTTTTCCTAAGTGTTTTCAATTTTAAAGACAATTTGTGATTCTTGTTCAAGAAGTCATTTATAACAGTAATTAAATCAGATCGAGCTAAGTCATAAAATACCTCAATTTCTTCATTTGTTGATTCATTTCTAGATTCCTAATCTATGTTGGGTCCGAAGGCAGAGTTGGTATGAGTCATTAAAGCCAATTTTGTTTGCTCTTCATCATTAGTGGATTCATCAAAATCATCCCATATAGCCATTAGACTCTACTTCTTGGGTCTGGAATCTTTCCTGTAATGTTTCCTTTTCTCCAAATTTGGACATTCTAACTTGAAATGTCCAGGTTCATTGCATCCATAGCAGATGATGTTTTCCTCTTCAGATTTATCATCATTTCCTCTACTGGACTACCTGGAATATCTTTGGGGAAATTTCTTCTTTCTGTTGTGACACATCTTCTAAATTTTTCTAGATATGAAAGCTAGTTCCTTTTCCTTTGAGTCTCCATTTTGATCCTCTAAATCATCATTCTCTGATTCTGTTGTTGCCTTAAGAACTTTCTTCTGCCTAGATTTCAAAGCCAAGGTTGGTTGCTTCTTCTTAGGCTCAACCTTTGCAAGTTCTATTTCATGTGATATGAAAGAGCTGATTAAATCTTCCAGCTTAAGATTATTCATATCCTTTGCTTCCTGATTGGAAATGATCTTAGGTCTCCCGTTGCTTGGAAGACTTTTTAGTATTTTTTCACATTATCAACAATAGTATAACTCTCCTCAAGTATCTTTAATTCTGAGACCAAAGTTTGGAATCTAGAAAGCATTGTTTCAATGTCTTCATTTTCTTCTATCATAAATACTATTTGTTGTCTCCTAGTTGGTGCACTTGTCAAACTCCTTGAAAATGATTGCATTTATCATGAATGTTTTGGACTTATGATGCATCTTGTACATCTTCTTCTAATCAACATCCATGTATTTCCTTGGAATCTCAATACCACCAATATTCTTTGGAGCATTATAACCATCTTCCACCAAGTCCCAAAGTTCAGGATCTTGTGATGTTTCCATCTTCCACCAAGTCCTAAACATCTCAACATATCCTTCAAGATTCTAATTCTCATAGTGGGAATACTACAACTCAATTCTATATCAATTCTAATGTATAAACACTTTGATTGATTACATCAATATCTAATAACTTTCATCAGAGAATATTTTTCATTCAATCTTTCTTTTGATGTGTTCGAGGCTTTTTTAGAATAATTTTTAAGTAAACATTGCCATTTTATTTTGATACGCTAATGATATCACTCAGGGTGATTTTCTTCTGATTTTCATGAAGTGTCAATGAATGAAGGTGTATCATACAATCATAATTGAGACATTTATGGGTGTCTTCTTATCGTGGATGAGTTTATTAGATTATGGATAATGAAGGTTACATCTTCTTCAATTCAAATTATTTCCTTTAAGTATTGAAATGTATATCCATTGGGAATATAACACCCCAGACTACTTTAAGGATTTCCTATTGTCCCCACAAACCAACACAAGTCTTTTCATCATGCTTTGTTCTCACTTGCATTCATCTTGGGAAAATTCTCAAGAGGTCACCCATCCAGAAAGTGCTTTAAGTCAAACATGCTTAAATGTGGAGTTCTTATGTTCTAGGCTCTAAAAAAAAAGATGAATCATGTCGATATAGGTAGTACACATCAATCTTTATAAACCCTCATTCAACTGTATAGTCACATGCCTACATGGCCTTATGATCTTTCTCATTCCAATGTGATTTAGTTCATTCATGCATCGACAATCAATCCCCGTTTTTTCAGCCTCATGCGTCACATGATGGAGATGATGTGTAGGTTTTAGTTGTCTAGATTGGGTGTAGATAGTAAATTGGGTGTGCAGCCCAAGTAAACAAGCCCAAAACCCTTATTCATTTTTAAAAATCAATAACCACACAAACTGATTTTTAACACTTATCTAATTGAAATAAAAACTTCAAAATATTAATAATACATAAGTTAAATATTTATAGAATAAGTATAAATAATTTAAATAAAAAAAAAGTAAGAAGTATTTAAAAAGTAATTATGCGCATATTTATCATTTAGTTAAATGCATACGAAAATATCACAACAATTACCTATGCAAAAATATTTTCTTAAATTCTCACAATAAATCACTATTATTTTTATAAAAATAATTAAATGTAATATTATTAACTTATATTACCTACTAAATCAAAACAAGTATGTTTAAAATTATTACACTGTATTAAGCACATATATAAACAAAATTATTGATGTATATGTAGAATATATATTAATAGGAAATTTAGGGTGTCACAATTATAACGATTGTCGACTCTTCAACATTTAGCCTACATGGGTCAAGGTATCTTATTGTTACTTTCTTCAATTTTAGGGCCAGAAATGGATATTTTGAATATTTTAATGGCAAATGAATTTGATGATGCTTTTACTTAGGACATAACTGAAGTAGCAATGTCAAGTTACAAGGAAGGGGGTTTGAATTCTAATTTTGCCTAATTAAAATTTCCTGTTAAAAAGCTTAAGAAAACAACTCAAGAATGATCTTGGTTATGAAAATAGAAAACGGAGAACGTTCTTGGTTATGGAAACAAAATGGAGAACGTTCTTGATTAGTTTAAATCACAGTTTTAGTTTCTCTATTTAGTTTGATTAATAAAAATAACTGAATGTAAATAGAGATAAGGAAGAGATACCACACAATAATATATCCTGGTTCACCCAACTAGGGCTACGTCCAGTCCTCAAAACTGTGAGATTTTCACTAAGTGTTCAAAAACGGAGAACAATCTTTTGGTTACACAATTAAAGATCAACCTTGATTTGTAACTACAATTCCTTTCCACCCAGAAAGGATTCAATCAAGTCACCTAACAATTCTGATAGGAGTTCTCTTTTAATCACACTCAAACTATAAACAATCCTTATAGTTATGAGTTTACACAATAATGATTTAAAAGATTCGGTTGAATCTAATTATGCTCAACTCTTGTTTGAGAATAGATTTAGGATAAAAAGAACTCAGTAAAATAAGCTGGAAGTGTATGGTAGTTTCAGTCTGATTCTTTTTGTGAATTGAGATGCCTTCAAGGATGCAAGTGAATATGATTTAATGAAAATACTTGGCACTTGAAGTTCTGAGTGTTTGCTGAGTGTTTGTCGTCCTTTTATAGACAATTTGAGCATTTAATTTTGGTCAAAAAGATTTGTTGGTAGTGTTGTGTTACTTTTGACCAAAACAATATAATTGAATAAAAATAATCCAACCATTTGAGCAGTTTTTTGGCTTTGCTTGATTGGGTTGATTTGTTCAAGTTTGGTCAGATTTCATGTGCACTTAATGACCCATTAAGCTTTTGAAAATACTTGTTGATAATTGGGCTTTGATCTGGAGACTTAATTTAATCCAAAACTGTTTGGAAAGGAGTAAAACGATTTCTGCATAACTGTGAAAGCTATTTCTGCAGAAACGGAGATAGTTCTATCGAAAACGGAGATTGATGATCAGAAATAGAGATTGATGATCAATATGGTCTGATGGTCTTCTAGACAGTCTGGGGACTGATAATCAATCTTGAGGATCAGTCTTGTTTCAACTTTCTTGACAGTCCCAGACTGGAGAAAGTTACAATCCGTTTTGACTTGCTTTGATTCATGATTGTGATTCGAAAGCCTCTTTAAACACAAATGATTCCTACTTGTTCCTTGCCATGTACTGATGAGATTCATATAAAGATTTGAGGCAAAAAATCTGTTGAAATAGTGGAGAATGATTGGTCAAGTAGCTGTTACGAACAATCTTGATTCTGTAGAACATTATCTGTTTTATACATCTTATGGTCAAGAATGTTCTGTTTAGTTTTTTCATCTGATTTCTTGTTTTGCTTGGTTCCTATCTTTAATAAAAACACATAAGAGCACATATTAAATTAACATAGCATTTAGAATCATAATTAATATTCTTAATTAACCTTTGTTTATTTTCATCAAAACTTAATTTGAGAGTTTGTTTTAACAATATCCCCCTTTTTAATGATGACAAACATGTTAATTTAGATTTTAATTCTGATTCTAATTTTAATTTTGAAGAGCGTAGAAGCTCCCCCTCAGTTGATACAATAGATGTTTTTATACAATGAAATAGATAATGCAAGCATAATGAATATTTCATTGATTTTCAAAATAGCACATTCGCAAAGTACAAAATAGAAGAGCCTGATTACAAAAAGGACTTCTTAATAATTAGAATATATAAAAACTAAAATTAATTCTCCCCCTTTGTCATACAAAAAGGAAAGAGAAAAAGATTCCTATTTAGCTAAAGAAGGAGAAGATCCTTCTAAAGATGCAGACTTTGAAGGATCATGAATCGGTTCAGGAGCAGGAGCAGGCTGAAAAGGAGGATGAGGCACACCAAACTTGGGAGCAAGTGTTTCTGTGAGACAAGACCGCAACATGGTAGACTCTAAATCTTGCTGAGTCTGTCGGGCAAGAAGGAGTTGCAGTGTTGCCATGAGTTCCGAGTTGGTGGGTTCCTTTGGAGGAGTCATGATCGGATGAGGGATAGGAGTAGCACTGCACGAAGTGGCAGATGTGGTAGGGAGAGAGTCAGCTAGAGGCTAAGGGTTAGAATGGGAGGAGGAAGTTTGGTTGATGGAAGGACCGGGAGTGGCTGGAGAAGTCAAAAATTGACTAATTCTAAAAATGGATGAAGTGGTTCTTTGTGGGGAAATATAGGTCGGGGACATGGCTGAGACATTTTGGTGGGAGAGTAATGTGGTCATGGGATCAGGTGGAGAGTGGAAGTGTTGGGAAAAAGATATAAAGTCAGTGGAGGATAAGGTAGATGGTGGTGGAAAAACGGAGAAAGTTGGCAATTTTGGAGGAAGGTCTGGATAACGTTCTTAGTTTGCAGGAGAACGTTCTGGAGCAGTCTCAACAGCTCTGTTTGGGGATGGGGAGACTTAGACCGGGGTTGAGGTTGGGGTTGTAGCTCTTCTTCTTGCATAGCGTTTTCATTTGAGAAGGGATGGAAAAGAAGAGGTGATTGGGGTAGACCTTCTAGTTGTTGGGGGGACAGGCTGTCTTGATGGTGTGGGGGAAGGCTTTTTGGTGATAGTGATTTTCATATGAGCAATGTTTTTTGTGGAGAATTTGGATAATTTTAGGAGGGATTTTTCATTGGACAGAGGGATTTTAAAATGTTTAAAGACTTTGGTTAAGATCATATCGTAAGGAACGATATTTTTCTTGTAGTCTTTTGTTGCGGCATCAATCATGTGATGAAGGATTAGATGAGGTAGGTTTAGGCGTTGACAGTTGATGAGATGATAGATGATCAACACATCGTTGTCAGAGACATACTCGTGACTTCCACAATGGGGAAGAAGAGTATGTTGACTCATGCTGTTAAAGATTTTTGGGAGAAGTCTGAGGTATGTGGAGAGGTATCGGGTGGAGTTTTCTTGGAACAGCTCAGATAAAACGTCAGTCTGATTGAGATTTAGAGCTGCATACCAAGAGTTTCCAAAAATAGCAGGACCTTCAGTAGGGAGGTCCAAGATTGATGCCAGAATGTCAGGAGTCAGCTTTAACTCGATTCCCTTAATGTTGGAAATCAGAAATGATTTATTAGGGAATGTTTGAGCCTTACAGTAAAAAGCCCTGACAACATCTGGAAAGTAATGCTCAGATGTTTGCAAAAAAGCAGTCCATCCTAGAACGTCAGTGAAATGCTGGACAGCATTGCCATCTACTACGAGGTTGTCAAAGACAAAGACTCGCCCAATGCCAATGGGACGTTGAGCCCATTTGGCTTTAAACAGTTTGGTGGCTGTGGGAGGGATTAGAGGAGTGGATAGAGTTTTGGCTTTCTTGGAGGGTGGAGAAGGTTGTGTGGATGAATCAGAGTTTGATGAGGAGTCAGAGGAGGAAGAGGAAGGGTGTTCGTGTGAGAGAGGTCGTTTGGTGGGTTGTGAAGAGGGAGAAGTACGAGAAGGAGAACATTCTTCTACAGGGGAACGTTCTTGAGTAGGAGACTTCTGAGGGACAGGAGAACGTTCTTGGATGGGAGAACGTTCTTGAGT
The DNA here is from genome assembly GCA_037974735.1 of Cicer chorassanicum. Classification (NCBI taxonomy): domain Eukaryota; kingdom Viridiplantae; phylum Streptophyta; class Magnoliopsida; order Fabales; family Fabaceae; genus Cicer; species Cicer chorassanicum. Next base: position 26,371,381 of record JBBPBP010000004.1, read on the forward strand.
GGGTGAAGGGGTTTTTTGAGCAATAGTAGTGGAAGGGACGGGAGAACGTTTGTTGATAGGAGAACGTTCTTGGGGTAGGGTGGGTGAAGGTTCACTGGGCGGGGAACGTTCTTGACGTTCTTGGTGTAAGGTGCATGAAGGTTCTGGAGAACGTTCTTGACTTGGAGAACGTTCTGGAGAGGGAGATGGAGGTTGTGTGTGAAGTAGCAATGTCAAGTTACAAGGAAGGGGGTTTGAATTGTAATCTTGCCTATTTAAAATTTCCTGTTAAAAACTTAAGAAAAAACAACTCAAGAATGATCTTGGTTATGAAAACAGAAACGGGGAACGTTCTTGGTTCTAAAACAGAAAAACGCATAACATTCTTTGATTAGTTTAAATCACAGTTTTTAGTTTCTCTATTTAGTTTGATTAGTTTAAATCACAAAACAGAGAATGTTCTAGATTAGTTTACACAATAATGATTTAAAAGATTTGGTTGAATCTGATTATGCTCAACTCTTGTTTGAGAATATATTGAGGATAAAAAGAACTCAGTAAAATAAGCTGGAAGTGTATGGTAGTTTCAGTCTGATTCTTTTTGTGAATTGAGATGCCTTCAAGGATGCAAGTGAATATGATTTAATGAGAATACTTGGAACTTGAAGTTCTGAGTATTTGTTGAGTGTTTTCCTTCCTTTTATAGACGAATTGAGCATTTAATTTTGGTCAGAAAGAGTTGTTGATAGTGCTCTATTACTTTTGGCCAAAACAATATAACTGAATAAAAATAATATAGCCATTTGAGCAGTTTTTGGGCTTTGCTTGATTGGGCTGATTTGTTCAAGTTTGGTCAGATTTCCATTGCACTTAATGACCCATAAAGCTTTCGAAAATGCTTGTTGATAATTGGGCTTTGATATGGAGACTTGATTTAATCTAAAACTGTTTGGAAAGGAGTAAAACGATTTCTGCAGAACTATGAAAGTTGTTTCTGCAGAAACGGAGATTGTTCTTTCAAAAACAGAGATTGATGATCAGAAATGGAGATTGATGATCAATCTGGTCTGATGGTCTTCTAAACAGTCTGGGGGATGATAAGCAATCTTGAGGATTAGTCTTGTTTCAAATTTCTTGACAGTTCCAGATTGGAGAAAGTTACAATCCGTTTTGACTTGCTTTGATTCATGATGTTTTATCTTAGTGATTCGAAAGCCTCTTTAAACACAAATGATTCCTAAAATAAGAACATTCATGTTTTTGAAGAAAATCTAAAATAAGATTTGATTCAATTTTATAATTGAAGAAAATCTTAAATAAGATTTGATTCAAAATTATAATTGATGAAAATCTAAAATAAGATTTGATTCAAATTTATAATTGAAGAAAATCTTAAATAAGATTTAATTCAAAATTATAATTGATGAAAATCTAAAATAAGATTTGATTCAAATTTATAATTGAAGAAAATCTTTGACCAAGTTGAAAAGAAAATATGGTCAAGATTTGAAGAATATTTGATCAACATTTAATTAAAGATTTGAAGAATATTTGATCAACATTTAATGAAGATTTGAAGAATATTTTATCTACATTTAATGAAGATTTGAAGAAGATTTGAAGAATATTTGATCACCATTTAATGAAGATTTGAAAAATATTTGATTTGAAGAATTTACAAAGTCAATCTACACAAAATAGGAACAAAATCATTCTGAAGAATTGACAAAGTCAATCTATACAAAATAGGAACATAATCAATTTGAAGAATTTACAAACTCAATCTAAACAAGATACAATTCGGAATTAAATAGGGACTAAATTGAAGCCCAAATTTTCACTATAAATAGACACTCAAGGCTGAAGGAGAATAGCATCAAAAAGCAGAAAAGAGTAGAAGAACTCAAGCTCAAGATTCCAAATTCATCTTAGAGTTCAAAGAGAGAAACACTTGTTCGAATGAGAAATATTTTCTGAGTGTTCTTTTCTTAAAGTGTGAGAGTTATTATTATTATCAACTTTGTTAGAAGCAACTACTCAAGTTTCAATCTCTTGTATCCAACCCGATAGTGGTTTAGTTCCTTCTTCAATCTGAGGTTGTCAGGTTGTTAGAAGAAGACTTGGCTTGTAGGGTCAAGGTGGTTAGTTCCTCAAAAGTCTGGGGTTGTGAGGCTGTTTGGGAAGACTGGCTTAGAGGGTCAGGTGCTTTGTAATTCAAGGTTTTTGAATTAGTGGATTAAAACCTTCTGAATGAGGGGACTGAATGTAGCCAAGTTAGTGGTGAACCAGGATAATTCTACGCGTCAAATTATTTATGCTTTCATTGCTTGCTGCCTCTAAATTTGATTGCTTCTACTCCAAGTAAGTCACCAAAACCAAACTAATTTTTAATTATATATAAATTATCAAAAAGTTATCAACTTTGTGCAAACACAATTCAACCCCCTTCTCGTGTTCGCACCTTCAAGCATTTCTTTTGTTCGCCAATTGAATGGTAACACTTGCACTCTATAAAGGTCCAAGAGCAAGATAGTTAAAAATAGATGTGGGCATAACATTAATGGAAGCTCCTAAATCTAACATGGCATTTTCAAATTGACTATTGCCTATGGTACATGGAATGGAAAAAGTTCCTGGATCTTTGCATTTTTGGGGCATGGGCTGAATTAGGGCTGAAACATTACGCCCCATGTTTACTCTTTTATTACCTTTTAACCTTCTCTTGTGTGTGCACAACTCTTTTAGAAATTTGGTATATCTTGGGATCTGTTTAATTGCTTTGAGGGGAATGTTCACTTCCACCTTCCTAAATGTATCTAAGATCTCCCTGCCCTATCTGTCTCGTCCATTTTCTTAGTCTTCACTACCCTTTGAGGAAAAGGAAGTGGTATATTTTGATCAACATCAACAGTTTCCGGTATCAAAATTTCTTCAACAACCTTGTTATTTTTCACAATTGTTTCAGGTGCCTTTGGTATTTCAACAGCTTTCCCAGACCTCAATGTAATTGCACTAACATTAAAGGCATTTGGATTTACTACTGACTGGGAAGGTAGTTGGTTTGATCCCTGAGTCTGCATCTGATTAATTGAAGTGGCCAGTTGGCCAATCTTTGTCTCCAAATTCTGAATTGTGGAATCTGTTCCTTGTTGAAATTGAAGATTTTGGACAGCCATTTGCTTGACAACGTCCTCTAATGAAGGTGTATTGCTTTGCTGCTAATGTGGAATGTTCTACTGATGCGAACTGTTTCGCTATCTAGGTTGTTGTTGCTGTTGTACATATGAACTCCCTCATCTCAGGTTGGGATGGTTTCTCCAACCGGGATTGTACCTGTTAGACGACAAATCATAGTTAGCTTGAGGGGTGAATATGTTTGCTGCATGTGCTTGAGGAGCATCAACATTTGGATCGTCTTGCAAAGTAGGACATGAATCTATAGGATGCTCTAGAGAAGTGCAAATACCACAGACCACTGCTTGGGCTTTACCTACTGCCAATTTCTTTACTAAAGATGTAAGCTCATCAAGTCTGCTTTCTAGATTCTTGTGGGAAGAAGCTTGAATCTCATTCACTCCCCTTGTCAAAACTGTTGAATTGCTTCTAGTTGTAAATTGTTGGGAATTAATGGACATGTTCTCAATCAAAGCTTTTGCCTCTTCTAGGGTCTTATCGACAAGTGCTCCCCCAGTAGCAGCATCCAAAATACTTCTATCCATAGGTAGCAAGCCTTCATAAAAATACCGGATGAGCAATTGATCAGAAATCTGGTGGTAAGGACAGCTAGACACCAATTTCTTGAATCTCTCCCAATACTCATGTAATGATTCCCTGTCAATCTGTCTAATTCCACATATTTCTTTTCTGATTGAAGCAGCTCTTGAGGCAGGGAAGAATTTTTCTAGAAACAATTTCTTCAAATCATTCCAACTTGTAACAGAACCTGGCTGAAGGTAGTATAACCAATCCTTGACAACATCTTGAAGAGAGAATGGGAAGGCTCTCAGCTTGATATGATCTTCTGTGACTCCTTGAGATTTCATGGTTAAACACACCACATGGAACTCCTTTAAGTGTTTGTGTGGATCCTCTCCTACAAGACCATTAAACTTTGGAAGCAAGTGTATTAAACCAGATTTAAGTTCAAATGCTACAGTAACTTCAGGATATTCAATACACAATGCATTATAAGTAACATCAGGTGCAACAAGTTGTCTTAAAGTTCTATTATTCATATAAGCCATAATGTGTAGCAAAATGTCACTTTCACTATCTGACCCTCTATCTGACTCGTTAGCACTAGCAACAACTCTATTAAGTCTATGACGTAAATGAAAGGTCCTATCTATTTCAGGGTCAAGGGTGTGCAGATTTACAAAACTTGCCCTATTCATGCATCATCATAACAATACAATGCAAAATCACAATTCTGAAAATTTCAACAATGTCCTTATTGCTAAAGTTGAAGTGAAAAATCGAAAAACACTATCAAATAAAATACAAAAAATATAAAAATACCACCAAAAATCTCTAAAAATAAAATAAATTTTGGATTTTTTGAGAATATGAAAATTTCAAAAAATTAAAAAATTGGTCTAGATGAAGGAATTTGGGAATTTGAGCGTCAAATTCCATAATAAGTCTCTTATAAGAGAGTACTATTCCTTGATTTTTTTTCTTCTAATTTTCTGGGGAAATTTCGGGGCAATCCGAGACAGTCGCCTAAAAACCGGATTTTTTTACTAGCAACGTGCCTACGAGCTAGCACAAGCCTATCCGACCTGTAGAACAACAAAGCACAAAGAAACAATTGTTAGGATGGTTAGTAATACTCCAAAAGTGGTTAATATTGTTATCAGAGAGTCCCCGGCAACGGTGCCAATTTGATCCGCTGTCGCACACGGGTCAAATACAATTGAAAAAATGTAAAAAGAGGTAATAACTCGAGTCATTTCGCAAGGACTTCTGATATAATAATATTAACTGAATTGAGAGTTGAAAGTTGAAATTCGAAAAAGGGAGGTTTGATAATTTTTTTTAGTTTTAACAAATGAGCAAAACGATTAATACACTTATTCGAGTTTCAGATCTATCACAAATTCTATCAAACATTTCCGTGAAAACATTTGTAAAATAGGACCTGAAAAATGAAAATGAAAGCCATGGGATACTTTTTGTTACAAAGCCATGGGTATGGGCCGACAATTGTTCAAAATTTATTTGGTTTTTAATAAATATTTAAATTTATGTAATATACCACGATGGCTTGTTAACGATATTTTGATTATAATTAATATTTAACTATAATTGAATTATAATATAATTTAGCAAATTGAATATAACAAAATAATTAAAATATACATGTTTACAATTTCATGTGTAAATATTTTAAAATTTCAATTAATTAAAATTTAAATAAAAAATATTTATATTGTTTTATATTAATTTTATTCTATATCTAGTATTAGGAAAAATTACACTAACATCCCCTAAAGTTTACTTAAAATGCACAAACTTCCACTTTGATTTTAAAGTAAACACTAACCTCCCTTAAATTTATCTCAAAGTGACAAACAACCCCTCTTCCTTAATACCGCCATTAACACTTTCACTAATAATTCAGCTTGTGTAACTCTTAGTTATTAACGAGAGATTTCTAGTTTCATATGGTCATCCATTGTTTGGTTACGTGTGGTCATATTGAGCAAGCTATTGAATTGATGGAAGTAAACACAACAGGAAAAACAACTTCAAAGTCAGAGGATCGACCTAACTACAAACCTTGGACCATACCTTGGTGTTCCTCTGATCCATCAACGAATCTCAAAAGATTCATTCTTCTTTAGCTTGGATAGACTAAGATCTAAACTCATAAATTAGAAAGCTAATTATCTTTCATTTTTAGGTAGAGTCGCCCTTGCTCAATCATCTCTATCTAACATTTATGCTTAGGTGATGCAAACCATGTCAACTCCTAGTTCTATTTGCGATGCAGCTGAGATTATGTCACAACTTCATTTGGGGTAGCACAGTTGAACAAAGAGCATACCATTTGATCTATTGGGAAACAATTTGCAAGCCAAAGCAGGAAGGTGGACTTAGCTTCAAGAATCTCAAAGTCTTTAATCAAGCATATATGACCAAACTTGTTTGGCATCTGGTTGCAGATAGAGACAGATTTTGGGTTCAACTAGCCCAAGCCAAGTACAATTTTGGGCTCAACAACGCAACATTGCTTCAAGTTCTACAAAATTTTGGAAGGATCACTGGATATCAAGTTGTGGAAAGCTTGTTGACTCAATAGCTCAAGCTATTCCACCTAAAAAATTTGAGTTTTATGTATTGAGGTACACCAATGGTACAAATTGGAATTTGAGTAAACTGCAACAAATTTTACCTAAATTAATTTGTTAGAAAATTCGATCCTTGAAGCCTCCAACCGATGCTTCTCCGAATTTCCCCACATGACTGCCAGCCACTGACGACCAATTTACTCTTAAGTCAACCTATAATAACCTCACAAACCATGAGACCAATGCTAACTCAATAATATTGTTCCAGGAGATTTGGAATTGGCAAGACCCAACCGGAGTTAGGACAACGCTTTGGAAGATGGCACACGAGAAACTCTTGACAAATGCTTAGAGATGTCATAGAGGCATGACCTCCGACAACCTCTATCGGCATTGCCACTTTGCACTTGAGACCTCTGTGAGGGATTGTGAGGATGTCCAACTATTTTGAAATAAAGTTATTAAGATTGGATTTTGGAGTGAATTCTTTAGCCTATGTACTTATGCTTGGCTTGAATGGAATCTTACTCACAACGATATTAGAAACATCCCTTGGGCATGAGAAATGTTTCTTTGGTGTGGCGGTTAATGAACTTCGGAAAGATCGAAACTTTTTGATTTTCTCCTAAAGTACAAAGATAAGGAGTGATTTGTGGCATTACATTGGTAAACCAAGTTGACTTTATTCATAACCCTAATCAAAAAGCATAGATTAAAACCCTTGTGGAAGTTATGAAGATGAACGTTGATGGTGCTTACATCCATATTGATGGTGCTTACATCCATATTGATGGCTCATCGGTTTGTGGGAGAATCCTTCACGACCATAATAGCGAGTTCATATGTGGTTTCTGTTGCAAAGTGACATCTAGTAGCTCCTTATTTTCTGAAATGTGGGCTTTCTGCATTGGTGTTTTATTGGCTCATGATTAAGGTATTCGTAATGTTATTTTTGAAACTAACTCTTTAGCCCTTCTCTCCATGATCAAGAAAGGCTATACTCATTTTACTCCCTTACTTATCCTTCTTAAAGAGATTATCTTTATATTACATCAGACGGACTTGACCTACTCCCTTTCCAAGAGAAGCAAATAGACATACCCATTTATTAGCTCAGCTTGGTCACAGTGCTTATTTTTTTGTTCAAACAGTGTACCCATCTTTTTCTTTGTTAGATTCATTTTTTGACGTAAAATGCTAAAAGTTATCATTCTCAATTTTCGTTTTAGTTAACATAATTCCTTTTTAATAAAAAAAAATTACTTTTAAATAATATTCACAAAATACATAATGAAATAACAAATATAAATTGATCAAAACTAATGCATTTTAATATTTTTTATTTAATATTTTGAAAATGAAAATAAAGAGTTAAAACATGTCTTTTCTAAATTTTGAATAGTTTTTAGAAAATGGAAATAGAAAATTAAAAGAAGAAATGTTTTCACAAAGTAAACAATCTCTAAGTTTCTTTACATTTCTCTTTTGTGTGAGAATATGGATGCACATTATATCTTCTTCTTCCTCTCTTAATATGTGCATAGAAGTTGCTCATTTTTTAAGATGATAATGATTTTATTTTATGAATTAGTTTAACTTGTATAATCTCTAATTTTCATTGGCTAATTGGTTTTTGATCGATTTTCACCGGTTTATTGGTGACTACGTCGGTTCCTAATTAGATCGGTTGCATCGGTTGGTTCGCTTCAATTTTTTCCGAAGATTAAAAATGACTACTACATGTATTTTTAAATATAAGATTCTCTTGAAAACAAATTTTATCCGCTTTTTATAAGACTTTTTTTAAATTTTCAAATGTATTAATTTCTTTTTTACTAATACACTTATAATTAATTTACATATTTTTTTAACCAACAATAAATACTATAATGAAAATATTAATTAAGTTTCTTTCTTAAAAGATAAAATTTTAAAAATAATATTAATTGTCAATAACTTTTTTGTCTTTTATCTTAGTCATAAATTTAATATTACTGTCAATAAATAAAATATAAAATGTATACTATAAATTTTTTTCTTCTAAAATTCTTGTAATCTCGTTAGTTGAACCAAACATTTTTTATTTCTCCCTCCCCTTGTTAAAATCCTCCCCTAGCGTCGATCGAAAGAACCACACCTAAAAGGCTGAAGGAGTCGGCGAGCGAAGAGGAGAGATGGATCTTTTGTGCGATGCGTATTTGAATGTCTCAGACAACGACGAAGAAGAACAACCCAAACGACATAAATCATCTTACACTTCCACTAATCCACCAAAACCCTATTTCCCTTCTCCTATTTCCAACCTTCATACACAACCTCTCATTCCCGGTAGTTATGTTTCCAAACGACAACGCGCATATATGAGTTCCATCTCCACTACACCGCTTGTTCCTCATTCATCTTCGTTCACATTATCTGGTACTCTTCTTTCACTCCCTCACTTGTTTTCTCCCCCTTTTTCTTTTCATTTACATTTTCTCTACTCCAATTTATCTCTTTTTTGCCAATTGTTCAAGTTGTTTCAATGTCACTTTCAATTTTGATTCTAATTTTATATATACTTTATTTAGGGTTTATTACATATCTGTTGTTCCTTTAGTATTATTTGTTCAAATGGTGAATAATTTGGTTTTTGATGCTAAGGATGAAGACAAAAAAACAGTTATGGTGTTTTAAATTTGCCTTCGTATGGTTACAACTGTTGTATTCAATGAGTATAATTATATAAATGATATCAGAAGAATATAATTTGTTAGCTTGATTGTTACGTTATTGTATTATAATTATATGTACTGGACCAATAATTTACTGTCTTTGATGCAACCCATAGCACAAGCAGCTAAGAGTGGTTAGTTATGAAATTAGTTAGGTTGTTAACTTAAACAGTAGGAAGGAGTGGAGCATTAGTTCTGGATTGTTAGTCTTGGAGGGAAAACCATAGTTCTAAAAGGGGAACCCTTTGTGAAAGGAAAGTAGTTCGAAAGAGAATTTTGCTTTTCTCAATTTGTAAAAGGGAAAACCCTAGGCGTCCAAAATTACAGCAGAATATCTCTTGGGGTATTTCATGATCGGGGAAATTGGCTACTGAGTCAAATGCGAAGTGTTGATGCATGACCTTAACAAAATTAGGATCTCTGTGCTTTTCAGATCCTCCAAGATTTTCTGCTTTGGGCACAGACGACATGTTTTTGGCATAACCCAGGTGAAGGCTTTTGTCTCCTAGATGGATCCCGTTGGAGCAGCTCCTTTGGGTTTAGACAGTCTAGTTCAAGTGGGCAACCTGATTCGATGACAGTCATCTTGGGGCCTAGTCAAGGGTGCCTTTGTCCTAGCCAATTATTTAGGTAAGAGTGTGCCAAATTGTCCAGAGTCAGGACTCAGGAGGGAGTAACAATGTCGGAATGTTTGGATAGGATACCTAATCCCATACGAGTACATACTTCCTTCGGATGCTAATAAGTTGTTACAATGTAGGAGGAAGAAGATTCATTTTGAACAGCTAAGAGCATGTTTTGATAGCCATTTGCACAACCTAAATTTAGGTTTGCATACATGAACGTGCTTTTTATTATGTTTGGTTTTACATTTTGGCTTTTTGACAAACCACATTTCGCGTTAAATGTTCGTTGGAAGAAAAGCATGTAAATACTTTTACCTTTTGTCATTTTCGTTTGACATGTGTGAAGACTATTTTATCCTATTATTTTGTACCTGCGAATCAAAGTTTTTATTTTTATTTTTTTTATTTCTAACTTAATTAGATAATATTATTAACTTTTCTTCAGATCTTCCAAATCTTCGTGGTTTATTATTCTTTTTTCAAACATAAATGGTATTCATATAAAATAATAATAATATTTTCAAAATTCCATAACATTAATAATAATAATAATAACTTTAGAATTTGTTAAAATAATAATAATAACTTTAGAAAATCATTTGAAGTCCCAACCAATTTTTTAATTTTACTACTATCTTTGTTTTCTTGTTTGTAGATACTCAAAATTTTGAAATAAAAGTAATAATATTAAAACTATGTTATTATTTTGTAAGAAAGGAATATAAATAAATATAAATATAATATTTAAATTATATTATAAAATTTATACCCTTTTTGGTAAATATACATTTAAATGTATTTTTGGTTGGTACAATCCAAACAATTTAATATTGTGAAACATGAAAGTTGGACCAAAAGTACATTTGCAAATTTAATCCAAACACATACCAAGTATTGTTAAATAGTGGCGTAATACAAAATGTTGTCAAATAGCAGGTATAGCAGAATTTGAAGAAACTGCAATGTTTTTGCGATCGGCGATTGGCAACATTGGAACAGTTAGTAAATGGAAAGAGATGTTTTCAATTTTTTCTCAAAAAGTTTCCAAGAAAAAAATGATTTAAATTTTTTTTGATTTTTTTCAAAACAAAAAGTTTCTATATATTTTCGGGAAAAATAAATTTCAAAAATTTTCTAAGGAAAAAAATCTTAATTGAGGTTAAAATAGTTTTAAATGGTTTTTGAATTAAACTTGGTTAACTGATTTGTTTAAAATATGTTGTTCAATTCATGAATCATTTAATTTGTTTGTTTTTTTTGGTGTAGTGCAATCCAATTTATCAATATGGTCTAATTAACCATATATTTTACACACCCCTAGATATATGCCCTATTTAGATTAACTTGTAGCTTACAACTATAAGAGCTTCTCAATTTAAATAAGCATATGATTCTTGACTTCTGAAAAAGTTCTTATGTGTTTATACATGTTTATAGAGAAGTAAAATGATGTTACTTTTGAATAAATTGAAAAACAGAAGATATTTCAATTTATATGAGAAGTTGCTAAAACCTCAGTTTACAAGATTCTCTTAATAGTTTTTTTTCTTTTTCAATGTGCTGGAGAAGTTTATCCCAACTAGCTCATAATCTGTTAAAACATTTTTAGAGGTAAAACATATGAACTTTGTACTTTTGGTTATAAACACAAATTTTATTTCATAATTTTAATCTATGTTCCTTGAAATAAATTCCCCTCATTTTTCTCTCTCTTCTTAGTATTTACTGATGGTATTCAAGTGAATTGAATAGAAGGAACACAAGGTCATCTATAGCAAAGTGACCATAAGACCTCTTGCCTTATCTTCGTCCAAAATCTAGTTTTCAACTTAAGGACCCCCTCTTGTATTTAGTGAGGAAGGTGAAAAGTAATGACATAAGTTTGAAGCATTTAGCAGAAGAATTTCAGTATCTTATAATCTGAGGCTCAGGCTGAGTGATGAGCTTTTATAATTACAATTTCTTTATTTCCTCACACCTTTTTTTTATGGTAGTTTTCTCAGATATAAGATATGCTTGATAATTTAATGCTTCTATCTATTCCATCACTTCTATATTGAACTTCAAACCAATGTTAAAGCTAGGTAGTTAAGCCCAATATTTTTCAGCGAGATCCCACTATTCCGGTACAGTGTAGTGCCTGACCGTGACGGTGTGAAACAAGATCCCAGCGAGATCCCGCCATCCCGGCTTAGCCCCAACGTTTCCCAGCGACATCCCACTATTATTTCTTCCTTCTCTGTTTTGTTATTTCTACTTTCACCCAGGAAGAAGAGGAATAAGAATCTGCTAATGAAAATGATGCTCATCTTTGATTCCTATGCTAGAACATGCATTTGAGTTTTAATATCTAGTTATTTTATTACTCTATGTGTTAAAGACTTCAATATGCATCTTTATTTCCTTAACTTTTGTTGGTATTTCAATATATGTTTTGATTAAGAGTAAGACTTGTGGATTTTTTTTTGCTATTTATGAATGTTTTAGAGTTTGAGTTATTTGTTAATTTTGCATCAAATATAGGTTTATATAGTATTATTCATGTAACTTGTCTAAAAAATAGTAATTATCCCGCCTATCCTAGAAAACACTATCCCGCTATCCCACATTTGGGGTTGCCCGCGACACACCGCTATCTGGGATTAACTACCAAGTGATAAAGACAACTACTCTGACCTTTTTCTTGCACATAAACATAGGGAGTATCTCGGAGGCTGATATACCCCACAACATCTTAGCATTGTTGAAAAGTAACGCAAAGGGTCATCAAAACCTGAACTCGGTATCTGAGAAACTATCTGCAACTTTATCTGGCCATACAAGAGCTGTCAATGCTATTCATTGGTCATCAACTCATGGTAAATTCTCTTCGTTGACATAACTGTATACTGTTTTCTTGATGGTGAATGTATTGTATTGTATATATTGCATTGTTTAAAGCATTTTTTTTTTTATGAATTAGTACACTATGACAAAAAAGTGATTGTCATCCCAACTAGGTTGGTATGACACACAAAATCATCAACAGCAACAATATTTATTCAATAAGTGAAACGAAAACAAACATGGGGGGACATAAAACCAAATTCGTTGAAGCTATTTTTATTCACATCTAGAATAAATATAAAATCAAAATATTTAAAAAGTATCACACACCCACACACAAGGAAGAGAGGACAGACCAGAGCAAGAGAGATACACTTGCTGTATATGTTATTAGTAATGATCTGTTCATTGTAGTTACCTTGCAGCTCACCTCCTTGCATCTGCTGGGATGGACAATATGGTTTGCATATGGAATGTATGGAGCAGAGATAAGAAGAAAGCATGTGCGCTAAACTTCCACAATGCAGCAGTGAAAGATGTGAAGTGGTCCCAACAAGGACTCTTCTTGCTTTCTTGTGGATATGATTGCACATCAAGGTTGGTTGATGTTGAAAAGGGGATGGAAACTCAGGTTTTCAGAGAAGATCAAATGGTTGGAGTTATAAAGTTCCACCCAGACAATTCAAGTCTCTTTCTTTCTGGAGGATCAAAGGGCTATATCAAACTATGGGATATCAGAACTGGCAAAGTTGTGCATAACTACCATCGAAATTTAGGTTCTGTTCTAGATGTTGAGTTTACAACAAATGGGAAGCAGTTCATTTCTTCTAGTGATGTTTCTGGGAGCAATATCAGTGAGAATTCTATTATTGTTTGGGATGTGTCAAGACAGGTACCGTTGTCTAATCAGGTGAGATTACTTTCTATTATTGTTTTATATTTTGTTTTATAGGTCACCTATTTTCTGCAAAATTGTTATGAAGGTTGCTTATCATTAGTTCAGGCTGCATTGCTGATATTGATTACAGCTATTTTAGAACAATAAGTCGTTCTAGAGGGAATTGAATAAAAGGCATCATAGTTTGCAAGTTGTAGTCATGGACTTAATAACTTAACAAGTAAATTGACCCATTCAAGATTTAGTGGTCCAACCATGACTGGATTGTGCTTGGATTGGAATGAATGTTTAATATATGAAATCATTGTTTTTAATATTAAATAATGTTAATATTAATATTTTTACTAACTATAGAAATCATTTTTGTCTCAAAGCTAGTCTTCATTTTCTTTGAACTTCTAAAATCTAGGATGGTATCAAGAATAAGCAAACCTTTGATGCTCAAAAGGAGCAACCTCATACTAGTAATGGGGCTGTGTCGTCGTCCTTGGACGAATTCTCTCTTCACGAAGGTGAAGTTTTGTCCTTCAATGGTGAGGATCCTGTTGCTTGGATCACACGCGCTGAAACTTATTTTGAGGTTCAATAAACCTATGAAGAGATACGTATTCAACTGGCGAAGTTGAGTATGGAGGGTCAAACCATTCACTGGTTTAATCTGTGGAAAGATTCAGCATTTTCAATGACATGGGAAAATCTTGAGGAAGCTCTCATGGCGCGGTTTGGTGTAGGTCATTTGGATAATCCTTTCAAAGAACTCAAGGAGCTCTGTCGATGGTGGATGGCAGTTTACTACGGCGAGCCAAAAATCCACGATAAACATATGCAAATGGCGTATGGCGTAACGACAAATGGTAGAAGTTATGGCGGACAATTAAAAAACCTATTATATATATACACACACAAAAATAATAAAACACCAAAAGAATATAAATAAATGCCATATAAGGGAAAAACCATAGACCTAATTGATAGAAAATATCATTTGGCTCAATTACAATGTCATAAACAATTAACAATCACTTCTCATCAAATTCAAGACTTTAAAATAACAACAAAATTATAAAACAACAATGCAAACACATAGTAAAAATATCTAATCCTCTTCTCCAACATCAACATAATCATTCAAAGTCATCATCAAACTGGGAATCTCCCTCTTCTTCTTCTGATTCCACCAAATTAACCAACTCCTCAATTTCTTCTTCTACTTCATATTCATCATCCACAACCTTTTGTTTTGCTTTAGAGGTTGAAGCCTATGCTTGACGTTTCATCTTAGTGGTTTTGGTAATTGGAACCTTCCTTTTCGTAAGGTGACGCCTATTTTTTCTTGTAGGTTCTGCAGCCTCTGAAGTGGCCTTGAGATATTGTCTATGTTGTCGGTCTTAGATAGTGACGTGGAGCGCCGAACCCAAAAAATGGGATAGCTGGATGACCGCTATTTTGAAGACAAAAAAAAAGTATATGAACTAAATATAAAATACAAACAGTATACAAAAATACTAAAAAATAGCAAAATAACAAAATTAAAGGGGTAATCATACTTAATAACCAAATACATATAGCAAAATAACATAGCAAGAAGAACGATATTGAAACGATTGCCTTCATGGCATCGTGCATTTGTAATAATAAAATATTAGGGTTTAAGTGGGTGTAAAAAGACCCAAATACCCTTAATGAAGAAGAGAAAAAATAAAAAAATTGTGTTTTAAAAAAACCTAGAGCAGGTTGCGATTCGGGCGCGAGCGCCGCCACATTCAAATGCATTTTACCGACTGGTGGCATCCCAATCAGTCCCGTCCCTCCACTGCAATGGGACTCTTGGATCACGTGATGACATTGGGATTGATAACTACGGATATTGTAAAACATGGTCTCAAACATGGTCTCATCTTTGGCACTTTCCTCCTCATAACTCATCTTATGATTTTGTTCAAGCGCATACTTCCACTAGGAGATAAAAATGCCTTGCTCTAAGTAGGCCACTTCAATTCCCAAAAAATACTTGAGACTCCCAATGTTCTTTATCTAAAACTATGCTGAAACTTTTGCTTGAGAAGTTGTCTCTCAGTCAAATCATCTCTTATAACAATAATGTCATCAACATAAACAAGCAGTTCGATCAATTTTCCTCCTTTTGAATATATGAAGAATAAATGGTGATCTCCTTGGCCTTGCTTATAGCCCAAGCACAACATTACCTTTGTAAATCTTTCAAACCACGTCCGAGGGGACTGCTTTAGTCTTTAAAAGGTCCTTAATCAACAGACCTTGTTTTCTTGTTTTCCCCACCTGTGATATCAAAACATGGGGAATCTCAAAATAGATCTCCTCCTCTAAGTCTCCATACAAGAATGAATAAGATCAAATAATTCAACACTTTTAGTAGGACTAGAAAGAAAAGTAGTTCAATTGTGCTTTGAAAATTGTCAAATGTCGCACTTAAAAGACTCAATAGATTGTTTTAAAGCCAAAGAAGGTAACATAGACCTCATTTAGGAAAAAAGAGTATGACCAAGATGCTTTGCTGGAGCCATATTTGTTTGGTAGGAGAGTGAGACTCTGAATGAGAGTTTAAGTGCCCAAGACAATACCTTTTGACCAGTTTGTGCATCATACAAATAGTACAACCCTTTCTGTTCTTTAGCAACTCCAATTGTCTTCCCCGTCATAAGATCTTAAAAAGCACAATGAGAACGAAAAAAAAGATGACTGCACAATTATGATCTTTTGTAAGCTTACGAATAAAGATAAGTTTATTTGAAAGACTAGGAACATGAAACACATCTTTTAATTTAAAATATTGAAGGTCAATGTCTCTACCACCATCAACATGAGTATGAAAACCATCTGGAACAGTAATATAATGAATAATGGAAGGAAAAGTCTAAATCAAAAAAGGTTGGAATCAAAGGAACTTTGATGAGTTGCACCAGTGTCAAGAACCCATAAACTCCTAAAGTCATTACCACCATTTAGAGAATTCAAGGCTGAAACCACAATAGAACTATCTTTCTGACATATTGGTTATATCCAACAATCAAGAGAACAAAAAATAGCCTACAGGCAACAGTAAAGAGGCTAAACAACTACGTAATAACCAACAACAGAGGCCAAAATAGTGCACTTAATTCTTAAGCAACAAACAAAAATAAACTGTCATAGTATAGAATGCCCACCAACAAAGGTATCTCAAATATTGATTTTGACCTCCAAAACGAAACAAAGAAGGGCCACTTAAGAAACTGACGAAGTCACGCTAGAAAGGAGACCAGGAAGGCGGCGCGTGACAGTGTGTCCGACTGGTTTTGGGGTTCGGTTCTAGTTATGTGGGCAGTGATGTGATATAGACAGCGGGTGGTGGTGAACTGTGTTTCAACAGTAGCACGTGAACAGTAACTTCCCACCGTTGGACAAAATGTGTAACAGACTGGAACGACAATGAATAGGCACAAAAAAAAATCCCAAGTGGCTGCAAAAAGGGTTGCAATGGACCAAAAATACCGCAATGAAGGCGGAAAGAAAAAACAAAAGAAAACCGCAATAACGGTGTCTAGGGTTTTTGGGGAAGCAATACCTTGAAAATAGGAGCTCATGATACCATATAGAAAATATATCTGAATATTATTTCAAAAGTAATCTCAGTACAATTATTAAACTGTTTAAATAAACTATGCTATACCTTGGCCCGCCTGATTAACGAGTACCATAAAATATGTACAAATAATTATACTTACAACACTCCTCGTGACAGCATTCCAAAATGCAAGGTCATTTGGTTTTACAAAAAGCTGAACAAAAAACTCGTGTGTCCAAAAAACATGCCCAAATTACATAAACTTCCTAATCAAAACAGTTGCCAACAAATAATTCCTATCAACAAAAGATCCCACCGCATACCCATGTATATCCTTCCCATTTGAAAACTCTGGTGGGTTAACACATGCTGAGAACAAGCTAATGAGGTTTCTCAAACTCAGCCTCACCAACAACTTGATACCAATGATGTATTTAAAAACTTTCACACGCATCCCTTGTTGTACAAACTCATTGATCAAGGAGTTTCAAATTGCTGGCCTTTTTTTATCATGGGTCCTATCATCAAGTCACATAAACGCTCCATGAACTGTACCTCGTCCTTTGTGGCCAACAAATCGAGTCTATAATCAAGGCTCACAGACTTCATCGCTCTTTTGTTGCACCAACAATCCCTCAACAATTAGTGTCTGAACAAGATTTAGTTTCTAATTGCATTAATATGTGTTGGAACTGGTTAGTACATAATTGAAATGGGGGAACTGAATTCTTTATTGAATTTAAACAAAGTGCGAGTTTACAATTCTGTTTGGGCAGAATTGATAAACGATTACAAGAATATCCACTCCAAGAATTTGAGAGCTTGGTCTCTCCCTTCCCAATAACCACTCAGAAATTTCCTGCCTTCCTTTTCCTAATTTCCTACTTTTATTTGTTGCATAACTGCTCTAGAGCAGCAGTTACTGCCTGATTTAAAATTTAAATTGACACAATAACTGCCTAAAATAAAAATTACTGCAATATAAATTCAGTTCCCACTTAAAATTCTAACTTTTGACCCTCCTCTTATAATATTTAGTTATAAGAGGCCTAACAATACTCCCTCCCAAAAGAGTCACCTTGTCCTCAAGGTGAAAAGAAGGAAATTGCTCCATAATAGTCTCAACAGGTTCCCATGTTGCTTCAAAATCTGGTAGGTCCTTCCACTGGATCAACACTTCTGCTATGCCATTGGGAGTGTTGCGGACATCTTGGACAGCAGCTGGAGTAACTTGCAATTCTAGTTCCTCTGAGAGCATAGGTGGCAAAGGTTGAGGGGTAGCTGAAGAAGAGATGGCCTTCTTAAGGAGGGACACATGAAACACTGGATGTATCTTACTCTCCGGTGGAAGAGCTAACTCAAATGCAACTGCTCCAATCTGCTTTGAAATTTGATATGGTCCATAAAAACGAGGACTTAATTTCTCATTTCTCTTCTTAGCCAAAGACCGCAATCTGTAGGGCTGTAATTTCAAATAAACCCAATCTCCAACCCCTAGTGAAATAGGACGTCTGGACTGATCAGCGTACTTTTTCATCTGATTCTGAGCTGTGACCAAATTGCTTTTTAGATCATGCAACATTTGGTCCCTATCTTGTGTCATGATGTTAACTTCTTCAACAACCGAAGGAATAGTAGTCCCTTTTAGGAGATGAGGTGGGTCTCGACCATATAGTGCCTTAAAGGGGGTTAATTTTAGAGAGCTGTGATAATTGGTATTAAACCAAAATTCTGCCCAACTTAGCCACTTTGGCCATTGTTTGGGCTTAGTGCCTGTGAGGCATCTCAAGTATGTTTCCAAACACCTATTGACTACTTCGGTTTGTCCATTTGTTTGAGGATGGTAAGCAGAGCTAAATTTGAGTCTCGTACCCGCCATTTTGAACAACTCCGACCAAAAATGGCTCAGAAAAATCTTATCTCTGTCAGACACAATAGTAGAAGGGAAGCCATGTAACTTTACTACCTCTTGAAGGAAAATTTCAGCAACATCTTTTGCAGTGAAAGGATGGCTAAGTGCTAGAAAATGAGCATATTTAGTCAATCTGTCCACCACTACGAGAATGACATTTTTACCTTGAACCTTAGGTAATCCTTCAATGAAATCCATAGATATATCAGCCCAAACCTGATTGGGTATTGGTAGTGGTTGAAGAAGGCCTGCAGGAGACAAAGCTTGATACTTGTTCAATTGACACACCTCACATTTGGCCACATGCTGCTGGATATCTTTTCTCATGCCCTCCCAATACACAACCTCAGAAATTCTTTTATAGGTTCTGAAAAAGCCAGAGTGTCCCCCAACTGCTGAGTTGTGAAATTCTTGTAGCAAAATGGGAATCCTTGAAGATCCTTTTGGTAGCACTAATCTCCCCTTATAGAGCAATTTTTTTATTTTGAAATGTATAGCCTGGATGAGCATTATGATCTTGGATTAGATCATGTATCAATTTTTGTAATTTAGGATCTCGATAAGTTTCTGATTCCCAATCTTCCACCTCTTCAAAGTGAACTGAAGACAAAGCTGCAAATGTCATCTTTCTAGAAAGTGCATCAGCCACACCATTTTCTTTTCCAGGCCTATAACGGATTTCAAAGTCTAGTCCCATGAGTTTTGAAGTCCACCTGAAATATTCTTCACCCATTACTCGTTGTTCTGTTAGAAATTTTAGGCTTTTCTGATCGGTGATGATGACGAAATGCCTTCCTAGCAGGTAATGTCGCCACTTTTGAACAGCCATCACAATAGCCATCAGCTCTCTTTCATAAACTGACTTAGATTGTGCTCTATCTGATAATGTTTGGCTAAGAAAAGCCACTGGTCTCCCCTCCTGCAATAAAACTGCACCCAAGCCCTTGTTAGATGCATCAGTTTCTATGGTAAAGGTTTTAGAGAAATCTGGAACAGCGAGTGTTGGTAATTCTGCAACCAATCTCTTAAGTTGTTCCAAGGCAGCTTGGGCTTCACTATTCCATTGGAAGTTGTCTTTCTTCAAAAGTTGGGTCAAGGGCCTAGCTATCTTGCCATAATCTCTAACAAATCTTCGATAATACCCTGTCAGCCCCAAAAATCCTCTTAAGGCCTTGACGTTCTTGGGTGTTGGCCAATCTAACATAGCTTCAATCTTCTTTGGATCTGCTGCAACTTCACCTGCTGAGATGATATGACCCAAATACTCTAATTGAGTCTGCCCAAAGTGCATTTTTTCTTGTTGGCAAATAATTGATTCTCTTTCAACAAAGCTAGGACAGCCCTTAAATGTCTTTGGTGCTCTTGTTCATCTGTGCTGTAAACCAAGATGTCATCGAAGAAAACTAACACAAACTTTCTCAAGTACGGCCTTAACACTTCATTCATAAGGGATTGAAAAGTTGAAGGGGCATTAGTAAGTCCAAAAGGCATGACAATAAACTCATAATGCCCTTCATGAGTTCTAAAAGCTGTTTTTGGAATATCTGCTTCCCGCATCCTAATTTGATGATACCCCGATTTCAGGTCCAATTTTGAAAAGATCACTGCGCCTCCCAATTCATCAAGCAGCTCATCAATAATAGGAATAGGGAACTTATCTGGTATGGTTATCTTATTCAAAGCCCTGTAATCTACACAAAAGCGCCACCCGCCATCTTTTTTTTTCACTAAAATGATTGGGCTAGAATAGGGGCTCACACTTTGTCTAATTATACCAGAATTCAACATATCATCTACTAATCTTTCTATTTCATTTTTTTGATAGTGAGGGTACCTATAAGGCCGTATATTGGGGATGTTGGCACCTTCCTTCAAGATAATAGCATGGTCTTGCCTTCTAGTAGGGGGTAGCCCTTGAGGTTCTTGAAAAACATCACCATATTCTTCCAAAATAGCTGCTGTCCATTCTGGATTTTCATCTGTAACTGCAGTATCGGCTTGTAGTTGATGGTATTCCACTAAGAATCCTTGGCCTTGATCATTTAACGCTTTCAAAAGGGACTTTAGAGATGCTACAGCTCTAGTTAAATCGGGGTCCCCTTTCAAAGTGTGATAACCATTTCCAATAGGAATTCTAAGTGTCAACTCACGGAAATTGGCTCTAATTTCTCCCAGGCCAGCCAACCATTCCATCCCCAACACTACATCCACTCCTCCAAGATCAAAGACATAAAAATCTTGTTGCACTTTGAGTCCTTGCATCACCAATTCTAATTGAGGACACACTCCTTCACAATCAAGTTTTCTCCCATCTCCTACTTCCACTGTGTATATGGAGGTTGCAAACATTTGCAAATTATGTTCCTTCACAAAAGTGGCTGAAATGAAATTATGTGAAGCTCCACAATCTACAAGGACCATAACATGTTCCTCGCCAATCATTCCCCATAACTTAATGGTTTTCTTCGAAGTGAGACCAGCAATGCTACACATAGACAATTTGAGGTCTTTCAATTCTCCCTCCACTTCCACTAGATTCGGTTCCCGCAATTCACATTTCTCATCTTCCTCACCCAAAACCAGCACGTGCAATTGCTTGTTAACACACACATGGCCTGGACTAAACCTCTCATCACAGCGAAAACATAATCCCTTCCGCGATTTATCTTGCATTTCAGCCTCGGTTAACCTTCTGAATCCTCTGCCTCTGAAAGTTCCAGGAGGCTTTGCAACACTTCCTTCCCCTGAAGAACTTCCAACTCCGGACATTGTAGTTTGCGTTTGTTGCTTTACCCCGGGTTCCCATGTCACCGTTCTAGTATTATTGTAAGTTCTCATTGGTTTACCCCCAGAACTCGCGGAATTGCTCCCCTTGGTGATTAAATTGTTCTTCTCATCAACTCTTTGAGCAAAGTCCATTAATTCCGCAAAAGTCTCCACTGGGTGTAATTTTAATTCTGCTCTTATCGCTTCCTTAAGTCCATTCAAAAAGATTCCTTTCAAATATGCTGGTTCTGCACATTTGAGTGGGCCTGCGTACAATTCAAACTTTTCTCGATACTCTTCTACTGACCCTGTTTGTTTGAGACTTAGTAACAATTCAAAAGGGCTTTCAACCATAGATGGTTGGAAACGCTTAATCACAGCGGCACGAAAATCGTCCCAAGTAGGATGTTAAGCAGAAAATTCCCACCATTGGTACCATGTCAAAGCCTTTCCCTCCATAGCCACCATTACTGCTTGCAACTTCTCTGCCCCAGACATTCCTTTCAGATCAAAGTATCTCTCCACCCTAGTCGTCCATCCATACGCATCTTCACCATCAAAGACGGGTATTTCTAATTTCCTCCACCTTTCGACCCTGTTTCGCGAGTCTAGGGAATTTTCTGGCCTCTCTCCATACAACACAGCACGACTCCCATCGCTGGAATCATCTTCCTGCCTCGCGTGAATTAGCCTAACAGCATCAGCCAAGTCATTCAATTGGCGCCTAGTTTCCAACCGCTCCACCCTCTCTTGTTCCATATGTTTTTCCCACGTTTCACGCAAAGCCAGCAACCCTTCAAACCCTCGTTCCAGAACTTCCATACGTGCTTCCATACTGCGTGCTTCCATATTGCGCGTAAATACGATGAATTTCTCCTGGATTTTTGTTGCTCTGATACCAGTGTTGGAACTGGTTAGTACATAATTGAAATGGGGGAACTGAATTCTTTATTGAATTTAAACAAAGTGCGAGTTTACAATTCTGTTTGGGCAGAATTGATAAACGATTACAAGAATATCCACTCCAAGAATTTGAGAGCTTGGTCTCTCCCTTCCCAATAACCACTCAGAAATTTCCTGCCTTCCTTTTCCTAATTTCCTACTTTTATTTGTTGCATAACTGCTCTAGAGCAGCAGTTACTGCCTGATTTAAAATTTAAATTGACACAATAACTGCCTAAAATAAAAATTACTGCAATATAAATTCAGTTCCCACTTAAAATTCTAACTTTTGACCCTCCTCTTATAATATTTAGTTATAAGAGGCCTAACAATATGACATTTCTTGCTTTGGAGAAGTAGTATTAGATTAGGTGTTGCTTTCTTCGTTTCTATCCACACTTTCTCAT
Source organism: Cicer chorassanicum (assembly GCA_037974735.1). Taxonomy (NCBI): domain Eukaryota; kingdom Viridiplantae; phylum Streptophyta; class Magnoliopsida; order Fabales; family Fabaceae; genus Cicer; species Cicer chorassanicum. Next base: position 26,394,327 of record JBBPBP010000004.1, read on the forward strand.
GCAATTCTCTTTAGTGTTGTTGGTAGAAAATCCATGCGTACGAAATTTGGGAGAAAATCCATGTATATTTTCATCATGTGACGTGTGCAAGAGCCAAATAGTTTTGATTAGAAAATTTGAGCAATGCTTCTCTTGATAGCCGCAAGGTGAAGGAATTCCTATTGCGTGTAAAGGCACACATTGAAGGTCTTCCTCAGGATTACTTTTTGGTAATTTCTTAATCGAAAGTACAGCTGATCCAATGACCATAATAGAAGCAGAAGGTCTTATCCTAGCTAAAGAGCTACACCTATGTTGTTAATAGCACCGCAAACGTCGAATTGCAAAGTGGAAACTATTTCTGGTGCAATGCTTTTTGTCTTCTATTCGCATTAAATAGTTATGGTGTTCACGGCTGCAAATAGCGGAAAAATTTGCATCTGAAAAGACATTTCGGTTCCGCTTATAATTAGTAAAAAGACTTTTCGGCTATGATATGCCATTTTCCGACCGCCACCCTCACATGCCAGTAAGAAACAAGAAAGAAGATATAAGAAGAAATGAAAGTTGAGACCAAAGAGGCTACATGCCTTTTGGGGAAGATGAAGTTTTAAGGTTTAGAAAATGGACATACGAGGGTTTGAGTTTCATACGATGGGCCTATTATTAACCAAAATAGGCCAACTATTTTCATGATGTCCAACAAATGTTTTTGTTGGTAGTAGTATAAAAACTCCATAATGAGCCAAGCAATTGAACAAATAGAGAAGGAGAGAAAATAATAAGAACTGATATAGTGATATATTCGATAGTGTGACTTAAGACAAATGACTAAATATTAATCTCTATTTTAGGAATACATATACTCAATCCTGAATAAATAGGAAATCAAGAACAAATAATAATAATAATATTAATAAGATCTAATCCTTTGAGATACTCCAATATTATAAATTGATCTTAGGAAAGAAGTTAAGATTATCAAATATATTATATAAGATATTTTCTTACATTTTAACTACCTAAACAAATTGTAAATAGAACATCAAATTAAACAGAAATAAAAATATTTAAAATATACTCTAACATGTCTAATAAATAAAAACAAAAACAGAAAAGAAAATTAGAATAGCAGTTTTTCCGCTTTCCACTATACTGCTATCTCAATTTTATGGTCGGTGGCCGCTCCGCGCCGCTATCCGAGATTAACAACATAGAGCTACACATATTGAAGTATGTGAAGCATACTCTTGCTGAAACCTCTTTCATCAATCTTATGCAAACCTCCTCTTAGTGTAAACCACAAATGCATTTATCTATCAAGGCTGTGGTGGGCGGTTCAGCCGTGATAGAGACCATGGTTGACACTACTCACTACATAAAAGTCCAAATGTTTCTCTATGCCTTCATAAAAGTCGTCATCTGACAAATTGCAATGATGACTTGTATGAGTTGCCCAATTTGCTTTGTCAGAAGGCTTGTTAAGCACCTGTTTCTTTTCAAACTTGTATTTCCTCTCGTCCATTTGTAAATTCACTTCCCATTTCAGTTGTATCTATAGATAAAATACGAAGGTGACTACAACACTAATATATAGACATCCTATCACCTAATTAAGGAAATAAAAAGGAATAAGAACTGTACAAATCAAATAAAATCAAATCTGTCCTAATAATTTAGAAAGTATTTCCTAATGATTTTATATTTAATTATATAATCAGCACTCCCGGTCAAGCTAATCAATGAGTATCTATCATTCCCAGCTTGCATGTAAGATCTTAAATCCACTCAATAGGAAGTCCCTTGGTGAATAAATCTGTCAATTGAAGCCTTGTAGGGATCTATGCTGTAGCTATAAGCCCACTACCCAATTTCTCCTTGATGAAGTGTCGGTTGACCACTATGTGCTTTATCCTGTCATATTGAATTGGATTATGTGTAAGGCTAATCGAGGTTCTGGGCATGGGGGAAAAGGAGGTCATGGAGGTTGTTGGATGAGGAGTCATGGTGAGATGGGTTGGTGAAGGGTGAGGCATAATGGTGGTGGAGAAGTGGAGGCACACAGAACCAAAGAAGATGGGGATGGGGCAAACAAAGTAGAGGTTAGACACCAAACCTTCACCGGTGGAAGGGAGAAAAACCTCCACAAGAGAGGAAGAGAAAAGGCCTCCATGAAGGAGGGAGAGAGATCCATAGATATGGAAGAGGGAAAATGTGCAAAAGGAGATGAAATTTAGAGAGAAGGCAAAACCTCTGTCTCTAAATTTTTAGGGCCGGCGCTTTCAAGAGAATCTGGGCTTCATATTTTATCTTGAAGTCATCTGGTCTAGTATAATTATCATCCATAATAACTCACAAACCTCTTTAGCCATAGCTCGAAATTCTGCCTATACACTTGACCTTGTAGTTACATTCTGCAATGTGCTGCTCTATGACACCAAATTTCTTCGCCGGCACATTTAAGACTCTGAAGTAGATCTCCTATCCATAATTGACCCTGCCCAGTCTTAATCTGTATACACCTCCATGAAAATTTTCCCATCTTTATTCTTGGATGTTGTTACTTCATCTGCTCATCTTATGTCCCACACACATGTATACATTTTGGAGGCATATCAAGTGAGCACGTTAGATGAGATAATCTTTGATCATATAACTATACTTAGGATCCTCTTGTGCTATGTGCTCCACACGTGATTTCCGATGTCCTATATTTTCACCGGTGGAAGGGAGAAAAACCTCCACAAGAGAGGAAGAGAAAAGGCCTCCATGAAGGAGGGAGAGAGATCCATAGATATGGAAGAGGGAAAATGTGCAAAAGGAGATGAAATTTAGAGAGAAGGCAAAACCTCTGTCTCTAAATTTTTAGGGCCGGCGCTTTCAAGAGAATCTGGGCTTCATATTTTATCTTGAAGTCATCTGGTCTAGTATAATTATCATCCATAATAACTCACAAACCTCTTTAGCCATAGCTCGAAATTCTGCCTATACACTTGACCTTGTAGTTACATTCTGCAATGTGCTGCTCTATGACACCAAATTTCTTCGCCGGCACATTTAAGACTCTGAAGTAGATCTCCTATCCATAATTGACCCTGCCCAGTCTTAATCTGTATACACCTCCATGAAAATTTTCCCATCTTTATTCTTGGATGTTGTTACTTCATCTGCTCATCTTATGTCCCACACACATGTATACATTTTGGAGGCATATCAAGTGAGCACGTTAGATGAGATAATCTTTGATCATATAACTATACTTAGGATCCTCTTGTGCTATGTGCTCCACACGTGATTTCCGATGTCCTATATTTTCGACATTTTCCATATTTGTGTCATGTCCATGGTCTTGTGTTTTTGTCTGTATTGCATAGGTTCCAACCACAAAAATAAGGAAAACAGCAGCACAACACATTTAATAGATAACTAAAAAGAACTCTCCTCTAGTGTTTCAAGGTACCCGAAGATAAACAAGACAAGAAATGTCTTTGACCACTGAGATGGAACTAGAGGCCAATGCACGCCAATGATGGCAAAGTCTAACATCAATTAGGTTGTGCGTGACAAACATGTGCTGGAAAACTTGGAACTCTTAGACATGCACATGGAGGCATGTGGGTGGACCTGGGCCATGAACTTTTAGGTTTTGACCTATCTCTAGACAACTATCTAACACCAACACTTTAGATTGAACGCATGTCTGGTGCCTGATGCCTATCAGTGTTGGACACAGGTACAACACCGATATAAGTGGTTACATTTAATCACTTTCATATTTATTTTTTTTTAATTTTTATTGGTCTCTACTGTTAGAATATTAGAAAATATCTTATAATATCTATTATATTATATTAGAGTATCTTGAGTTATTTCCTAGGATCAATTTATATTCATAGAGATATCTTAGAATATCTCTCATTATTATTATGATTTGTTTCTAATTTAGGATTTAGTCTATGTTTCTCTATAAATAGAGATTAGTATTGAGTCTTTTGTAATCAAGTCAGCATTAAGCTATTATCAATAATATTCAAACCCTTATTATTTTCTCTCCTCCTTTTCTCTAAAATCCCACAACTTCAACATGGTATCAGAGCCTATTTCGATCCTCCTTGAATGATCCCGCCTCTATTCCGCTGTCGAGTTCCCAACAGTTAGGGAATATAATCATAGTTTCTCTTTTCCAACATTCCGATACGTTTCACTCGTTTTCCGGTCCAGTCCACTACTGCCGCCGTCACCGCCACTGTTTCCGGCAAACAACCCTCTGCTCTTAAAAAAAAAAGTTTAAGTGTCTTTGCCGTATCCCTTATCTGTTCCGATCACTGGCGGGTTTATCCTTAGTCTAATTAAACACATAAGCTCTCTAGCCGAAACCCTAAAACCCTTTTTTTCACGCATCGTTGCAGGTGCGCGTGGCTCTCTCTTCCTCTCTCACTCTCCTGCTGCGTTGTGTAGCGCCGCTACTGTGCCGCCCCCTTGCCGTCTTGCGCCGCTGTTGCCTCGCCTCGCTTCAGCTCGCCTCGGCCGTTCGTCGTCAAAACTCCAAATACTCTCAAGGAGAGAAATAGAGAAAGGTTTTCAATTAAAAAATATGGAGAAAGAAATTGAAAGACAGAGAGTTCTTCTTGAACATTTACAACCTAATTCTTCAAATTCAGTTTTTTTATCTCATACTCATCAATCCATTGATCTCTCAGCTTCATTCTGTTCTGCTGGGCAAACAGGTGGATCTGAAAATGATGTTGTGATTGTAGCTACATTTCGTACCGCCATTTGCAAAGCAAAGCGTGGGGGATTCAAGGATACCCTTCCGGATGATCTACTTGCCCCAGTTCTCAAGGCTGTGATAGAAAAAACAAATGTGGAACCAAGTGAAGTAGGAGACATTATTGTTGGCACAATTTTAGAACCAGGGTCAGAAAAAGCAACGCAATGCAGAATGGCGGCATTTTATGCTGGTTTCTCAGAGACTGTGCCAGTTCGAACTGTCAATAGACAATGTTCATCTGGACTTCAAGCAGTTGCCGATGTTGCTGCTTACATAAAAGCTAGTTTCTATGACATTGGAATTGGGGCTGGATTGGAGTGTATGTCACAAGATAACATTTTGAGGCATGGCAATATTAACCCAAAGGTGGAAACCTTTGCACAAGCCCGAGACTGTCTTCTTCCTATGGGAATCACTTCTGAAAACGTAGCTGAACGTTACGGCGTGACAAGGCAGGAGCAAGATCAGGCTGCTGTTGAGTCTCACAGGCGTGCTGCAGCTGCAACAGCAACTGGTAAATTCAAAGAAGAAATCATTCCAGTTTCTACAAAGATTGTGGATCCTAAAACTGGAGAGGAGAAGCAAATTATTGTTTCTGTTGATGGCGGTTTTCGGCCAAACGCAAATATGACGGATCTAGCAAAGCTAAAGCCTGCATTTAAAAAGGATGGACCCACAACTTCAGGGAATGCTAGCCAAGAAAGTGATGGTGCTACGGCGGTGCTCCTCATGAAGAGAAGTGTGGCTGTCCAAAAGGGGCTTCCTATTCTTGGAATCTTCAGGAGTTTTGCCGCTGTTGGTGTTGATCCTGCTGTCATGGGTGTTGGTCCAGCTTTTGCTATTCCAGCTGCAGTGAAATCTGCTGGTCTTGAACTTGGTAACATCAACTTGTTCGAAATCAATGAGACATTTGCATCACAGTTTGTTTATTCATGCAAGAAATTGGGTCTTGATCCAAGTAGAGTCAATGTCAATGGTGGTGCGATCGCTCTTGGGCATCCTTTAGGCGCCACAGGTGCGCGCTCCGTTGCAATTTTGTTGAATGAGATGAAGCGTCGTGGCAAGGGTTGTCGCTATGGTGTAATCTCAATGTGCATAGGTTCTGTGCATAGATTGTGGTGTCCTTGGGAAGTGGACCGTGGGATCAGATTTTTTGGTGGAGGAAACTCTCCAGCCTTTGCCGTGGCAGCTGTTGCAGCCCTTATGAGTGGGCTCTTAGCTGACAGGTTTGGAAGATTTGCAATTCAATTGATGAGATTCTTCTTGGTGCACGATTATTCTCTCTTCGATGGTTTCAGATCTGCCCTTGCTCTCCAATTTTGATCAACGAAAATATGTGTCATTGTTCAAACAACCGTTATTTCTCCTGTTTTGGACGCATTTTCTCATTCCGTTGATCGATCATGGCTTCGTTTCGTTAGAGTCGCGCTGCTTCTTCTTCGGTGTTTGTCATGCAATTTAGCTCTTACTAATAGATTATAACAGTGGCCTCTATTACCACCGACGATCATTCTGGTGGTGTTCCTTTTCCCACATATGAATCATATTAGTGATGACTTCTTCTTCCGTTGGTGGTTATTCTAACGGTGTCTTTTATTTTCATGACTTACTTTATCTTGGCAATTTGTCCCAGATGCTTTGGCCTTGCCTTTCTCTCCTTGAAGCACGCCTCTCTCTCCTTGAAGCAGATTCAAGTTTAAATATTTTGAGTCTCCATTATTATTGGTTTGAAGCTTCCAAATGCAGTTTTTTAGAAGAACGGAGCTTACTTTGTTCAATTGCCTGTTATGAATTTCTCTCAGGCTGATGATCAATCAGACTATCTGGCTAGACTATATTTATAGCAATTCTCTCCGACTTCACATGCATCCTTGAGTTGCCTTTCCATCTTTTTTTTATGGAGCAAAACATTGTTTTCTTGTAGCAAGCTAAAGCTTAGTAATATTAAAAAATATCTTATAATATCTATTATATTATATTAGAGTATCTTGAGTTATTTCCTAGGATCAATTTATATTCATAGAGATATCTTAGAATATCTCTCATTATTATTATGATTTGTTTCTAATTTAAGAATTAGTCTATGTTTCTCTATAAATAGAGATTAGTATTGAGTCTTTTGTAATCAAGTCAGCATTAAGCTATTATCAATAATATTCAAACCCTTATTATTTTCTCTCCTCCTTTTCTCTAAAATCCCACAACTTCAACATCTACATGTCCGTGTAAGTGTCATATTTAGTGTTCGTATCTTTGTCAATGCTTCATAGATAAACAGTGAACTTTTTGGACATAGTTGTCAATTGGACGACAGGTTTTAAATGGAAGCTGACGGTAGCAATGGTGGCAGCTTATGGCAGCTCAAATATAGCTACCTAAAATAGAATCAAAGTATATTTTGATTTTGTTTCAATTTTAACATTAATAATTTTTATAATTTTTTTAACAAGTCTTCAATGAAAATAGTACTTCCAAAGAAGAAAACAAAAACACAAACAAACGGGCTATTAATTGGGATAGTTTGACAATTAGAAACTTTAATTTTTACAACTTAGAGACCGACTGCTGTCTTCTTCTTGCCAATGCTTCTTTTTATTCATCACTTTCGCAGTTCTAGAAATAATTGAGATTAAACTATTACATGTTCTAATGTGTGAAAGGCCCATGCTTCAACTTTAGGTGACTACAAATTTCACATTTCCATTGCCAAATTTTTTTATTTCGTATTGTTCATGTAAACTTGTCTTTGCCCACGAGACTTTATTTTGGTTAAATATTGAAACTTGTCGTCAAATTTTGCTCTTCTCTTGTTTGGGATGGACATGGGCTACATTTCCGAAAACTCTCAAGTGTGCGAAGCCTGGCTTTCTTCCACTCCATGCTTCTTGTGGTGTCTTTCACCATAAACTTCTTGTTGGCAATCGATGAGATAGATAGACTGCACACACCACATTCAACCCAAAATTCTTTTGGCAGATTCTTGCTTTTTAATCATGCCTCGTGCCATATCAAGGATTGTTATATTTTTTCTGTCAGCCACGCCATTCTGCTAAGGAGTTCTTGGAATATAATGCGGACGTCTAATTCCATAATCTTCACAAAACTCTTGGATCTCTTTGGAAGTGAATTCACCTCCTCCATCTGTTCTCATTGCTTTAATCTCACAACTGCTTTCTTTCTCCACTACAATTTTGAACTTCTTGAAGGTGGTAAAGACTTTTGATTGGGCTTCAAGAAATAAACCAATGTTTTTCTTGAAAAATCATCAATGAGAAAGAGGAAATAATTTTTTTACCTAGTGAGCTTGGCTTGATTGGTCCACAGATGTCAACATGTATTAACTCGAGCAGCTTCTTGGCTCTTGAGCTTGACTCCTTTGGAAAACTGGCCCTAAATTGCTTTCCAAGTAAATACCCTTCACATAGTTGATCAGGATGATTGATAGATGGTGGTCCTCTCACCATGTTGTGTTTCGACATCAAACTTAAACTTCCAAAGTTTGAGTGTCCAAATTGAAATTTCCATAGCCATAAAGCATCATCGTAGTAAGCTTTGAGACATTTTGCAACGTCGTTTTGGATATTCAACAAGAACATCCTATTCTTTGACATTGGAACCTTGGCGATTAGATTATTTCTCCCATCTTTGATGGAGAGACTCAAATCATTCAAGTGAATATCATAACCTTTTTCTTAGAGTTGTCCCAGACTCTAAATATTACTCTTCATATTTGGGACGTAGTAGACATTTTAAATAAATTCATGTCTTCAATCTTTCAAGCAAACTAAGATATTATCTTTGCCTTTTACTAGTATCTTAGAGTCATCGCTGAATGAGACATTTCTACTTACCGATTCATTAAGCTCTATGAACATGCTCCTTTTTCAACACATATGGTTGCAAACACTGTTTTAAACTTTTCATCATTTTGTTTAGCATAGTTGGTTTCCTCCTCGACTTTATTCTTGGAAAATATGCACTGTGAAGTGTAGTGGACAAACTTTTAACAATTGTAGAATTTAATTTGAGATTTACCATACCTTGTGTTTAAGTATCCTCTTCCATGTCTTCTTGATGAGCTTTCTCCTTTCTCATAGCTGCTTTTTGTGAAATTTGAACTTCGCCCACCATTGCCACATCCAAATCGTTCTCAACCGCGACCTTGTCCTCGACTTTGTTGACTTCTCTCATTTCTATGACTTTCTTCCTTCTCTTCAGTTGCATCTTGAAGAGGTTCTCATTGATCTCTTGCTTCTCCCCACACGCTTGCAATGATCGTTGAAGTTGTTCTATCGTCATAGTCTCCCAATCTTTGGTTTCCTCAACTGTCACAACAATATGCTAAAATTTGGGATCCAATGAGTGGAGTATCTTTTCAATAATTCTCGCATCTTCTAACTTCTCCCCATTTCTTTGATTTGAAATAAAGATAACTGAAGAAAGTAAAAGACAAAATAATATAATACTTTCATATTTTATTACTACAGCCTTAAGCTGTTTATATAGGAAAAGAAATTACAATAGTAATACTGAGTAATAATGACAAAATCATAAAATAAAAATAAATATAATAATATAAAATAAAAGAGAATCAAATATGATTTCTCTTGATTCTTCAACACCCCCCCTCAAGTTGGTGCATAGATATCTGTCATGCCCAACTTGGCTATAAGTCGCTCAAAATTGGGTCTTGCCAAACTTTTTGTCAAGATATCAGCAGTTTGCTGATTGGAAGTCACAAATGGTAGGCATATAATTCCAGCATCAATTTTTTCTTTTATGAAATGGCGGTCAATCTCAATGTGTTTGGTTCTATCATGTTGTACAGGGTTGTGAGCTATACTTATTGCTGTTTTGCTATCACAGAACAATTTTAAGGGTGAGTCAACTTTCATTTTCAATTCGTCCAAGAGTTTACGAATCCATAAAAGTTCACAGATTCCTTGAGCCATTGCTCTGAATTCAGCTTCTGCACTACTTCGAGCAACAACCCCTTGTTTCTTACTTCTCCAAGTAACTGAATTTCCCCAAACATAGGCACAATATCCAGTGGTGGATTTTCTATCAGTAATTGATCCTGCCCAATCAGCATCTGTAAATATAGATACTTCTCTGTCATTAGTTTTCTTGAAGTACAAACCCTTTCCAGGATTGGATTTCAAGTACCTTAAGATCTGATAAACTGCCTCCAAGTGTTCTTCATAGGGAGAATGCATGAATTGGCTTACAACACTCACAGAGAAAGCGATGTCAGGTCTAGTGTGGGCTAGATAAATAAGTTTGCCGACTAACCTCTGGTATCTTCCAATCTCAATAGGAACACTGCCTTTCTCCCAAAGTTTAGCATTTAATTCCATAGGAGTATCTGCTGGTTTACACCCACTCATCCCAGTTTCTTCCAAGAGATCTAGGATGTATTTTCTTTGAGAAACAACAATTCCCTTCTTTGAGCGAGCAACTTCCATACCAAGAAAATATTTAAGCGCGCCTAAATCTTTGATCTCAAATTCTTGTGTCAAATTTTTCTTCAACCTTTCCATCTCGACAATGTCATCTCCTGTGAGAATAATATCATCTACATATACAATTAGAATTGCAATTTTACCAACATTAGAGAATTTCATGAACAGAGTATGGTCTGATTGTCCCTGCATATATCCTTGCTTTTTGACCGACCGAGTGAATTTTTCAAACCAAGCCCTTGGGGATTGCTTGAGACCATAAAGGGATTTTTGTAGTTTGCACACATTTGAATCAAATTTATCTTCAAAGCCAGGTGGACTATCCATGTATACTTCCTCCTCCAAATCACCATTCAGAAAAGCATTTTTTACATCAAGTTGGTTAAGAGACCAATCTAAATTCACTGCCAAGGACAAGAGGACTCTAATAGTGTTTAATTTGGCAACGGGAGCAAAAGTCTCCGAGTAATCAATGCCATATGTCTGAGTAAACCCTTTAGCAACCAAGCGTGCCTTGTATCTTTCAACTGTGTTGTCAGAATTATATTTTACAGTAAATACCCATTTACAACCAACAGTATTCTTTCCTGTAGGTAACGTCATGACTCTCCAAGTTTGATTCTTCTCAAGAGCTCTCATCTCCTCAAGAACAGCTTCCTTCCACTTTGGAATTTTTAGAGCCTCCTGTATATTTTTTGGAATTTCTACAGCAGACAACTTAGAGGTAAATGCAGCAAATGAAGAAGACAATTTTGAGTATGACACATAATTAGACAAAGGATATTTAGTGCATGATCTAACAGGTTTTCTAATTGCAATAGGAATGTCTATATCAGGATACTCGACATGACTCTCAACAACAGAAGAAGACTTACCTGTATCAAGATGATGTGTTGGATTATCTATTGGTTCGGAATCTTGGAAGGGTCGGAGAATGGGTCCTTCATTTCTCTGTTTATGGTTTCTTCTTTCAAAGACATTTCCCTTCCAAGTAGGGTCAATTGTAGTAAACCTGCTTTGTGTCTCTTTATCTGAGTCATTATGTTGTGGCATTTCAGGTGGTCCTTCATTATTGTGATTTTGATCATTGTGATTTTGATTTGAAATTGTCGCCCCCGAATCTGTCGAAACCTCATTCATAAGTGGATTGAGTTTCAATATGGATTCTTGGGCATTTTCTTTTGGTGCATCTATATAAGTCTCAAAATTTTGTGACGACACTATATCACTTAAAGTAATGATGTTTTCAAACGTAAAAGATGAATCTTCCTTAAAATTTCCCCCCTGAAGATGAATGTCAGTAAAAAATGGTTGATTTTCAACAAAAGTAACATCCATGGTTACAAAAATTCTTTTTGATTTCGGTTCAAAACATCGATACCCCTTTTGAGTTGGAGAGTAACCGGTAAACACACATTTTATTGCTCGTGGCTCGAGTTTGTCAAGGTGTTTATGTTCATGAACAAAAGTAGTGCAACCAAAAACTTTTAATGGCAAATCAGCAGAGACACTAGTCAAAGGAAAATAATTTCGAAAAACATCAAGAGGGGTATGAAAATCTAAAACTTTAGATGGCATTCGATTAATTAAATATGATGTAGTTAAAACAGCTTCACCCCACAAATATTTTGGAGTGTTATTTGCAAATAGTAAAGCTCTAGCAACCTCAAGAAGATGCCTATTCTTTCTCTCTGCAATTCCATTTTGTTGGGGTGTATTAACACAAGAACTTTGATGAACAACCCCATTTGCAAGGTGTCTTACCCCATCATAACACCCTGTCTCGCCTCTTCTCTTCTAACTTCTGAGAACGCTTCCCGAAGTGATGGCAATGGAATCTTTCCTAATATTCTGCCTCGGACTTTATCGAGCCGCTTATTAAGCCCAACCAAGAACATGAATACTCGGTCGTTCTCCGGTCTCTTAAGAAACAAAACACTGTCCTCACAGCACTTCCAATGATCATCATAGCAAAGATCCAATTCTTGCCATAGTGTCATCAACTCATTATAATAGGTAGTGACATCTCTATCTCCTTGTTTGGCATGCCACAATCGTGATTTGAGATCGAAAATTTGAGAAGAATTCTGAATGTCAGAATATGTTTCTTTGACTGCCTCCCAAACTTCCTTTGCAGTAGGCAAAAACATAAAAGGTTTTCTAATCATTGATTCCATATTACTAAGCAGCCAAGTGATAATAACAGAGTTCTCAGATTTTCAAAACCTGTAATTCGGATCAGTAGTGGCAGGCATTTGCACCTCTCCTGTTAGGAAACCATATTTTCCCTTACCGTCTAGTATCAATCTTGTGGTTTGGGACCATTCGACATAATTTTTTCCATTGAGTTTTTGGATTTCAACCTTGAGGACATTAGAAGTTCCCTCATGGCCAAAAAAGTTGGAAAAACCATTGTTGCCGCCACTGCCGCCTGGGCCGCTGCCCAAACCAATACTGTCGTTGTTGACTACTGATTTTTTACCCAAACCATCGTCGATGTCGTCGCTACCCATCAGGGTTTGGGACTCATCGTTGTTGTCCTCGCTACCCATCAGGGTTTAAAGCTCTAACCAACTGAGCTATGCGGAAAGCTTTACAGAACCCTAACCAGGCTCTGATACCATGAAGAAAGTAAAAGACAAAATACTTTCATATTTTATTACTACAGCCCTAAGCTGTTTATATAGGAAAAGAAATTACAATAGTAATACTGAGTAATAATGACAGAATAAAAATAAACATAATAATATAAAATAAAAGAGAATCAAATCTGATTTCTCTTGATTCTTCAACACCCCCCCTCAAGTTGGTGCATAGATATCTGTCATGCCCAACTTGGCTATAAGTCGCTCAAAATTGGGTCTTGCCAAACTTTTTGTCAAGATATCAGCAGTTTGCTGATTGGAAGTCACAAATGGCAGACATATAATTCCAGCATCAATTTTTTCTTTTATGAAATGGCGGTCAATCTCAATGTGTTTGGTTCTATCATGTTGTACAGGGTTGTGAGCTATACTTATTGCTGCTTTGCTATCACAGAACAATTTTAAGGGTGAGTCAACTTTCATTTTCAATTCGTCCAAGAGTTTACGAATCCATAAAAGTTCACAGATTCCTTGAGCCATTGCTCTGAATTCAGCTTCTGCACTGCTTCGAGCAACAACCCCTTGTTTCTTACTTCTCCAAGTAACTAAATTTCCCCAAACATAGGCACAATATCCAGTGGTGGATTTTCTATCAGTAATTGATCCTGCCCAATCAGCATCTGTAAATATAGAGACTTCTCTGTCATTAGTTTTCTTGAAGTACAAACCCTTTTCAGGATTGGATTTCAAGTACCTTAAGATCCGATAAACTGCCTCCAAGTGTTCTTCATAGGGAGAATGCATGAATTGGCTTACAACACTCACGGAGAAAGCGATGTCAGGTCTAGTGTGGGCTAGATAAATAAGTTTGCCGACTAACCTCTGGTATCTTCCAATCTCAACAGGAACATTGCCTTTCTCCCAAAGTTTAGCATTTAATTCTATAGGAGTATCTGCTGGTTTACACCCACTCATCCCAGTTTCTTCCAAGAGATCTAGGATGTATTTTCTTTGAGAAACAACAATTCCCTTCTTTGAGCGAGCAACTTCCATACCAAGAAAATATTTAAGCGCGCCTAAATCTTTGATCTCAAATTCTTGTGTCAAATTTTTCTTCAACCTTTCCATCTCGACAATGTCATCTCCTGTGAGAATAATATCATCTACATATACAATTAGAATTGCAATTTTACCAACATTAGAGAATTTCATGAATAGAGTATGGTCTGATTGTCCCTGCATATATCCTTGCTTTTTGACCGACCGAGTGAATTTTTCAAACCAAGCCCTTGGGGATTGCTTGAGACCATAAAGGGATTTTTGTAGTTTGCACACATTTGAATCAAATTTATCTTCAAAGCCAGGTGGACTATCCATGTATACTTCCTCCTCCAAATCACCATTCAGAAAAGCATTTTTTACATCAAGTTGGTTAAGAGACCAATCTAAATTCACTGCCAAGGACAAGAGGACTCTAATAGTGTTTAATTTGGCAACGGGAGCAAAAGTCTCTGAGTAATCAATGCCATATGTCTGAGTAAACCCTTTAGCAACCAAGCGTGCCTTGTATCTTTCAACTGTGTTGTCAGAATTATATTTTACAGTAAATACCCATTTACAACCAACAGTATTCTTTCCTGTAGGTAACGTCATGACTCTCCAAGTTTGATTCTTCTCAAGAGCTCTCATCTCCTCAAGAACAGCTTCCTTCCACTTTGGAATTTTTAGAGCCTCCTGTATATTTTTTGGAATTTCTACAGCAGACAACTTAGAGGTAAATGCAGCAAATGAAGAAGACAATTTTGAATATGACACATAATTAGACAAAGGATATTTAGTGCATGATCTAACAGGTTTTCTAATTGCAATAGGAAGGTCTATATCAGGATACTCGACATGACTCTCAACAACAGAAGAAGACTTACCTGTATCAAGATGATGTGTTGGATTATCTATTGGTTCGGAATCTTGGAAGGGTCGGAGAATGGGTCCTTCATTTCTCTGTTTATGGTTTCTTCTTTCAAAGACATTTCCCTTCCAAGTAGGGTCAATTGTAGTAAACCTGCTTTGTGTCTCTTTATCTGAGTCATTATGTTGTGGCATTTCAGGTGGTCCTTCATTATTGTGATTTTGATCATTGTGATTTTGATTTGAAATTGTCGCCCCCGAATCTGTCGAAACCTCATTCATAAGTGGATTGAGTTTCAATATGGATTCTTGGGCATTTTCTTTTGGTGCATCTATATAAGTCTCAAAATTTTGTGACGACACTATATCACTTAAAGTAATGATGTTTTCAAACGTAAAAGATGAATCTTCCTTAAAATTTCCCCCCTGAAGATGAATGTCAGTAAAAAATGGTTGATTTTCAACAAAAGTAACATCCATGGTTACAAAAATTCTTTTTGATTTCGGTTCAAAACATCGATACCCCTTTTGAGTTGGAGAGTAACCGGTAAACACACATTTTATTGCTCGTGGCTCGAGTTTGTCAAGGTGTTTATGTTCATGAACAAAAGCAGTGCAACCAAAAACTTTTAATGGCAAATTAGCAGAGACACTAGTCAAAGGAAAATAATTTCGAAAAACATCAAGAAGGGTATGAAAATCTAAAACTTTAGATGGTATTCGATTAATTAAATATGATGCAGTTAAAACAGCTTCACCCCACAAATATTTTGGAACGTTATTTGCAAATAGTAAAGCTCTAGCAACCTCAAGAAGATGCCTATTCTTTCTCTCTGCAATTCCATTTTGTTGGGGTGTATTAACACAAGAACTTTGATGAACAACCCCATTTGCAAGAAAAAAATCGGACAAAAGTGTATTAAAATATTCTTTACCATTGTCACTTCTGAAGACTTGAATATTTGTTTGGTATTGAGTATGCACCATTGTAAAAAAGTTTTTGACAACCTGTCCAACTTCAGATTTTTCTTTTAATAGATATACCCAACAAATTCTAGTATGATCATCAATAAAAGTTATAAACCATTTTTTATTAGAAAAGGTGTTTATTCTATTAGGACCCCAAACATCACTATGAATAACTGCAAACGGTTTTGATGGTTTATATGGTTGTGTAGAAAAAAAAGAACGGTGATGTTTAGCAAGTTCACAAGTTTCACAATGAAATAAAGACGGATCCTTCTTAGAAAATAATTTGGGAAACAAATGTTTCAAATACGGAAAACTAGGATGTCCTAACCGTAAATGCCATAACATAATATCATCATTATTAGAAGAGACAAAAATAGATTCAAAGCAGGTACTTGTTTTTTGTTGGTCTTTGAAGTCGAGTCCATTGTCAAGATAATAGAGTCCTCCACTCTCCTTAGCATTGCCAATCATCTTCCCCGTGCTCAAATCCTTAAAAGTGCAATGAGAATGAAAGAAGTTAGCTTGACAATTTATATCCTTTGTTAATTTAGTAATGGATAACAGATTACATGATAAATTAGGAACATGTAAGACATCTTTTAAGGTTAACACAGGTGACAGAATAACAGAACCTTTCCCTGCAATGGCTGAAAGAGAGCCATCTGCAATTTTAATTTTGTGGTTACCTGCACAAGGACTATAAGAAGAAAA
>JBBPBP010000004.1:26410724-26422615 GCA_037974735.1 Cicer chorassanicum
AGACTCGACTCCCCAGTCATATGATCAGTAGCACCAGAATCGATAATCCAAGTATGGCTGGGAGTGACACTAAGTAGAGCAGTATTTGGAAAATTACCTCTTTGAGCTATAGAGCAAGAAGGAGTTTGAGACTCAAGGAGTTTGTACAATTTATCTAATTGTTCCTTGGTGAAAGGAGATGGGCTTGAAGGGGACTGCTTCTCTTGATTAGAGGTACCAGCTTGGAGGGCATGACCTTCGTTTCCTTCTTTTTTCTTCCAATTTAGAGGTTTTCCATGGAGCTTCCAACACGTATCACGTGTGTGCCCTAGACGTTTGCAATGTTCGCACCATGGTTTCTTGCCATCTCTCTTCCCGTCTTCATTCTTAGAGATTAGGGCAGCGCTTTCAACCTCACCAACAGAAGGTGTCTTACCCATCATAACACCTTGTCTCGCCTCTTCTCTTCTAACTTCTGAGAACGCTTCCCGAAGTGATGGCAATGGAATCTTTTCCAATATTCTGCCACGGACTTCATCGAGCTGCTTATTAAGCCCAACCAAGAACATGAATACTCGGTCGTTCTCCTGTCTCTTAAGAAACAAAACACTGTCCTCACAGCACTTCCAATGATCATCATAGCAGAGATCCAATTCTTGCCATAGTGTCATCAACTCATTGTAATAGGTAGTGACATCTCTATCTCCTTGTTTGGCATGCCACAATCGTGATTTGAGATCAAAAATTTGAGAAGAATTCTGAATGTCAGAATATGTTTCTTTGACTGCCTCCCAAACTTCCTTTGCAGTAGGCAAAAACATAAAAGGTTTTCTTATCATTGATTCCATATTACTAAGCAGCCAAGCGATAATAACAGAGTTCTCAGATTTCCAAAACCTGTAATTCGGATCAGTAGTGGCAGGCATTTGCACCTCTCCGGTTAGGAAACCATATTTTCCCTTACCGTCTAATATCAATCTTGTGGTTTGGGACCATTCGACATAATTTTTTCCATTGAGTTTTTGAATTTCAACCTTGAGGACATTAGAAGTTCCCTCATGGCCAAAAAAGTTGGAAAAACCATTGTTAGATAAACCATTATTGTCGCCTGGGCTGCCGCCACTGCCGCCTGGGCCGCCGCCACTGCCGCCTGGGCCGCCGCCACTGCCGCCTGGGCCGCTGCCTAAACCCATACTGTCGGCGTTGTCGACTACTTCTGATTTTTTACCCAAACCATCGTCGTTGCTGCCACCGCTACTCATAAGGGCTGCCTTCCATGGGGTATTTTGTGCCATAGCTCAGTTGATTAGAGCCACAAACCCTGATGGGTTGTTTACAGAACCCTAACCAGAGCTCTTGATACCATGAAGAAAGTAAAAGACAAAATAATATAATACTTTCATTTATTATTACTACAGCCTTAAGCTGTTTATATAGGAAAAGAAATTACAATAGTAATACTGAGTAATAATGACAAAATCATAAAATAAAAATAAATATAATAATATAAAATAAAAGAGAATCAAATATGATTTCTCTTGATTCTTCAACCCCCCCCCTCAAGTTGGTGCATAGATATCTGTCATGCCCAACTTGGCTATAAGTCGCTCAAAATTGGGTCTTGCCAAACTTTTTGTCAAGATATCAGCAGTTTGCTGATTGGAAGTCACAAATGGTAGGCATATAATTCCAGCATCAATTTTTTCTTTTATGAAATGGCGGTCAATCTCAATGTGCTTGGTTCTATCATGTTGTACAGGGTTGTGAGCTATACTTATTGCTGTTTTGCTATCACAGAACAATTTTAAGGGTGAGTCAACTTTCATTTTCAATTCGTCCAAGAGTTTACGAATCCATAAAAGTTCACAGATTCCTTGAGCCATTGCTCTGAATTCAGCTTCTGCACTACTTCGAGCAACAACCCCTTGTTTCTTACTTCTCCAAGTAACTAAATTTCCCCAAACATAGGCACAATATCCAGTGGTGGATTTTCTATCAGTAATTGATCCTGCCCAATCAGCATCTGTAAATATAGATACTTCTCTGTCATTAGTTTTCTTGAAGTACAAACCCTTTCCAGGATTGGATTTCAAGTACCTTAAGATCCGATAAACTGCCTCCAAGTGTTCTTCATAGGGAGAATGCATGAATTGGCTTACAACACTCACGGAGAAAGCGATGTCAGGTCTAGTGTGGGCTAGATAAATAAGTTTGCCGACTAACCTCTGGTATCTTCCAATCTCAATAGGAACACTGCCTTTCTCCCAAAGTTTAGCATTTAATTCCATAGGAGTATCTGCTGGTTTACACCCACTCATCCCAGTTTCTTCCAAGAGATCTAGGATGTATTTTCTTTGAGAAACAACAATTCCCTTCTTTGAGCGAGCAACTTCCATACCAAGAAAATATTTAAGCGCGCCTAAATCTTTGATCTCAAATTCTTGTGTCAAATTTTTTTTCAACCTTTCCATCTCGACAATGTCATCTCCTGTGAGAATAATATCATCTACATATACAATTAGAATTGCAATTTTACCAACATTAGAGAATTTCATGAACAGAGTATGGTCTGATTGTCCCTGCATATATCCTTGCTTTTTGACCGACCGAGTGAATTTTTCAAACCAAGCCCTTGGGGATTGCTTGAGACCATAAAGGGATTTTTGTAGTTTGCACACATTTGAATCAAATTTATCTTCAAAGCCAGGTGGACTATCCATGTATACTTCCTCCTCCAAATCACCATTCAGAAAAGCATTTTTTACATCAAGTTGGTTAAAAGACCAATCTAAATTCACTGCCAAGGACAAGAGGACTCTAATAGTGTTTAATTTGGCAACGGGAGCAAAAGTCTCTGAGTAATCAATGCCATATGTCTGAGTAAACCCTTTAGCAACCAAGCGTGCCTTGTATCTTTCAACTGTGTTGTCAGAATTATATTTTACAGTAAATACCCATTTACAACCAACAGTATTCTTTCCTGTAGGTAACGTCATGACTCTCCAAGTTTGATTCTTCTCAAGAGCTCTCATCTCCTCAAGAACAGCTTCCTTCCACTTTGGAATTTTTAGAGCCTCCTGTATATTTTTTGGAATTTCTACAGCAGACAACTTAGAGGTAAATGCAGCAAATGAAGAAGACAATTTTGAGTATGACACATAATTAGACAAAGGATATTTAGTGCATGATCTAACAGGTTTTCTAATTGCAATAGGAAGGTCTATATCAGGATACTCGACATGACTCTTAACAACAGAAGAAGACTTACCTGTATCAAGATGATGTGTTGGATTATCTATTGGTTCGGAATCTTGGAAGGGTCGGAGAATGGGTCCTTCATTTCTCTGTTTATGGTTTCTTCTTTCAAAGACATTTCCCTTCCAAGTAGGGTCAATTGTAGTAAACCTGCTTTGTGTCTCTTTATCTGAGTCATTATGTTGTGGCATTTCAGGTGGTCCTTCATTATTGTGATTTTGATCATTGTGATTTTGATTTGAAATTGTCGCCCCCGAATCTGTCGAAACCTCATTCATAAGTGGATTGAGTTTCAATATGGATTCTTGGGCATTTTCTTTTGGTGCATCTATATAAGTCTCAAAATTTTGTGACGACACTATATCACTTAAAGTAATGATGTTTTCAAACGTAAAAGATGAATCTTCCTTAAAATTTCCCCCCTGAAGATGAATGTCAGTAAAAAATGGTTGATTTTCAACAAAAGTAACATCCATGGTTACAAAAATTCTTTTTGATTTCGGTTCAAAACATCGATACCCCTTTTGAGTTGGAGAGTAACCGGTAAACACACATTTTATTGCTCGTGGCTCGAGTTTGTCAAGGTGTTTATGTTCATGAACAAAAGCAATGCAACCAAAAACTTTTAATGGCAAATTAGCAGAGACACTAGTCAAAGGAAAATAATTTCGAAAAACATCAAGAGGGGTATGAAAATCTAAAACTTTAGATGGCATTCGATTAATTAAATATGATGCAGTTAAAACAGCTTCACCCCACAAATATTTTGGAACGTTATTTGCAAATAGTAAAGCTCTAGCAACCTCAAGAAGATGCCTATTCTTTCTCTCTGCAATTCCATTTTGTTGGGGTGTATTAACACAAGAACTTTGATGAACAACCCCATTTGCAAGAAAAAAATCGGACAAAAGTGTATTAAAATATTCTTTACGATTGTCACTTCTGAAGACTTGAATATTTGTTTGGTATTGAGTATGCACCATTGTAAAAAAGTTTTTGACAACCTGTCCAACTTCAGATTTTTCTTTTAATAGATATACCCAACAAATTCTAGTATGATCATCAATAAAAGTTATAAACCATTTTTTATTAGAAAAGGTGTTTATTCTATTAGGACCCCAAACATCACTATGAATAACTGCAAACGGTTTTGATGGTTTATATGGTTGTGTAGAAAAAGAAGAACGGTGATGTTTAGCAAGTTCACAAGTTTCACAATGAAATAAAGACGGATCCTTCTTAGAAAATAATTTGGGAAACAAATGTTTCAAATACGGAAAACTAGGATGTCCTAACCGTAAATGCCATAACATAATATCATCATTATTAGAAGAGACAAAAATAGATTCAAAGCAGGTACTTGTTTTTTGTTGGTCTTTGAAGTCGAGTCCATTGTCAAGATAATAGAGTCCTCCACTCTCCTTAGCATTGCCAATCATCTTCCCCGTGCTCAAATCCTTAAAAGTGCAATGAGAATGAAAGAAGTTAGCTTGACAATTTATATCCTTTGTTAATTTAGTAATGGATAACAGATTACATAATAAATTAGGAACATGTAAGACATCTTTTAAGGTTAACACAGGTGACAGAATAACAGAACCTTTCCCTGCAATGGCTGAAAGAGAGCCATCTGCAATTTTAATTTTGTGGTTACCTGCACAAGGACTATAAGAAGAAAATAGACTCGACTCCCCAGTCATATGATCAGTAGCACCAGAATCGATAATCCAAGTATGGCTGGGAGTGACACTAAGTAGAGCAGTATTTGGAAAATTACCTCTTTGAGCTATAGAGCAAGAAGGAGTTTGAGACTCAAGGAGTTTGTACAATTTATCTAATTGTTCCTTGGTGAAAGGAGATGGGCTTGAAGGGGACTGCTTCTCTTGATTAGAGGTACCAGCTTGGAGGGCATGACCTTCGTTTCCTTCTTTTTTCTTCCAATTTAGAGGTTTTCCATGGAGCTTCCAACACGTATCACGTGTGTGCCCTAGACGTTTGCAATGTTCGCACCATGGTTTCTTGCCATCTCTCTTCCCGTCTTCATTCTTAGAGATTAGGGCAGCGCTTTCAACCTCACCAACAGAATGTGTCTTACCCATCATAACACCTTGTCTCGCCTCTTCTCTTCTAACTTCTGAGAACGCTTCCCGAAGTGATGGCAATGGAATCTTTCCCAATATTTTGCCACGGACTTCATCGAGCTGCTTATTAAGCCCAACCAAGAACATGAATACTCGGTCGTTCTCCTGTCTCTTAAGAAACAAAACACTGTCCTCACAGCACTTCCAATGATCATCATAGCAGAGATCCAATTCTTGCCATAGTGTCATCAACTCATTGTAATAGGTAGTGACATCTCTATCTCCTTGTTTGGCATGCCACAATCGTGATTTGAGATCAAAAATTTGAGAAGAATTCTGAATGTCAGAATATGTTTCTTTGACTGCCTCCCAAACTTCCTTTGCAGTAGGCAAAAACATAAAAGGTTTTCTTATCATTGATTCCATATTACTAAGCAGCCAAGCGATAATAACAGAGTTCTCAGATTTCCAAAACCTGTAATTCGGATCAGTAGTGGCAGGCATTTGCACCTCTCCGGTTAGGAAACCATATTTTCCCTTACCGTCTAATATCAATCTTGTGGTTTGGGACCATTCAACATAATTTTTTCCATTGAGTTTTTGAATTTCAACCTTGAGGACATTAGAAGTTCCCTCATGGCCAAAAAAGTTGGAAAAACCATTGTTAGATAAACCATTATTGTCGCCTGGGCTGCCGCCACTGCCGCCTGGGCCGCCGCCACTGCCGCCTGGGACGCCGCCACTGCCGCCTGGGCCGCTGCCTAAACCCATACTGTCGGCGTTGTCGACTACTTCTGATTTTTTACCCAAACCATCGTCGTTGCTGCCACCGCTACTCATAAGGGCTACCTTCCATGGGGTATTTTGTGCCATAGCTCAGTTGATTAGAGCCACAAACCCTGATGGGTTGTTTACAGAACCCTAACCAGAGCTCTTGATACCATGAAGAAAGTAAAAGACAAAATAATATAATACTTTCATATTTTATTACTACAGCCTTAAGCTGTTTATATAGGAAAAGAAATTACAATAGTAATACTGAGTAATAATGACAAAATCATAAAATAAAAATAAATATAATAATATAAAATAAAAGAGAATCAAATATGATTTCTCTTGATTCTTCCATGTCTTCTTGATGAGCTTTCTCCTTTCTCATAGCTGCTTTTTGTGAAATTTGAACTTCGCCCACCATTGCCACATCCAAATCGTTCTCAACCGCGACCTTGTCCTCGACTTTGTTGACTTCTCTCATTTCTATGACTTTCTTCCTTCTCTTCAGTTGCATCTTGAAGAGGTTCTCATTGATCTCTTGCTTCTCCCCACACGCTTGCAATGATCGTTGAAGTTGTTCTATCGTCATAGTCTCCCAATCTTTGGTTTCCTCAACTGTCACAACAATATGCTAAAATTTGGGATCCAATGAGTGGAGTATCTTTTCAATAATTCTCGCATCTTCTAACTTCTCCCCATTTCTTTGATTTGAAATAAAGATAACTCTTGAAAATATTTTGAAATAGACTTTGACTCTTTCATATGGAAGGATTTGAACTCTCCTCTTAGAGTTTGGAGACGCACCTTCTGTACTTTATCTTCTCCTTTGCAAGAGGTTTGAAGCTTCTCACATGCCTCCTTAGTGGATGATACATTTGAAATTTTCTCTAACTCATCTTCATCCAATGCTTGGTAGATGAGGAAAAGAGCTTTTTTGTCTCTCTTTATTCAATCCTTCAAAATATCTCTTTGTATGAGTTAGGGAATCCTCATCTTGTGATTCGTCATTGCCTTTTTCAACAATCTCCCAAACATCATATGCTCCAAGAAGAGCCATCATATTGATACCTCAATTATCATAGATTCATAGGTGCTTCTTTTTAGAATTGGAACTTGGAAGGATGTCGCTCCATTGCTGTCCATGACCATAGAAGGATTTCTTATTTGAACCTGCTCTAATGTCACTTCGTTGAAAAAGGAGATTATAGTGAGCTTTTGGGAGGAGTTGAGAAGAAAATGTTTGAGAGAAGAATAATTTCTATTGCTTGGCTTGGTTTACAAATGACATCCTCTCCCTTTTTTACAGGCTTCAAGTGAGTCCTACATACTTCAAGAGAGACTTCTACGCACTTTTCTCAACTATTCATTAAATGCTACATCTTCTAACCTTATCTACCTGTCCCTAAAATTTTTTTTGGATTACAACACTTAATAAAATAAAATGGCCTAACACTTGATTAGTCCAATGGACCAAATCAAGTTTACAATCCAACGCACCCACCTCAAAAACAACCTTGTATTCATGGTTGCAATCTACTAGAATTTCTTGGAGTTGAATAGTTGAAAGCAAAATTGATTCCCCTAGTGCCCATTGCTGAGAGCATGTTGGGGGAAAAAATAAAAATTTAAAAATTCTAACATGCCCCCTCCACTTTTCTGCAACCACTTATTTTTTTTGCAATGGCCAACGTTACTAATTAATATTGTTAGTATTTGCCGTGGGTAAGGATCAAACCCACGACCTCCTTATCACTCTACTCCCCACCTCAACTACCAAGCCAACCTTATATCCCTTTGTGATTTCTCAAGTTGGATCTTGTCTCCCAATATTTGCCTGCATGCCAATCTGTCTTGTCTTCTCCAAAGCATTTCCCACCAATTGCTTCCATTGAGGTAAAATGCTTTTTTGTGAGCTCAAAATGGGAAGTTAGTGGTGTTATCCATGTAAAGAGAATTCGGTTATATATAGGGACTGAATAGAGAGAGAAGGGATATCTTTTCAAAATTCATTGTGTTAGTTATGGGCAGAGAACATTGTTCTTTGTAGGAGCTTGGCTTTGTGGGCATTGGGGATATCCACCCTTTTCACTAGTTTCATATTTCCAGTACTACTCTTCTGTGATTTCTGGTTCCTATCAATATTTAATATTAACTTTGAGATAAAATCCAATACAAGCGCTACTAGTGCTATATGCATTTTGGAGTATGCAGTTATTCTCAATATCAATTTGACCCTATATGTATGAGTAAACTCTGTTAAGAGTTAAGACTGTTAAAGTTTAAATTTTAATTAACATTTTATGCTTCTGAATCAGGTGTATGTGGAAGCTTATACTTGTCCCTGCGTTAGGTGCCACCCCTTTGATCCAGTTTTTGTTGCCCAATCAAACGGAAATTATGTTGCAATATTTAGTACCACCCCACCATACAGACTCAACAAATATAAGAGATATGAGAACCATGGGGTTTCTGGGTTCCCAATTAAGTGCAATTTCAGCTTAGATGGGAAAAA
The DNA here is from genome assembly GCA_037974735.1 of Cicer chorassanicum. NCBI lineage: Eukaryota > Viridiplantae > Streptophyta > Magnoliopsida > Fabales > Fabaceae > Cicer > Cicer chorassanicum. The sequence continues at coordinate 26,419,326 of JBBPBP010000004.1, forward strand.
GCTTGCATCTGGCTCTTCAGATGGATCTATTTACCTTTATGATTATCAATCATCCAAAGTTTTGAAGAAAATAAAGGCCTTTGACCAAGCATGCATGGACATTGCCTTCCACCCAGTTATGCCTAATGTTATTGCTTCATGCTCATGGGATGGAAGTATTTTGGTATTTGAGTAAAGTTTCTTTTTCTCATCCGAATTCAATTTCATCCCAATTTCATACAAGGAAATTATTTGCTGTTGTGATTGTTTCGTAAACGTGTGCCTTTAACTGTTTTTCTGAAAGATTTAATGTGGACTCACTTAAAGTTTATAATTGTAGTGAATATTGGTGTTCTTTTCTTTTCTTTTTTATAAAACATTTTAAAATATTTATCAACAGTGAGATATCTAAGTAATTATAATGATGTGACAGTTTATTGTTTCTGAATAGTGTAGAAAGTTACTAACGATGGATGAAAATTAAAGTGTTTCTTAATGTTTCTGATGATGTACGCAATGGTATTACAATTTGTAAAGCCGAATAGGGATTTGTGTTTGCCATTACCATCTAAATTGGCTGATAATGAACTTGCTTCCACACCCACTATGGAATAGAAAGCAACATAAATATAGGGTTCATGAATATAGAGATTCTCAAAACCTTATAACTTTACAAAAAGATTTAATTATTGTCAAAGGATCTATATAATAAAATATAGTTCTGTAGCAAACAAATATCTCCTTGCAAGTTGCAAGATTCCCCCTCAAATATTCAGGGTCTGAAGGCCAAATCTCCTCAATTCACACACAACAAAGTGGATTATTCTTTTCAGCCAAAAGAAAAGATATGCCTTCTAGGACAGATAAAACAAATCTTTGAAACTGGAAATGCTTCATGTATTTGCATGTCTTTACACTCAAATTCAGGACGATGTCTAGGTACTTATAACCAATACCAACCATCATGGAAGGAACATTAATTATGACTTCATTGAAGAGAAAATTGTGGGGGCAAACTCAGTTATAGTTATGTTCATCAACTTCTTCCCATAAGAATGATAGATAGAAGGGGGGGTCAAACCAAAAAACAAACTGTTAAACAAGACATAATTATGTAATTCCTTTTCCACTCTTCATGGGGGGTCAATTGTAGGGGGACAAGACACACCACACTTCAGTCTTTTTAGATGCATTTTTTAATGGGACCAGTTTCACTAATCCCCTTAATTTAAAACACAATCTCACAAATAAAAGAATACAAGTCAAATTTCAGTTGTGCAAAAACATTGATATATGCTGCACATCACACAGCACTATCTAGAAAAAAACCAGCATAACTTTCAACCACTGATGGTCCACAAGTCACAGCTAGCTAGCCCTCTCTTGATACTGTTTATATTGGAAAGTTTTGTAATTTATAATCCCATTTAAAGCGAGGAACATCCCTATGAAACCTACTAACCTATGAACATAATTTTATTTTCAACATCTATATGAATATGTTCCCCACCATGCATGGTCTTAACCTCTCTCTTTCTTATCCCTATTTATTTATCTGTTTGCCCCACTAACCTTTTCCCAAAAAACAAACTTAAAAGGCAAAAAGTGAAGGAAGTAAGAGAGTGATGAAATCAAATCAAAGCATGCCCCTGTTCAATAGTCCATATGACTGCAATCATCATCTAAAAGAGAGATACTTTTGTAGTGTACTTGAGGTCAAGAATGAATTGGCAATTCAAGGTCCCACAAGCTAGCCTATGGGGTGACATGAAGGGATGGGATGAAAGGTTTTCTAAGCTTATTTAAGCCAGTTGAACCCTAGGATTTGACATCCTTCATGTTCTAAATCACTACTATGATCATGGTTTTAAATTATAGTTTTAAATTACAGGTGGAATGCTGGTTTCACTTCAAACATTTATAATGTAGTTAAATATAGGTAAATGCAACTTTATAATGTAGTTTAATATAGGTAAATGCAACTGCAATTACAATTACAATATACTATTGTATACTATTGCGGAAATATCTTAAATTGTTGTACTGCAATTGCAGTAACGAATTGTCATTTAAAACCATGATTACCATTATATTTGCATTTAATTAAGGTGCCAAAAAAAATTAAGGATGATTACTAATGTAAAAAGTTTGTGCTTTGCACCAAACATTGTTGTTTTGAAATCAGAAAACCACCTACTATAGCTAATCAATTATCACTAAATACACTTTTGCTAATTTTATTATCTCTTTCTTTTTGATTCATCTTGTCATGACATGTATGCTTTCAACATATGGATTAATGTTTATCCTCTGCTACATACTAGACCATAATCAAAATGTTTGTGCCTAGATCACTAGCCTTCCAATCCTTGCACTAAAAAGTAGCCGACAAACTCATTTTATTGGTTCTGCCATGTGATTTGTGGCCTCAACCAAGTCAGAGTCACCCATTTGGTTGGTCTTCTTTATTGGTAACCCAAAGGGCCAAAGAATTTTGAATAACATAAACAACCAATCATGATTTTTTTATTAAATTCCCCTTGCTCTAAAATTCCCTAATTAGCAAGGATGCCTAATAAGGCCACTACTCACTAATCAACCTCTTACTTACATGTTAGCATGTTTTATTGGTATATTATTATTATTATTACTATGTCATGGAGTATTATGCTTCATGACCTGACAAAAATGATTATAATCTAACCTCCATGTTAGTGAAAATCTTGGAGGGATTATGTTTCATTGATGCCATTGGTTGACACCAAATTCTAGAAAAGATGAATCCAGCTAGGAACTCAATTAGATTCTTCCTGCCAAATCTTTTCTTTTAGTAATTGTTTTATAGTATTTTATTTAACTTTTAACAGAGTTTGGTCTCACTCTCATTGATCATGTTTGAATTTTAGTGAATTTTGATACAACTTGCAAGAACTTCACTTTCTGTTAACTCTTGAATGAATGCTTTTAGTTGGCTATGTTAGCTTCTCTCTTTTTTATTCTTTTTTTTAAGTCAAATAGAAGATAAATAATTTTAAATTTTAAAGGATTGACTGCATGCTGTGTAGATATTTAGGATATAATATCTTCTGTTGTTTCATAGTTAAATTTTTTTCTTAGCAAGATACCATATAATATACGGTAAAATTTAATATAAACTACGGTCTATTATAAATTAATAATATTTGAAAAATGTTAAAACTTTTAATGACTACATTAGAAATAAACATTAATAGTCATTTTTATTATTATGACTATTGATTGAAATAGTGAGCTAAATAATAATGGTTCGATAAAAATAAAGAAAAATAAAT
>JBBPBP010000004.1:26423072-26448223 GCA_037974735.1 Cicer chorassanicum
CGCAGATATCTCGCATGAGTCAAAAGTAAGAAATAGTGAAAGAAAATAAAATGTGGTGTGTGTTATTTTAGAGAAGTACGACTCTGTCTAGTGATGTGAGTGTTTTTTTTAAAATAAAATGATTTTAGTTATGACTATAAATTGTAGTCTGCAATCTACAACTTCAACTGTAGTTACAATATTATGAATTTTGAATTCTTTATAATAGTATCATATTTGTAATTAAGTGCACCGATCATATTTATTTAGATTTTTAACAACTAATATTTAATAATATATACGATTATTTGATTTTATTTAATTTATTTAAAAGCATGCATAAGGCTACTCTAATACTTCCAATATTGATGTTGAAATATATCTGGATTGTTCTAGTAACCTATTGATTAACCTGAATATAGCCATAGGTATTAATGAACACAAACAACAGTACTGATTTGACCGACAAGATGGCTTCAACAGTTAGTGCAACATGAATGCATCTATCAAGCTTCATAATCATTTATCATATGAACAAATTGTTATCATTTATCTTTTAAAGGATAAACATGAAATTGAAAACAAATTTGTTATTGGATTTCAATTTGTTAAAGATACAATTTATATTATGAAATTTGTATTTTAAATTTAATTAAGTCTTTGATTTCTATCCAGTTGTCGAACCACATTTGATTTCATTAATTAGATAATTTTTTTACTATTAAATGACGATCAAACAACTCTTATTCTGAATAATACTTTAAAATTAATTTAGTGAAATTAAAATACTGAGTCGTCTAGTCTAGTCTTAACTCAATGATTAAAATTCCTTGACAACATGCATTGCTTTTTCTAAGTGCAGTGAATTCAGGTCTGATGGTATAAAAAGAAATCAAAAAGTAAAAGCATGGAGAGGAGAGGGTAAATAAAGTACAAAATTATTGGCATATGCGTTTATATATTCAAAATGACATTAATCACCTTGTCAATAATAATGCTATCTATATGCATATGAAGTTTATGAAGAAACTAATGAGATAAAGGGATTATAAGGAATCTCTTGATATTCCATAAATACTTTGTCTTTGACAGTTCGCTGCAGAAATCATAAATGGACAGCAAATTTTTACTTTTGTAGTATAATGGTTCACTTTGTTATCTATTTGTTGCATGAAGTGGTGGACACAAAGGTATCATAATACCACTCATCAACCATTGATCTATAGCTATAGGTTATAACTTTGCCTTTATATACACTTTCTTTTTTTCCTTTGTCTTTTATGTATTCTTTTTTTCAACTTTAAACTTATTTTGTTTGTATTTTGAAGCATGTAAGGACACGTCCTGTTAGAGGTACAAGCATAGTACTGACCCCTTTGCGTTACAAAGTAATATCACTTTCATTTTTTTTCAACATATTGTTTGATGATCCTCTTGTCGGTCATGTGTGGCCTAAAGCCTTCCCTTGTGTGTCGGTGAAAAAGGTTTCCACCTTACAAAGTTAAAGGAAAAGTGTATATTGGAAATTAAACTACACTTCAGGATATTTCATCTTCTTTTACTACATCAATCAACATTAATTATCTTCTACCAATGTAACTAATTAGACTCATATTCCTTAAATTAGCTCTGGTTCGAGCTTCTTAGATTGAAAAAGCGTAGTTGAAAGTAGAGATGCTGTCAAAAATAGTTAGTCAAATTTCGGACGGACAAAACTTAGTCTTCCATAAAATTGATAGGTAATTCATATTAATATATAGTACGATTAAAAAAAATAACATAATATAAATTAAAAATAGAGGGTGGTATTTGATTAAAGAGCCCACTGGAAGGATGTGGATTATTTATCCAACAACTATTTAATTTTAATATTAAAATTATTGAAATAATTACTGAATTTCAATGAAATTAGTGTGGTACTTCAATTTTGTTCGATCATTTAAAAAATTTAAAAAATAAAAAGTTATAATAATGTGTTTAATTTTATATATTCACGATCACATTTTATTGTTTTAAAAAATTTTCAAAAAAATCAAAATTAAACTCATAAATCTATTCTAATATTAAGCTCACATTTTCATTGATATTTTAACAAAGTGTCCAATTTACATCATAAAAATATAAATAAATAAATAAATAAAAAGTAACAATAACTAACTAACAAATAAAAATAATGTTTTTGGTAGAAATAGTACGAGTCTCCCTCCTCTACATTTTAAGCTTCTATGTTTCTCATATTTTGAATTTTCACCAACTTTGCACTTTATCAAAAAGTAGAAGTCACATCTTCATCAACTTTGCACTCCACCAAAAAGTAGAAGTCTCATCTTCACTTGTCACTCCATAATTTATGCAAAACAATAGGAAAACCGAAACTTAATTTATTTCATGGACGCAACGATTCATCCTTGTAGCCTATAAATTGAGAATAAAAAATTAAATCAATGGAGACTTTTATTTTCCTAAAAAATTAGAATAGAGGAAATAGAGTTCTTCTTTGCTTCTAAGATCAACAAAGAAAACCAGCATCTTCTTAAAATGTAGAGAGTTAGAGAGAGCATGAGCCACACATCACCACCTTCATTATCCTTTGCAAATCCCTTAAGAAACCATCATCAAATCGACCTCCGCAAACAACCACCACGAGCACTACCGTTAGAGCGTCCACACAGCCACCTCCGTCAACTTTGACCTCCGGCAAACCACCACCACGAGCGCTAACGCTAGAGCGTCTACTCAGCCACCACCTTCAACTTCGACCCTCGAAGAACCACCAACGCGGGCAACTCCCCTTTCGTGACCGTTTTTTGTGAGTTTGTTCTCTCTCACTCTCTCTCTCTTAACAATGAAACTTATTTATCTATGTGTGTTTGTTTATTTTTTTTATAAAAACAAACATTGACAATAAATAAATATTAGATTAATTAGATGTTACATCTTTTTAATCTTTGAGTTGTTAAGACACAAGTTATACCACTTGGTGACTTTCAAACTCAATTTTAAAATCGAAAATAATAAAAGATATTCTTAAACGGATTAACTGAATGAGACATCTTTTTACTCCTTGAGTTTTTGAGACACGAGTTGTACAACTTGATAGTCTTAAAACTCATTGTTTTTCAAAATAATTATTCAAATCAAACAAACTCTTTTTTTTTTTCCGTCAAAACAACTCTTTTTGTATCAACAACAAAACACAATTTCTTTAAAAGCAATCAACACATTCGCATTTTCTACCAAATAACTATGTAGCTTTGATTTTTCCATCGCACCGGGAGATACATAGGAGCAAGATCACACTCTTGTCAAACACATTAATAAAAAATCTTTTTTTTTTCCTTCTCTTTTTTAAGCACACATTTATTTTAAAAAACAATTGATATTCATATTTAATAATAAGGAGAAATAAATATATTTAAGTTAATATTAATTTTGTACAATTAATTATAGGTAACCGTTTTTTAACAGATGTCGTAGAGTGTTACTAATGAACTCAAAATTTGGTTTCAAAAACCATTTTTTTATTTTTTTATTTTTAAGAGTTTTTCAATATTTTCTCTATTTTAAAATAAATTTTGGTGGCGATTTTATTAAATTCGAGAAAGAATCAAAATTTTAGGTCGCGAGATGCATCATTTTACATTGCATTAACATAATTCACATTCAAATGAAAAAAGTTTAAGATTAAGAGTTTTGTGTTGATTTATAAAAATGTTACACTTTTGATTATTTCCTTCATTGAGAGTCTCAATTTACCACGTTTGAGTACTGTTGAAGTGACTTATAATATGGACCACACATAGCAAGTAGGACACCTCTTTTGATTGAGGATGAATTTGTAGCATTGGTAACACAACAATTAATACTGCCATATTTTTTCTACTTTCAACGCGTTTATCAAACTAAAAAGGAAAAGAAAATTCATCATCATTTCGTTACTTGATTACTTTTGAAGATTTTTTTTTTAAAAAAAAATAAAAAAACGTTTCATGCAATAATGCAACAGGTGGAGATGCTAGACTAGTAACTCTTGAAGACCATTATGTCATGAATTTGTAAATAAAAGCTTGAACAATAATATTTTCTACCTCATAAAGTAATCAAAATTTACAAATTTCGATGCTTTTTTTATTTATCAAGAAAAAGGGGCAAAAAAAAGTGACACCATTTTACCTTGACTATGATAAACACACGTTTAAAGCAAAAAAAGTTATATATAATGTTATATATATAATGTATGACGTCTTAAATATTTTAAAGTTTTATGATTTTAAAAATTAAATTTTTAATATTTTTTATTTAAATTGTAAATAATATAAAATATTTAAAAATAACATTAATAATATCAAAAAGAGTTAAAATTCAAACTATTTAATTTAAATTGTAAATAACATCAACAAGAATAAAAAATTCAAATTATTTTAGAGATCTTTATACAAGTATTTTTGAACCTTAATATTCTTATAAAAAAATTGAACCTTATATTATTGGTCATGTTGCACGGATCAATGACTAACTCTGAATTGATCAAAAATTACTTTAAAATTTAATTTACTATTTGTTTCTGGATCTCTAATAGCCAATTAGCATTAAGTCAGAAAAGATATACTTTACTTAATAACTATACTAATTTTATATATTAATTACTATAACAAAAGGGTGATGATGATTTCCTTATGGATTCATTCAAATGTTTCCTCCATGTTAGTGCTGCCACACAATTTTCTTCCTCGTTACACCCAAATGGAAGCATGATATAAGGGACCACATAATTGGTTTCATAAAGTTAATCATACCTTGAGAAGATGTTTAACTATCAATTAATATTATCAATGTACTATGTGCTGGTTTTTCGTTGTAACTATGTTGTAAAACTCAAAATTTGTTTCCTATCTTTTCTAGTTCACCGAGCCACCGGTCCTTAAAAAATTATTCCATTCGTAAAATGAACATAGTTTAAGTTTTTATATTTATTAAGAAATATAATAAATAAAATAAAGAAAAGAGTTGTTTTATTAAATTATTTTTATTTATTATTAGTGTATATTATATCGTAAATATAAAACTGAATTAATATTTTAAAAGTAGCGTTGTACATAACAATGAATGAAGGATACAATTAAAAAAATAATATTTATTTTAAAATTAGTTTTTTTATTAAAGCGACATTAGTTTGAAAATGAATAAAATATTACCTTAACAATTGTTACTTCAAAGCCTTGATCTAATGTTTTTTATGCATGATTTCATGTAAAGGATACAAAATCAGAGGATACATGCAGTACAGTGGAATAACATTTATCTTCCTTAATTACATCAATCATCAAATGAAGCAACATTTATGTCTCCTCATTGGTGCTCAACATTAAATTAGGATATTTGCTTCATTTCATCAACATAACGTTGTTAGAGTGTCTAGTACAAGTAAATGAATTCTTCAGATATGTAAATATAAATGTTATATAATTGAGGTATTTATATAGTCAATGTATTAAAGTTTTAAATGAAAATGTAGTGTTGAAACAATATGTATAATGTTTTTATTCTAAGTAGCACTACAAGAAAACAGACATATACCTACAAAAGCTTATAGTGACAATATTAAAAACTGTAGGTATAGACAACCTATACCCACAAATAAACTATTTGTTGTTGGTATAGATGTCTTATAGCTTCAGGGACATAAATTTGTCACTAAATGTTATAGTGACACACTTAAATCTGTGGCTATAGACATCAAAACTGAAAAATAAATATTTTTTAAAAGAGCCAAAATGTTAATGGTTTGTGAAAAAAGTTTGTACAAATTTTTCATAATGTAAGTAAAAAAAAATTTATGGAAACAAAATTTTAATTTTTTTCAATGCAGCCAATTTTAATGGAGTCAAAATCTTAATTTTTTCAATTGAGCCAAAAAAATTTTAATTGAGCCAAAATTTAATTTTTTTTCAGTGGAGCCAAATAAAATTTAATGGAGCCAAAATCTAAAATAGCACTGAACCAAAACATGAACTTTCTTCTCCCCTTTACCTAAAACACGTTAAATCTCCTTCTCCTCTTTCACCCAAAACACGCTAAATCCCTAAACTCTCAATCTAGAGCCCCAATCCGTTGCCTTCTCATTCTCGCCGTCGATCAATCCCGAGCCCCAATCCGTTGCCTTCTCGCCTTCTCGCCTTCTTGCCTTCATCTCCTTCACCTCGACGAACATTCTGACTCGCGACCACCATTCTGACCACCGTTCTCGCACCACATCCACGACGACAGCGTGACCACCGTGACTTGACCCTGTGACCACCGTTCTCGCACCACCGGTAAATTTAGATTTTTTTTATGTTAGTTTAAACTTCTCATAAAATATATATTTGAAATATTTGCTTAGTTATATGTAATTTCTGTGCTGTTTTGAATTTTTGCGAGTTTGATTGAGAGTTAGGGTTTATTTTAGGGATTCATTGCGAGTTTGATTGAGATTTATGGTTCATTTTGAATTTATGTGCTTAACTTGTGAATAATTGTCACACACGACACAATAAAAACACTGTTTTCCTGGAAAATCTGCTCATGAATGGTCGTTCACCTTGTGATTATGTTCTAAGTGCATTTTCAAATGTTCAATTGAATGATTTGGAGCACACATTATTGGTATGTTTGGATTTACATTTTAATTAATTGTTCTCTATTCTCTAGCAGAAATACAAGGCATATAGGACTACTTTCTTTGGCTTAGTCTACATTTAGTCTAACCATGGTTGAGTCGTTGAGCCATGAATCAATACTTTTATTGCCTTAATTTTGCTCTAGTTTTTAAAGCATTATTGGACAGTAAATTTTTGTTATCAAAAAGCATGTTTTAAATTTGAAAGAGGTGTTTAATATTGTTATTTTAAAATCTCAGATGCATTGGATTGCTTAATAAATAATTTAGATATAAAATGTCTGGGAGTGTTTCAATAGAGAAATTGTATAATAGTTTTGGAATGTATAGATTTGTTAGCAAGTTTTTTTTTGTCAATTGTTAGTTAGACACTTGCCATTTCATTTATGATCCATGTTGAATTATTTTAATATTAATGAATTTGATGTTTTGATTGCGTTGTTTTTCTATAATGCCCTGTTTAAGTAAGTTACTATATAGAATTAAGTTAGTTTAAGCAAACTTTATTTTATTTGCCCTGTTTTTCTATTTGTCATTTCATTTCATTTATGACCTATGTATTCTATGTTAGTTTAAGCAAACTTCATTTTGATTGCACTGTTTTTCTATACTGCCCTATTTTCTAAGCAAACTTTTTAACTTTTCTGTAGTTCAATACTGCCCTAATTGCGCTGAGTTATAGTGCATATTTCTTTCAGTTTTGTCTTTTGGGATTTTTCAAAAGCTGTTACAAAGCTGCCTAAGTGTGTGAGCAAACTTTTTGGGATTTTTCTATACTGCCCTGATTGTTGTTTGTGGTGATTTCCTTCATCGTCTGCAACATCTCCATCATATTTGTATCTCTATTATCGCCACAAAATCAGGTACTACGAACTTTTAAAATTGTTTAAAAGTCTCTTTGAAGTTTATATTGAAACAACATAGTATTGTATATATTTTAATGACATAATTATATTTAGCAAGTATGTTTGTGGCACTTTGATATTGTGGCTGGGTTGCATTGTTTACAAGTCATGGAAAGTCATGCCAAATGATTACAAAGAAGAAATGTTGAAATTAATAAAGGTATTGTGATTATTCATTTAACTAATATAACATGTTTTTTTAAGATGACAATTGAGATGTACAATTAACATGTTTTTTTGTTGTTGTGCTCTAACATGTTTGATGTACAATGGTGATGTTAGGAATATTTGATGGATTAACAATTTGTAATCATACTCATAGTTTAGGAATATAGATGTTTAGCACACTCAAACTACAACATATTTTGTCGAACTTTTTGAGTAATTATATAGATACAAGATAGAAATGATGTTCTGCTTTGTCAAACATCTCTTATTGTGTAGAGCAAATTTAAGTTTGTTTCTCCAATAAATGACTTAACAAGAGAAATGTTAAAATTTGAGTTGAATGAGAAGTGGAGGCAATGGAAGGGTGATCTAAAGTCAATGACATATGACCCTACTAAAATAGAAGAAGAAGTTGCATCTCTTGTACCAGATGATAGGGTTGACCCAAATTAATATCGTGGTTTGGTTCGTCATTGGTTTTCTGATGAAGGACAAGTAAGTCATATATATATATATATATATATATATATATATATATATATATATATATATATATATATATATATATATATATATATATATATATATATATATATATATATATTAAAGAGTTTATTATTTAGACTAATATTTTGTATCAATTGCAGAAAAAAAGTAAAATTAATAGGCAAAATCGTGCTAAGTTTGAAGATGTTCATTGTATGGGTTCAAAAAGTCTCCCAAAACTTATTGATGAGAAGGATTATTGATGAGAAGGAGTGTTGTCTGGACGTAAAGAGATTTACATTGATACCCGCACTCGTAAAGATGGATCAATTGTCAATGAAAAGGCTACAAGATTGATTGTAAGTTTTGATAATAATTAAACGGTACCAATATATAAAATGTGTATAAATTAAGTTTGACAAAGTGTTGAATTTTATTTTCAATTGTTTTCAATTTTATTTGTATTTGAGGCCGATAGTGGACTAGAAAAAACTTATTTGTATGATGATTGTATTGATTTTTTACTTGACCTTTTAAGAGATGTTGTACTTGTTAGCCTATATGGAGTGTTGATGTTTTTTTAATTGGATCTTATTGTATTACTACATGCTTTGAATGTCAATTTCAATTTGGTATTTTCAATCATTAATAATTTTTATTTTATTTTTTAGGAAGAACTAAAAACATAGTAATGAGGTTGGAACTTCTCAATCAACCCAAGAAACACAAGGTTCTATATCTTGGAAGAATGACATATTTTATCAAGTACAAGAACCTAATAAAAACAGACGTGTGCGATGTATGGGCAAGATTCCTCATTCCAAAAAATCGAAGGTTTGTGTATCTGAAAATGAAGAGTTGCGCGAAAGAGTTAAGAATATGGAAAACTTGTTAGCAAATGTGATGACTTTAATTCAAAATCGATTTTCTGGAGAAGATTTGAATGATATAATACAAGCTACAAGACATGTATATCATAAGTTATTAATCTTATCCAACTTGCTTCCTAAGTTCCATACTCATATTTTTCACAAGTAATATTTTCTATTTTTTGTGATAGGTTCTTGATGCTACTAGTGCTCAAAACCATTTGAATTCACTTAGTTCAAACAACAACAAAAATAATGAAAATTGTAATTAGATAGTATTAGTTAATTTTGATTAAAATCATTAATATTTTCTCTGTTTTATTAGTAATATTTTTATATTGAATCGTGTATTTATTCATTTATTATTTTATTGATTGTAGGTGAAGATTAAAAGCTAATTTGTTGTTGAAGATGGAATCTTGGCAATTTAGTGGACTCAATTTCTTAATGTTTTTTGAGATTGTTTTGTATGACATAATATGTCTATTTTAAATATTAGTAAGACAATGTTTTCCACTACTAAGTAAAAATACTCTACGTTGCACTATGGTGAACATTGTTTAACTATTGTTTTATTGTTGTAAGATTTTTATGTTAATTTTTAATATATATGAGGAACATCTTTTATTTCATTTTGACTCTTAAATATATATATATATATATATTTCATTGTGTATTTATATTTGGTTAATTTTATAAAATAAAATTTTAAATTATTATATACTTTTTATTGATAACAAAAATTTAATATTTATAGCAAATTTGTTATGGTTTAAACCTATACCAACAGAAATAAGTTGCCACTTAAATATATAGCAACAGAATCAAAACCGTAGGTATAACTTTTAAAAATTATGGTTAAACTATATACCAACGGTGAAATATCCGTAGGTAAAATCAAATGTTTATGGCAACGGACAAAATTCTGTCACTATACCCTATAGCAACGGCGAAAAATCCGTAGGCATTGGGTAATTATGTACCACGAAAAAAACTCCGTCGGTATAGGTAATTTTGGTTATCCCTACAGTTTTTATACTTTTACCTACAGATTTTGGCTGTCACTAAATGTAAATTTTCTTGTAGTGTAGGCACATATCACGATTTTAGTATTAATGTTAATTATTTGACTAAAGATGATTGACTCTTTATATTGAAAGTATACTTAAATATATGTGGTGGTCAGACAATATTACATATGATTTGCCTCTAAGGATGAGAATAGGATAGGTTGCTCGATAAATACCTACAACCTAGCTTGTAATGTATGATTTGTCCCGATTTGTTTAATAAAATGCTAAGGTTGAGCTTTTCAAATCCAATTTACTTAAATAGACCAAACATAGATGTACTAAAATATCTATTTTGTCTACCAAACTAAACCATTTATTTATATTTCTCACATTTTTTCACATAGTTTTAGATTGTGCATTTTCATACGGAGAAATACATCATCCCATCAAACAAAGATACATCTAACTTCAATGTAGTTGTAACACGTATCCAAAAAAATAAAATGAAGAATTAGTCATTTTTCAAAAACTTCTTTATGACATGACACACTGCTTCTCTTCCTCCATCAGAATCTTCACTCTGATATATCAGTTGTTGAGAAACTAGTGTGTCATGTCATTCTTTTTTGAAAAGAGGTTAGTTATCATCTTATTTTTTTGGATACGTGTTATGACTACATGCATTGATGTTGGATATTCCCTTATTTGGTGGGAGGGTGAATTTCTCCTTATGAAAATGCACAATTTAAGATTATGTGAAGAAATGTAAGACTTTAGATGAAGTGAATATATCTTGTGTCAACATGAGTATTCATCGAAGTCCCATATCGAGGCAAGATTATGTGAAGAAATGTGATATTTTATATATGTTATTCCAAAGTAGGTATTCATTCAAGTCCCACATTGAGTAGTCTGAAGGAAAAAAGAAATATAGAGTTATTACGAACGACTAGAGTTGTCGTGGTGATTAAAACTCAAACTAACTATATATTTATAATAACTCTACTTTTTTCTTCATGCTACTCGATGTAGGACTTAGATGAGTACTTACTTTGGAACAACATAGTCTTTCTTCATTCAAAGTCTTACATTTATTCACATAATCTTGGCTCGATGTGGGACTTGAATGAATGTCCACTTTAACACAACATCTTTTCCCTTCATCCAAAGCCTCACATTTCTTCACATATATATTTGTATTGTGTATTGCTATTCAGAGAAATTCATCCTCCCATCTTACATAGGAACATCCAACTTCAATTTAGGGTGCGTTTGTTTGAGCTTAAATAAAAATGCTTTTTGTTTTAAATAATTTAGAGAACATTTTTTAGAGATTTTTTAATAAGTGATTTTTTAACTCCCGTTTGTTTACTATTATAAAAATGATTTTTTTTTTAAATGACTTTTAACCCGTTTGTATACAATTTTATAAAAATGATTTTTTTTAAACTACAAAGACCATTTCGTATACATATTTTAAAATTTTATAATTGAGTACTTCTCAAAAACCAATAAATAAACACACACAACCAAAAAAACAAGAAAAATCTGAAATGACCAATTTATTAAAAATGAACGGAGGGCAATTTGGGATTTTCAAAATAAGGTAGGGTAATTGCATCATTTTCTATCGTTAGTGAGTTAAATTCCGTGTTTTTCAATTGTATTTACTTGTTCTCTCTCATCTATCGCAATAGCAAAATACGAGAAGATACTATTTTTAGCTTTTCATTTTTAGCCAAAAAATGATTTTTTTTTTTAATAAAATGAGTTTTAAAAAATCTGAAACAAACACTCTTCAAATCCTACAAAATAATTTTTGGTTTAAAAAAAATAGATTTTTTCATCAAAAAATCTGAAACAAACGCATCCTTAATCACATCACGCTTACAAAAAAATATGATGATAACTAACCTCTATTTTAAAAAGTCTCTTTTAAAAAAGAATGGGCTTGAATATCTCTGATACTATGTTAAATGAACTTAGATCTCTCTCAAAAGCTAGCTCGAAGAATTAGGGTGTCCAAATACATGTATATATCAACAATCAAGAAACCTTACCATTGTAGGACTTCCATACAAATTCAATATCTACTATATAACTTCTAGCATGGATCTTGGGTCCAATTTCAACATTAGCATCATTAACCTAGTTTTAACACCAAGAGAAAACCTCCACACAACCGAAAGCACATCCGCATAAGAAGCAAAACAATAACACAAGAAAACTCACAAATTTATCGTGGTATGACACTTATTATCTAATCCATAATCTCAAAACAAAATAATTTAATTATTCAATTTGAAATTTTTTACAAGAAAAAAATTGCATGTCCTTTCATACAATTTTTGCACTAAAAAATTGCAAACCCTTAAAACCTATGATTTTTGTACGAAAAATTGCAAACTCTCTCACGTCACACAAAAGACTAGAATTGTTGCAATGAATAAAATTCAAATTAACTATTCATATTTATAATAATTATTTGTTTTTTTTTCTTCGCACTACTCGAAATGAGACTTAAATAACTATCCATTTTGGAACAACATATTCTTCTTTAACCCATCTCACGTTTCTTCACATGAATTTTGCTTGATGTGGAACTTGGATGGATATCCACTTTGACACAAAACTCACAACCTAACTTGTTTAAACTATTGTCTGGTCTAATCTGTTTAATAAAAAAAATTAAAGTTGAACTTTTCATAAACCCAATTTACTCAAATAGATCAAACTTAAGTATAAAATATCTAAATTATGTCAGACCAACCTATTTATTTATATTTTAATATATATATATATATATATATATATATATATAATATCTTAAAAAATAAATAACAGATTATAAAAAAAAAATTATGTGTATGTTTTCATTTATTTCTATTGCTCAACTGCTTTTTATTGATGTCCTTAAAATAGAACGTTGTAAATTTTGTAGTAGATCTGTTGGTGTGCTTAGACTTTAATGTTAAATAGATTTTTAATTAACTTTCATGCTTCATCAATTTTTTAAATCAAGGTTGTATGTCGAGTTCAAACTTACAATTTTTGAGTAGGGTTACCTTAAATTTTATAAAGAATAAATTCTACCATAATTAATTTACACAATTGTGAAGTATAGAATTCGAATCCAGGACAAAACATTTAATTTAGCATTTGTGAGGTCTCGGGTTTGAATTTAAGACAAAACATTCAACTTAACATTTATCAGTTGAAATAAAGTTTAAGATTTCTACTTTTAATTGCCTCAAATTTTTTTAATGTAATTTGATGTAACAGACTATATTATCTCTATACTTTATATTATAAATTTTTCCTTATAAATTTTTTTAATCAAAATTCTAATATTTTAATTGACCATACTGACATGTCATTCTTATTACTCAGTTATCTCCTCAAAAATTCACATTAGTGGTACACATTTTTTGTCTTCCCAATCGAATATCAATAATTTGCCTTTTGTAATACAAGAAGACAAATAAGTGAAGATACAATTAAGCTGATTTGTTAGAACTTTTAAGATCCTATCTACAACCATTATTTGCCTACTTATCTCTTGAATAGTATTAAAGTATATGCATCTTCTTAGCATAGCATATTTTATTTTATAGTTTAATTTTTTGTTTAGGTCATTTAAAGTTTTTTATTATTAATTTGGTCTTTTAAGTTATATTCGATCAGTTTGTATTATTAGTCTTTAAGATATATTAAATTACGTATGCAATCTTTTGAATTTGAAAAAATTTCTCGAATTATTGTCATGAAATGTTAAAATCTAATTGAAACGTCGCAACGAGTTGATTATCTAAACTATTTTGCATGTGAAAGAAGTTAAAATCATTGATTATGTAGATAAATTTATATTACCTTATTTTTAAGGTTATAGTGTGTTTAAATTGTTATAGAGAAAATAAAAAAATATAAACAATTTATAAGATTTGATAAATGTTTTCTGAATAAATAATATAAAGGACATACTATTGCAACATTTAATAAAATTTATAATAATTAGAAACTTTCAATTAAATTAATTATTATCAAAATTAAATAAAAAATTAACACTAAAAATAAAATATAATTTAAATAATTAAATCAAAATAAAATAAACTTGAAACATTTAAACGGAATTTGAATTAAATTTAAATTGCAATCCGTATATTTTTGCCTAATCCACAAGTTAACTTTTTTTCCCCTCCATTATAAAATCCTTTGCCTTCACTCAATCTCATATCTTTTGACTTCAAGCATAGATAGTAACACTACCTATGGTACCTATAGTAAGTGAATTACGGAGAGAGTAGGGGTCCAAATAGTTTGACATATAGAAAAATGACATTTGACCAGAAAAAAAGGAATAAATTAATGGGTTTCTCCTCTTTTGAAGTTGAGACATTCAATTATGCAAAGCCTCTACAATAAAATATAGATAACAACCGAAAAGAAAAAAATAGTGGCAAATTGGGTAATGGGAGACACACAGTGGAGAGAAGCAAGCCATTTTGGGGCATTATAAAAACATCACATCCTCTTAATATACATTTCCTCAATCCACAATAATTTAATTCCGATCTAATTGTTAGATCTCAGCATTTTTTTTCGAGATGTTAAATGGATCACAATAATAATAGGATCACTTTTCTTCTTTATAGTATTAAAATAGAAAAAATTATTAATATATCACTGTGGAAAGGTCAACGGTCAAAGATTTGCATTACTGTCTATGTCTCCCTCACATATACACATAGACATAAGAGACACACTCACACACACTCACAAATGACATTCCCCAAAACCCTCACAACGCCACCAAGCACAATGCGTCCCACTTGGGAGTGGACCTACCCGCTACCTTGGTGCACCCGCCTTCCCATAATTCATAAATCGAGTTTAATGACAATACCTCGTGACTTTAAATCAATTTATACTAAGAGTTAACACAAGTAGATGATTATATAGTTATTTTATGAGGATAATTATGATTATATAGTCATGTAAAAAATTAATGATTTTTAGTATTTGTCAGTGTAAAATAGATTTACACTAATAATTTTCATTCATTTTTCTTTCATAAATTTAAATATTCAACAAAGTTCGTTGAACCACTTATTTTCAAAAATTTCATAAAAATGTGATTTTTAACATGAGTATGGATTTATCCAAAATGCTTATGTGTGTCACACGTGTATGTCATGTTTCAATGTCTCTTTTTCTTAGTTGAAACATGAATAGTGTTGTACTTGCGTAAATCATACTCCATTCTTCTCAAATTATATTTTACATAAATTAAGAAATTTAGTTAATGTTATTGGAAAATGAGAAATAAAAAGTTACTCCTTTCCGCCATTATTATAAACAAAAATAACTTTTACTATTAACAAAAAATTAGTTTTGTCCTTAAGTTTTAACTCAACTGACAAATATCGATATTATTAGGTTGAACGTCTTGTCTCAAGTTCGAACCTAAGACCTCACAGTTGTATGAGTTAATTATGGTCGAATTTACCATCTCTTTTAAAACAAAACAAAAAATAGTTAAGTGCAATTATTTTTTTATATTTCATGTAAAATATAATCCAAATTTACTAAATTGTCCCTTTGAATGTCAAACATTCAACTACCGACGTTAATTTTTTTTAATTAAAGTATGGGTATAATAGGAATATGAGCATTAAATGAGTCAAAAGTAATTAATTTTTGCTTATAATAGTGACTAAAATTTGATGTCATGTTTTTACTTATAATAATAATAATCAGAGGGAGTATTTTACAAAAGTACCCTTTAATGGTATGAGAAATATAAAATAAAAGAATTGGAAAAAATAGAATAATAAATATATAAATAAAAGAGAAAAATGTATAATGAAAGATATTGTATTAAAAATGGTACAAATATTATTAATTAAAAGATATAATTAAAAAAATATATATTGAAAATTTAAAAATTATTTATTTTAAATTAATTTTATTTGCAAATAAATTAATTTTTATAAGACTGATAAAGTATTAATATACTATTGATATGTAAAACGAATAGTTCAATTTAAGATAATTTAAGACAAATATTTTGTTAGAATAACTATAGTTAACTATGTCACTTACACCATACAAGTGTTTGAGTATGGTATTGTGTTGACCGACTAAGTTATTTGAAATTTGTCTTTTATATATATTATATGTAAGTGTGTAATTGGCCCTTGAATTCTAATTGATTCACTAAATTTTTAAATAATTTGTAGCTAGATCTCATATTTGTCAATAAACACAAATTCAAATGCAAATAAACTTAATAGTTGCTGAACCTAATTACTAAATATTTAAAAGTTTGAAAATTCAGTTAAATCTAAAAAATTCATTACAGACCATTGACAAATTTTAACATCAATTATAATTCTTTTAATTCAATATCTATATTTTCATTTTTTTGACAAATAAATTGAATCTTGTTTATGGTAATTTTTCATCAAAGGTACTACAACCAAATTTAATACACATAAATGTTTAATCAGTACAATTATGGTTATATGTGGACTTACGTGTACTAGGGGTGATTTTGCAAATATCTCTGGAAATGAATTTGGATTTTCGGGTTAATATTGGCTTGGGAAAGGTTTTAGATAAATTATTTTTAGTAATTAAATCGCAAATGAAAAGATGCTCAAAGTGTAAAGGACAAAAAGATAAATGACATGAATTTCAAAGTGCTTGGAAGATAAATGACTAGAAGGTAAAAGACATGAAATGTTAAAATGCTTGAAAGATAAATGACGAAGAAGTAAATTACAGAAAATAAGAACTTTCAAATTAAATTTGCAAATTAAACTTAAACCTACTGAAATAAATGTTGGAATTGAATATTTCGATAGAATGAAAATACATAATTATAAAGAAAATATAAAGACATGGAAGACATATTTAAAGTTTTAGAAAGCTTGAATATCATATTTAAAGTTTTAGAAAGCTTGAATATGTTTTTTGGTTTAGGAGTAGATTTTTGAAGTTTTAAGTATCCGATCATTTTTCTTTTGTAGGGACTCTTGTAAATAGGTAAAATAAACTATGCAACTACCAATTTGTGATAGGTCACAACCATGATAGTTACCTTTCCCTAGACTCATTTGATTGAATTCAACAATAACTTTAATTTTTTTGTATTTATCTATTGATCTTTTTCCATAACAGTAAAACATGTTCGTGCTAGTTATTATTCCATTTTAACCAGATACACACTATAGACTCACATCTTCAATTTTATTTTGTCGGCCCTTGTATCATCAAAGCTTTATCGATTGTTCAACTCTCTCGTTTTTTAGCCGACCATGCCATTGTTGATGGTTCGTGTAATTTAAATTTTGACCTTTTTATTGACTTTCAATTGAACTCTTCGTTGTTGTCAAATGTACTTATGTTTTATTGACGAAATTCAATTTGTCAATAAAAAATATATAACCAACCTATATCCCTTTACTAATACGTACTCTTTTGCACGCAGTCGATAGGTTTTCCTAGTGTTTATGCATCACAAATTGATGCAACTAACTAACTTGTGTGCAAATTTGTCGAAAATATTGATGTCTCGCATGTTGATATGGTGTGTAGAAGATTCATTTGTTTATTTGATATAGCAAGGTTTTCATACCTGCATAAGCCATAGCTAACACAGTGTCATGTATGCCATATTAGTTATTATGATATTGTGTTGACCATATATGACTTATGAATGTATATATCTTACGATTAATAATTCAATATATGAATTTGTCATATATATGTAATTGGCTCTTAAATTTTAATTGATCCATTAAACTTTTAATTAATTTGTAGCTAGCTCTATATATTTGTCAATAAACACTAATCCAAACGCAAATACTTTAAAAAATTATGAATCTAATTACTAATTTAGACATATATGATTATTTAACTAGAGTAAAAGAACGATCATTATTAAGTGATGAGTGTATATCATTTATGCATTAATGAATTCATTGATACCTCTAACCCATGTTAAAATTAGATGGTTTTCATATATTGTTGATGCTGATGTAGGCTCCTGTTATCATTGAAATGGGTTCAAGAACTATAACTTCCCTTAGTTGACTTTGAGATGGATTCTAAGAGTATATAGTCGACAATGTTGAAGGCCATCAAGATAACGTCTCTGAACTTAGAGCTTTACTTTAAGATTGTAGGTGTCATTTAAACTTGTATTTCAAAATTTACGACAACATTATTGAGTTGTGGAACCAATAAAAAAGTGTGGCGTAAACCAAAAAACTCGTGGCCTATTCTTTAAGGCAATTGTTTTTTACTTTTGCCCACGAATTCTAAAAAGTTGTTACTGAAGACACATAAAGAGGTCACAGTTTTTTTTGGCTGTTTCAAGCCACGATTTTATGAATTGGTTTTGCCAAGATTTCATAAATGTTGCATATACAGTTAGGTCACTATTTTGTGTACATTATTTCTATTTCAGACAACACATTTATAACGCTACCCAAAGCATAAGCAACAATGTTTGGTCTAAGACAATAGATTTGTATGTGTTGCATATAACTGTATACCATGGTTATCGAAATGTTGGTAACACACTTAGTCCACACTTTTTTAGATGTTGCCTATGTGTTTAGGCAACGGCGATGAAAATGTTTTAAACCATATTTTCTATGTGTTGTCTATACTTTTAGGCCATAAACACTCAAATGTTGCATACTTCTTTAGTCCACATTTTTCTATGTGTTGCCTATATCTTTAGGCCATGATCATTTACTCTCATCATTTAGGCAAACATTGATAGTTAGTCATTACTGTTTGTAGCCCATAATTGAACATTAAATAATCGTTATTGAACAAAACACAAAAGAGTTAAACATAATCAAGTCTTAATGAAAGTATATGTTACTAAGAAAAACAATTGTCTTATCAAAATATTGTAACACAAATATTACTAAGCATCCAAAAAATAAATCAATACATGGTTAGATCAATTGTTATCATAGTTGTAAAAACCAACAAGTTTTTTATTCCTAAAATGCAACAACCAAAATTTGCATTGCCAAAAAACAATCAAGTCTTCAATACATTCCACTAGCTTCATGTATTTTGGTGATGATCTTCAAGTCCAACCTGAAAAGTTATTATATTATTTATGTTAATATAAATAAAGGGAAAATATACAATTATAGTTATGAATATTAAAAAAATGAATCACAATTTTTCATCGCAACAACAAAACTAGTGTTTTAACACAAAAGAACTAAGATTTTATAATGTTTGATAGATGTTGAATCTAAGAGAAATCAATCATATCTAAATACCAACAACTAACCAATCTTTGCCAATGTTGCTTTATAAAACTAGTCATAGGTAATTTTTGACTAGATCAATTATGCATTATCTAAACTTACTTTATTTAGGTATGTTAAACTATCTATTGCAAAAAAAGATTAACAACATATCACAAGTATTAAATACCAACAAGTTATAAGTCTACAAAATACCTAATATATCAATAATTCAACTTATCTAATCTCATAGTTAAGTAAGTCAAACTAATATACTTATACCTTTTCAGGAACATGGGTTGAAGTAGAAGAAGGGAGTGTCTCACTATTTGCAATGCCTAAAGCATGTCCAATCATGTTATCAATAACAAGGCATTCCAATCATGTTATCAATAGCAGTTTCACTTAAACTTGAGCTTTGCTGCTTCAACACACATTATAGAAGTTCGTCATATGCTTCCATCCTTTTCTTTGTAAATGATTCATATTCTTCCATCTTTTCCTTCATGCTACTAATTTCACCTTCATAATGTTTCTTAACGTTAGCAATCTATTCATTTTTTTAACATTGTTGGTGTAATTGTTCTTCAATAACAACGAACTCTATCAGGATTTTCTTTACCGAACAATGATTGAAAGGCTTGGTCAGGAGGCTCACTAGAGTTTTGAATTGAATCTTGAAGTTTAGCTTGATAGGAAAAAAAATCAATGTTAAAAGTTGAAAATTTAGATATTAAAAGTATATAATGAGAAGGAAAACATACAATGACATTCTCTGTTTCTTCATCAATTTTTCTTTCTCTTCTCTAACGAGTTATGACAAACATTTCAACTTGGGTGACTTCCTCCCCATTTTCCTTCTTTGCACGCTTTATTGGTAAGAAAATTGAAAATAGAGTAACAAAAACTTACGAGAACAACTTGTTATTTATATATAACAAAGACGCATACATAAGAATAAATATTGTACTTTTTTGCCCGAATTCTAGCAAAATTTGTCATCCCTATTTGATGCATAAACTTATATTTTCTTGCTAATGTTCTACAATGTAAGTGAAAAAAAATTAAAGTAGGATATATATACAAAAGATTCTATACAACACAGAATAACTAAAAGTAATGTAAAATATGTACACACTTAGTTGGAAGGTACTATTATTTCAATATTTCAACAATTTCTTGAAATGAGGTTTTAGTATGCTTTCAAGCCTGTTTTTTAACCTCCCCTTTAAGGTTGAGTATTTCAAAAAATGTGTCATCTTGATATAACATTCATAACGTCTCTATGCATCATTTATTCGAGAAAAAAAAAAGATTTCTTTCCTTTCTCATAAAGAATATATTTACTCTTAAAAACATTATTATGATCAACATGTGATAACTATTTGATGATCAAATAAAATATGAAAATTAAACTCAATATAAGGCCATATAAGTTCCTCGTGACTTTTGTACACTTTTTAAAGTTTATATAAATCAAGGGACAAAAAGCTGAGTTCCTTGCGATAGTGCCAAGGAAATAACCCAAGGCAGTTACAACTTTGTCTTCAGATCCTATAACTTCTTCGTCATTGTATAAGATAAATTCTATACGAAATTTGATTCCATGTATTTTCAAGCACTTAGTTGGTCCCCTTGTTTTTTTCTTAGTTGTCCCTATTTTGACATTAAGGTTACATAAGATAAGACAAAATCCTAAAGATGAATCACAAATATATATGACAAATTAATATTTGATCATTACCATTATTTGTGTCATTTTGGTCATCATTTTCTTCTTCCATGACATATTCTTCCTCTTCACTTCCTATATCATTTCCCAACTCTTCTTCATCATCAAGTTCATTATTTTCCTTAAGAAAATCTTCAATTAACATTGATTTGCACAAGGGCATTCTTTTGGTTTTCTTTGTTGCACTTTCTTGACTTGTCATTACCTCATCATCTTCATTCTCCACCTTGTTTTTGGCCTTTTGTTTTGTTCTTGAAATGTCATTTTCTCCCGATGCATTTCTCATTGGTGGTTGAACTTCTTCATTCTCTACACTTTTTTTGCCTTTTTGATTCTGCATAAGTGATTTTCTTTGATTTATAATGGGACCTTTTGGATCTTAATTTTGTCTTGATCCTTGATTTTTAGTCATTGAACAAAGATCCTTTTGGATATTGCAAGAAAATTTCTTGACATTGTCAAACTTCTTTATTGTTGAACAAAGATCCCTATTTGAAGATATATTTGTTTCACCAATTGCTGCAAAATTTGATAACTTGAATTGTGCTTGAGGTGGAATCTTAATTGAAGCATGCTTGACTCGTTGAATTTGCTTGTCTAACCTTGTAGCGTTGGAATTAACTATTTTATTAGTTGATGGATTGTTTTGCTTGCTAATGGGCTCTTTGGTTCCAACTACATCTTCATTAGTTACTCCAGTGCCTCTCATTATCTTTTCATGCTTGATTTTGAATCTCCTTAGTAATTCATTGATTGATCTTGCTTCAAATAGCTCAAACTTGGAAGTACTTCTTTCACCTTGGTTTTGAGCTTTCATCTTTTGTTTTAATCTTGCTTCCTTATTCATTTTCTATAGAAAAAAAATTGAAATATCAGTAAAATGACAATAAATAAAACATTTTTTAGTCAATATACTAATACCATTAAATATTACAACTCAAAATATGAATAATGATTTAATGTATTCAGACTTAAAGTATGATCCCTGTATGGTTTACAATACTGATTTAATGTATTGAGACTTAAAATATAAACAAAATAGTAAGAGGAATATAAAAATAAGCCAATATGATGGCACCAAGATACTAATACCATTAAATCCAGAAATATCAATAAGAGGACAATAAACATAAAGGAAGTACGATTATATTAAAAACAAATCACGATTAGTTAGCCAAATAAAAATACATTATATCAATAAATAGAACATTTTTTGAAAAAGACAAATAAAATATGAAAATTAATAGCTCTTCATCGTCCAAATCGTAATCATCTTTATCTTCAAATTCCTTCATAACATGTGTAGGCTTCTCAACTATTGTTGCTAGAATATCTTTTCTAACCCAATTGAGGTTGTTTCCATGGTTTGATACATTTAGATTTCCAATATCATAAAATGGATTATCCAAATATTTTTCTTGAGTTGTAGTAGTTGATTGGTCACCCACGTTAAGCAGATCTCTAGGAACGGTTTTTATAACATAATGTTTATTTTCATCGAAAATATCTTGCACATAAAAACATTGGTGAACTTAGACACTAGGACAAATGGATTATTTTGGTAACATTTTTTGTTGAAATGTACACAAGTTTGTTTTCTTTAGCCTCAAACCAATCATACTTAAATAACACAAATTTGAGTTGGCTATAATAGTCTAACTCAATTATGTCATTAATTGCTCCATAGTAAGTGACAAGATCTGTTTTAGGATTTTCATCCTTAGAACTTGCAAAACTTTCGGTCAAAGAAACCAAAGTTACACAAGAATTTCGAGTTTTGCACCTTGCATCACGTTTCATAGTGTGAAATCTATAACCATTGATGAGGTAACCTGAAAACCTCTTTGCAGCAGCATCTGGACCTCTAGATAATGCTTTGAGGTTAACTGGCACATCATTTTCCAAGGCTCAAATTTTAAACCATTCACTAAAATCTTGACCTTGTCTTTTGGCCTTGATCCACTTTCCTTCTTTAGTGCGACCACTAACACATTACACATTCATTGTACTCTATACAAAGGTAGCACTAATAATTGATAAAAATAACTCTAAGATATATTTTGTATACAGGTAGGGAACAAAAAATAAACTATTATGGTGCCTTATGTATGTTTGAATATCATCGCAATTGAACAATATGTATCGACGGGCTTGAGCTTTTGATGTTGAATCTATTGAAAATAATTTACCATTTTTCTTCCCTCCTAAAAGTCGGCCAATACTTCAAAAGTACTCATTTGAATCTACTTTGTAAGAATCATTGTTATCAGTTTCAACTCATTCTATTCAGCCTTGTATCTACACTTTTATTCAAATATCTTGAGCAAGTAGTCAAAGCTTCTTCAACCAAATATCCCTCAGCAATAGAACCTTATGGATGAGCTCTATTACAAACATAACTTTTAAGTCTACATAAGTTTTTTTCTGTAGGATACATCCATCAGAATTGAACGTGAGAGAGAGAGAAAGAGAGATTAAAAGAAATGGCTAACAATAAGGTTATGAAAGCAAAAGCATAACATGCCCTTAACTCCCCTTGAAACCCACATACACAAAAACCCTTCATCATTAGCCTAATCTCATAATTATTGCCAAGAACAAGCAACTAGAACAACAAAAATCACACCAAAATCCAGGAAAATCATAAATCTAGAACGAACAATTGTTATTATAGGAATAAGTTAATCGAACAACAAAATATCACATACATACATACATAAAAGATTGGAAGAGCAATCAAATTCATAAAAATGAAAGAACAACAAAAAATATCCACCAAATCATCCCAAAATGCAAGGAGCAAGCAAAAATAGCAAGCAAAGAGGGAGAAGACGAATAATTGGATGAGCGAAGAGGGAGACGACATAGACACAACGCGAAGAGGAAACAATAACGGTATTGGAGCAACAACGCAAAGACAAATAGCTGGTTGTACACGATTGTTAATTGAGACAAAAAATCGATTGCTTGGGTTTATGGTCGCGAGTAAAGAGAAAAAAGTGAAGGTGCTGAATAGAGTTAGGGTTTATGGTACTTAAGGAAGGAGCGTTTTACACGCAGTTTAGTTTCTCCAACAAAGAAAACACAACAATTAACTAATTATATGTTTGTTGCTTATTATTATTTGGGCTAACTTGAGGCCACAATTTTTATAGCTTTAGACCACACTTAAAATGTGTAGTTATTAAATTTTATAAGTCAACGGTTTTCTTCGTGGTAAAATAACAACATTGTGGCTTTATCAGTGACAATAACAAAATATGCAATGATTTTTCATTCGATGTCAAGAAATTGTACTCTATAAGTAAATTATAAGCAACACCTGAAAAATGGGTGTCTATTTCTGTTTCTAACCATGCTTTTTTAGCCGTGGCTAAGTGAAGTGTGAGCTAAAGTCAAAAATGTTGTAGTGACTTTTATGTTGAATTAATTAGAAAACAATCAAATGATGTAGCTCGAGCGGCCACATCTCGACATGTATCCGACATATTATTAGTAATAAAATGCTATATGCATAATTTCTTAAAAAAATTAATTAATTACAAAAATTTCACCTTTAGACATCGATTACATATTTATTTTGTCAAGATTCTATATTTTCAAAATTTATGGATTGACAATCTAATTGAATATATAACTAACATATATCACTTCTCGATAGGTTTTCCAAGTATATATGCATCATAATTCAATTATGATTAATTAATTAAATAAATTGTTTGATAAATTTCAATTTGATAAAATAAATGTGAGTGTATTAATCGCAATAAATTGTTCTCATTTTAGTTTTTTTTGTTGTTGTCACAATAGTTACTCTGTTTGGATGATTAATGGGATCATACCTTTCATAACAATCATGTTAATTATCTATTTGCCTTTGACTTTTTTGAAAATATAGAATATTTAAAGTCATTGAAATAAGAATATCTAAAGTTGATTACGATACTAAAAAACAAAAACAAAATCTAGAGTTAAAATTAATGATTTTTCATTTTTGAAGAAATTATTAAATTTTTAATTGAGTCTTCAATTTTTTTATATACAAAATACATATAGAGAT
>JBBPBP010000004.1:26474689-26505199 GCA_037974735.1 Cicer chorassanicum
ATATATATATAATTGAGTTTCGTTTTGTCATCTAATAATTTCAGTAAGGATCATAATTGGATACAATAAAATGTGCTTCTTTTCTTACCCATATTTGGTCAGGTCACAAATATAATATTAATGCTTCTTTCGAGTGTGAGATTATGTTGCTATGATATCCTAATCTCTATTTTGTTAAAATTTAGATTAATTGAATGTCAAGTATTGTGGAACATTTATTGATTTTGACTAAGTATAATTACTATTATAATGAGTAATATCTATATGTAATTATCATTCTTACGCCTATATGAAGACATTGATGTTTATAAAATTAAAAACCGTTAGCAGAACCACTAACCACAAACTTATATACATATGTGTATTGTAAATTATTTTAGTTCACTTAAGTGTTTTATACATATGTGTATTGTAAATTATTTTAGTTCACTTAAGTGTTTTGGGTTAATGAGAGTTTGTTATAGCTTTCTCTATCAGATATAATTTATGTAGTGTTAAAACTTATTTCTCTTTGGATGACAAGTGTTTTGACCATAATTGAAATTCTATTACCAAAATTAATATTCTTTTTAGTAATTGATTATTGTCATTCACATCAGAATTTTTTAAATTAATTATTTACTAAATCAATTATGGACTAACAATAATTAATTATTTAGAATTATTATTAATATAAATTATGGTCTATTTTTTTTTTTTTTGAAATACTTATCTTATTAAAGATTTATGGACCAAACAAGCCTAAGTCAACATTCAAATCTGGGTACAAAAAAGATGCAATATTTCCACCCAAACGCCTATGTTATTACATAGAACATGCTTAGTCAAACAATGAGCTACCCCGTTTCCTTTTCTATTTACATGAAAGAAACTAAGTCTAGAAGTTGATCCCTAAATCTTCAACCTCTTTTAAGTAGTGTTGCACATAGCCTACAAAATCTTTGTTGTTCTTCAAACCTTCTATAACCATATTATTGTCACTTTCCGAAATCACCTTCTGACATTTTAGATCCTCGGAAAAACAAACCCCAAAGGCTGCCCCAATCGCCTCTACAACAAGGGGTTCAATCGTCAACTTTGCTTTCCAAGACGTCGCAACAATGAACCTTTTATGAGCATCATGAACTATACATCCAAACCCCTATTCATTGTTTTTCATAACAACATCAACATTAACTTTGACAAAATCTAAAGGTGGAGAGAGCTAATGCAGTATGCTGGTGGTGCAAGCAAATGAAGAAGACGAGTTGGTTGTGCTCGAGTTAGAAGGTGGAGAGAGCTAATGCAGTATGCTGGTGGTGCAAGCAAATGAAGAAGACGAGTTGGTTGTGCTCGAGTTAGAAGTTGAGAAAATATTCTATTCGACGCAGTACTCATGAAGACATGTAATCTCTTTACTAATTGTGATATGAGCTGGGATTTGATTATTGTCGAAATAACACTTATTTCTAGCATATCGAACGTTGTAAAGCATAGCAGTTATAATCTATAGAACTTTTATAGGGACCTGTAAAATGGTATTTTGCTTAAGAAAAATATTTAGATTTGTAGGAATGTCTGCCATTTTGATTCCCATAGGGGACCTAAAAAATATTTGTCTAGCACAAAAGCACTATTTGAAAGTATAACATCCAATTTTTTTATCACACCACGAAAAAAGAAGGTGAACATAACACTCATTTCTTGCTTAGATTGTCTCTAGCAGGGAGATAATTATGTTGGATCCGCCAAAACAAGTGAATGTATTTTGGAGGGGTCTTTAAGCCCCATAGTTTTTTCCAAATAACATTTGAGAGATTGGAATTTGAGCTAGCAGTAAGAGTCGAGGATTTCCACTCCATAATTTCCTTATACCCAGATTTCACCGTGTACAACCCGTTCACTATAGATTTTGCAACATGAATACCATATATAAGGTCCACTTTAAAAGGATATACTAAATCAATAACAACACCTTTCTTCCAACTACGAGTATGTTGATTCAAGAGGTTAAATACCAAATTAACTATAGTGGTTGGCTTGGTTCTAAGGACTTTAAAACTATTTTGATTGGGAACCAAGTTATCATCCCAAATATTAATCTAGTCTCCTTTACCAACAACCCATACTCCACCATTTTTAAGAATCCAACAGGAATTGACAATGCTTCTCCATATATAACTAGGGCGGTCCCCAAACCAACTTCAAAAAAGTGGCAATTAGGATAATATTTGGCCTTTAAAATTGTGCTTAACAATGACTTAGGGTAAGTAATAAGTCTTCACCGTTGCTAAGCTAAAAGAGATTCATTAAAATATTTAAAATGCCTAAAGCCTAAGCCACTATCAAGTTTACTAGTGCAAATTTGCTTCCAACTTTTTCAATGAATCATTTTGTTTCCCTCTTTGCTGCCCCACCAAAAGTTGCTAATGAGACTATCTAACTTATTACAAATACCTTTTGGGAATTGAAAGCACCCCATCATGGAATGGCTTGCACAACAACTTTTATAAGGACTCATTTGCTAGCACTTGATAACAAATGGTCTTTCCATTATTTTCATTTTTTCCAGGCCCTATCCATTAAAGGATTGAAAATAGTATTTTTGATCTGCCCACGTGGGTAGGAAGATCCAGGTAGTTTTGAATCTAATCTACATCCTTGAAATTTAGAATATTACGAATAAGGAGTTTGATGGCTGAGTTTGTTGAGATAAAATCTCAAATTAATATTTTGATGATAATTAAACAAAAGGTTAATTAAGACTTCTAATTATGATTCTAAGTGCTTTGGTATTTAACATGTATATTTGAGTGTGTTAAAACAAGATAGGTACCAAGCATCACAAAGCAGATCTTATTAAAATCAAGAGAGCAAAATCAACAAAACGAAGAACGTTCTTGACAGATGTCTGGAAAACGAAGAACGTTCTCCACATCTACCATAAACAAGAATGATCAGATTTCTATGTAAAAGATTAGATCTAGGAAGCTTTATTCATTCCATATCTTCATCAAGAATAAACAAGGATCAATCTAAGTAAGAATCATTCCAAAATTCGAAAGCTCAACAATGTGCTTCATGAAATGCATAAAGCAAGATCATTCTCCAAGACAAGCAAGTGCAAGTACAAACTGATAGGCTGTATAGGACACTGCTGCTGTACCTTCAAACAGATCTGCATATGTGACTCAAAGCTTGTAATCATTTCAGACAACTATCAAGATCACAATATAAGTCAGCTCATCTCAGACAAATTCAAAGAACATTCTTGGATCACAACGAACATTCCTGGGTTCAGCAAGAACAATCTTGCTTTATGGCTGATCTTATCCATTCACTTACTCATGACAACTGGCCTACTTCCAATGGTTAAATGAGCTGTCATAAGCTCTCTCGAAGCCTATAAGTAAAGCTTCACGATGAAGAACAAAACACAACTCAAAGTGCCAAGCAAAACATCAATCATCAATCATTCAATCATTCCAAAGTTGCAGTTCCATTCTTTGTGTGATATTAGAATCAGTGATAACTGAGTTCTAAAATATAGAATCTATTTCTCAAACAAGAGTTGAGCAATACCCAGATTCTAACATTCTCAAAATCATTACTTTGTAACTCAATGCTATATTGTTAACATAGCTAGAGTAGTGTGTAGAAATCCTTTTATGATTTAAAAGGTAACTTGTAAAATCCTTTCTGAAATAGTGTAAGATAAACATGTAGAAATCCTTTCTAGGTAGAAAGGTAGAAATTGTGTAATAGATCAAGACTGATATGTGAAAACTGTGTGAAAACCAAGAACGTTCTTACTTTGAGCACTTAGTGGAAAATCTCACATTTGTGAGGACTGAACGTAACCTGTGTTTGGGTGAACCAGGATATATGCTTGTGTGATTTCTCTGTATCTATCTCTATTCATTATTTGTCTTACAATCTGTTTTTATATTAATAAATTGATATTGCTGTTTTTCTACTATCCAAGATCAATCTTGAGTTAAACATTTCAGTTTTTTAAACAGGAATTTTTAAAAGGGGAAATTATAATTCAAACCCCCTTCCTTGTAATTGAAATTGTTACTTCAATTGGCATCAGAGCCAATCTCTAAGGATTAAACACCCAAAAAGTGTTAGAGCAAAAGATTCAGGAAGATAATGTCAAAAGCTAAATACATTGCTGAAGGAGGGTCATCAAATAGACCACCATACTTTGATGGCTCAGATTATTATTTGTGGAAAAGAAAAATGCAATTGTTCCTAAAGTCACAAGATACAGGTATTTGGCGAACCATCACAGATGGAGACTTCATATCAAGAGTAGATCAAACCGATTCAACATCTGTTGAAAAGAAAGAAGTAGATGAAAAATCTAAGGTACTTCTAAACTCAAAAGTTAAATTATTTTTATCATGTGTTTTAAGCAGGGAAGAAAGTGAAAGAGTAGATGAATGTGATACGGCAAAGAAAGTATGGGACACATTGCAAACTCACCATGAAGGAACAAGCCATGTTAAGGAAACAAGAATTGACATTGGCATTCGAAAGTTCGAATTGTTTGAAATGAATGAAGGAGAAACAATCGATGAAATGTACTCAAGACTCACAACCATAGTAAATGAAATGCGCTTTTTTGGCAAAGCCTATTCAGTGCAAGACAGGGTAAGAAAGATCATGAGATGTCTTCCAATCATGTGGAGACCAATGGTGAAAGTTATAAGTCAAGCCAAAAATCTTGAGGTACTGGGCTTGGAAGAACTTATTGGAACTCTAAGGGCATATGAAGTGTTGTTACAAGAAGATAAAACTATAAAGAAAGGAAAAATAATAGCTTTAAAAGCATCTCAAAATTCACCAAGTATCCAACAAACAAATGAGAAAAACGACTCAGAAGGTAGCTAATAAGATGTTGATGAAGAGATTGCTCTCCTCACAAGAAAGATACAAAGAATGATGAGGAGAAGAGATCAGATCAAAAAGGGATCTCCAGATAAAAAGGACTTCAAAACTGAAGTAGATAAAAGTAAAATCACTTGTTTCGGATGCAACAAACAAGGACATTATAGAACAAAAGAGTGCCAAAGAAATTTTCCTTCAAGAAGAAGTCAATGAGGGCAACCTGGGATGATTCTGATGAATCAGAAACAGATAAACTTGAAGAAGCCAACCTATGTTTGATGGCAAACACTGAAGATACAGAGGTAACAAATTCTGAACTTTGTCTTGTGTGTAAACAAATGGAAAAAGAATTTGATAATTTGCTAAATGATTCAAACTTTCTTATTCAAAAGTGTAGTTCTTTTAAAGATAAATTTCACATGGAAAAAGAAGAGAAAGAGAAAACTCAGGCTATGAATGATAAACTTAAAGAGATCATTCAAAATCTGAAAAAGTCGCAACTCAAAAATTTTGAAAGTGAAAGTTCAGAAAGTCAAGAACGATCTTCACATCAAAAGGAGAACGTTCTCCTTAAAGCTTAAGTTGAAATTCTTGAAAATGATTTGTCAAATTTCATTAAAGCTACTGAAACCTTTCAAAGAATCATGGGATCCCAAGTAGGAATATTTGATAAAGCTGGGCTTGGTTTGATAAAACTCAAAAAACTAAAATGTATGAAAACCTTTTTGTTCTTGAAAGGAAAGAACGAAAATGCAAAATTAAATTTTCATATTGCAACAAAATTGGACATCTAGAATTTGCATGCTATTTTAAAAAAAAGATGAAAAAATCAAGAACAAAAAGATCTTCAAAAAAGAAGAAAATTTTAGAACAAAAGCAAAACTTTCTCAAAATCTGAAAAAAATAGAATGTTCTCCAACTAATGTAACAAACGAAGAATGTTCTGGAGCTTTATCAATACCGGTTGTAACTTAGCTTTCTAAACGTTCTTCAAAACAAACCATTAAATATTCCTCCTGGTCCAAGATTGGCCACTCTAAGACAACATTTAACATAAAAAAGGAATCATATTTTAAAACTAACTCTTTAGGACCTAAGACCAAGTGGGTACCTAAAGTTAATGTAACACATCATGCATGATCGATTTCAAGATGTCAACAAAAGGCCATGGTTCTTGGACAGTGGTTGTTCAAGACATATGACGGATGGCAAGAATTTCTTCATGTCATTTATCAAAAAGGATGGAGGATTCGTAACATTTGGGAACAATGATCAAGCAAAAATCAAAGACAGGGGAACCATAGGTAAAGTAAATTCTGCCAAAATCAATGATGTTCAATATGTTGAAGGATTGAAACATAACCTTCTCAGCATTAGTCAGCTCTGTGATAATGGCTTTGAAGTTATTTTTAAACCAAACATATGTGAAGTGAGAATGGCAAATTCTGGTGAAATTGTATTCTCTACATCCAGAAAGAAAAACCTTTATATTTTATACATTGAAGAACTACCAGTCGAATCTTGCCTCATGTCCATAAATAGAGACAAATGGATATGGCTTAAGAGAACTGGACATGTGAGCATGAAAACAATTTCAAATTTATCAAAATTAGATCTTGTTAGAGGACTTCCTAAAATAAACTTTGAAAAAGATAAAATATGTGAAGCTTGTGCAAAGGCAAAACAAGTTAAGAGTAGTTTTCACTAAAAAGAATTTATATCAACCAAAAAACCTCTTGAACTACTTCACATTGATCTTTTTGGTCCCATCAAAACCACTAGTTTAGGAGGTATGAAATATGGATTTGTCATCGTTGATGATTTTTCTAGATACACATGGGTACTATTTTTAAAACAAAAGGATGATGCATTTGATGCCTTCAAAAACTTTTGTAAAAAGGTTCAAAATGAAAAGGAATCCAATATAATCACTGTGAGAAGTGATCATGGAGGTGATTTCATTAATGCATCCTTCAAAACATTTTTTGATGAACTTTGTATCTCTCATAATCTATCTTGTGCAAGAACTCCTCAACAAAATGAAGTTTTTGAAAGAAAGAATATAACTTTGCAAGAGATGGAAAGAACGATCTTGGAAGAATCAAATGTTGAAAAGTATTTATGGGCAGAAGATATAAACACTTCTTGCTATAATTTGAGTCGTGTTTCAATTAGAAAAATCATAAACAAAACACCCTATGAAATCTGGAAAAATAGAAAACCAAACATTTCATATTTTCACATCTTCGGTCGTTATTGCTACATTTTAAACAACAAAGATAACTTAGGAAAGTTTGATGCGAAATCAGACAAAGCTATATTTTTAGGATATTCAACAAAATCTAAGGGATATCGTATTTTTAATTTGAAAACCAAAAATGTTGAACATATTATTTGATGAGTTTGATGATGTTGAGTTAAAAAAGAAAGACGATGAGGAGGAAGAGCAATCTGGGCAAACACAGCAGATTGTTCCCTAGGAAAACGAGATTGATAAACAATCTCTGTTTCAAACTCCTCCTAGAAGTTGGAAACTAATAGGTGATCATCCTCCAAATCAAATCATTGGAGATACAGCTGATGTGAACAGCAACATAGCAATGATATCTCAAATGGCAATCATCCTCCAAATCAAATCATTAAAGATGATGTGAACAGCAACATAGCAATGATATCTCAAATGGAACCAAAATCCATCAAAGATCCCCTAGATCAAACAATTATTGAAAACGATGGGTTTTCAAATACAAGCTAAATGAAGAAGGAAAGGTTGTAAGAAACAAAGCAAGGTTAGTTGCTCAAGGTAACAATCAACAAGAAGGAATAGACTATGATGAAACCTTTGCTCTAGTTGCAAGGTTAGAAGCCGTAGGAATTCTTCTTGCATATGCATCATATAAAAATATCAAACTTTTTCAAATGGATGTTAAAAGTGCATTTTTAAATGGCTTTTTAAATGAACAAGTTTATGTTATTCAACCTCTAGGTTTTGAAGACAAAAAGAAACCGAATCATGTTTATAAACTCACCAATGCCTTGTATGGTTTAAAGCAAGCTCCTAGAGCTTGGTATGAAAGATTAAGTTTATTTTTGATGAAAAATGAATTTTCCCGTGGAAATATTGACACAACACTTTTTAAGAAAACAAATAAAAATGATCTTCTCATTGTTCAAGTCTATGTTGATGATATTATTTTTGGATCAACAAATGAAAAAAGTGTGAGGATTTTTCAAATCTCATGTTAAGTGAATTTGAAATGAGCATGATGGGAGAATTGAGATATTTTCTTGGTTTACAAATCAAGCAACATAAAAATGGAATTTTCGTATATCAAGAAAAATATATCAAGGATCTTTTAAAAAAATATAAAATGAGTAAAGTCAAGATTATGACTACTACCAAGCGTCCATCATCCTCATTAGATAAAGATGAAAATGGACAATCAATTTCTGAAAAAGAATATAGGGGTATGATTGGCTCATTACTTATTTAATTGCAAGTAGGTCTGATATTGTTTTCACAGTAGGATTATGTGCTAGGTTTCAATCTTCACCAAAAGACTCTCACTTAACTGCAGTAAATTTTTTTTTTTGTTATCTCGTTGGTACAACTGATCTTGGCCTTTGGTATAGAAAAGGTTCTAATTTTGATTTTGTAGCTTATTGTGATGCCAATTATGTTGGTGATAAGATTGAAAGAAAGAGCACAAGTGGTGTATGTAAGTTCCTAGGAGAAGCTTTGATAAGCTATGTAGGAAGCAAAACACGATTGCCCTATCAACCACTGAACCTGAATATGTCTCAGCAGCAAATTGTTGCTCCCAAGTCTTATGGATCAAAAATCAACTTGAAGATTTTTCAGTAAGGTATTCTCATATTCCAATATATTGTGATAATACTAGTGCTATTAATTTATCTAAGAACCCTATTCAGCATTCAAGGTCCAAACGTATTGAAATAAAACACCATTTTATTAGGGAATATGTGAATAAAAAGGAAATTGAATTAATCTTTGTGGATACAAAGAATCAGTTAGCTAACATTTTTGCAAAGCCTCTTGTTGAAGAAAGCTTCAATTCTATCAAAGAACGATTAAAAATCATTAAAAATCCTGCTCAAGATCATTAAAATTGAAACCAGAACATTCTGGTCATAACGGAACGTTCTCCGTTTTTTGCTTGTTTGCCACAAACAGCTCAAGAACGATCTTCGTTTTTCATCATAAAAAACTTTCAAAATATGTTTTTAAACTAAAACGTCTGCTACTTTACAAAAGGTAATGGCTACCTATGCTTGACCTACCACATCATTTCCCTTTCCTCTTTCCCAATACTCAACTAACCAATCCATCTAATCACACGCGTGGCACTCTGTCCACTCCTAAACTAACTGCAAAAACTAAAAAACGCTCATCTGTCGCCACTAAACAACAATTTCAACCTTTTTTAACCTCTTAGTCTCCTTTTTCCTCAATCTCTCATTTTGTTTCAAAAATGCTCGTACCAAAACGACATCACACAAAAACCCTAGATCACCACCACCATCATCATCTCCTTCACCATCTCCAGTTCGTTCACCATAACCTCCACCAAGACGAACACCTCCACATTCATCCTCAGAAAGAACATTCTCGGATTACATGTCTTCATCTCCGGAGTCAAGTCCTCAACCCATTACACTTGCCCCACTCTCTACCGTGCTCCCTCCATTGTATCAATGTCTTCTTCCTTGAAACAGTCAAGCCCTAACCCATATTCAAAAATCCCTCAACCCTAGTTCCAGCACTTCATCTTCTAGACGAAGATCAATGCGCGTTATGGAAGGTATTGGTACTTCGAAAACCAAAAATATAGACACAACTATCTATACAATTTCTGATAATGATTTTGAACCCTTGCCACCACCACCACATATTCCCAAATCACAAACTGTTCCTACATCACAACCCTCCAAACCAAAATCCCCAGAAATTTCAAAATCCCCAAAACCTCATTCAAAATCCCCAAAGTCTGATTCCAAAGTGCTTCCATCCAAAACCACAACCTCTCAATCTAAACCAACAATTCCTAAATCCAACTCGTCTTCAACATTCTCAAAGTTTTTAGCCTCCAAAAAACTCAAAAACCCTAAAAAATTACAACAAAAAAAGTTCAACTCAAGAACATTCTTCGTCCAAACTACCAACTCAAGAACGTTCTCCTCTTCAAACTCTAAACCCAAAAACATCAAAAACTTCTAAAACAGCAACCACTAAATCCTGAACCAAACCTCATTCTTTCAAAATCCTTATTCCACCATTGAGAAGTGGGCTCAACGACCTATAGGCATTGGTCGAGCTTTTATTTTTGACAACCTTTAAGTGGAAGGAATCTCCATTCAGTATCACACTAATGCACTTGGATGGACTGATTTCCTTAAAATATCTAACTGTTATTACCCTGAGGTCATTCGAGCATTTTACTGCAAAGTGAAGCTTTTGCAGATAGATCCCTCATTGTCTCCACTCTTAAATGTATTGAAATTCGTCTAGATCCTTTAATTATGGCTGATATTATTAACCTACCATCTGAAGGCCTAACAATTTTTGGAAAAGACTGGTACACAACCTTGAACATTACAAAAGAAGAAGTGTTTCTAGAACTGTTTATTGATGGGTCTACAAATTTTCTTTCAACTTACCTGAAACCACTTCCCAAGATTTTCAAAAGTATAAGTCAACACTCCATTATACCTCACTATGGCAGTCATGAATTTGTCTCTAATAATGACGCACTAGTCATTTATCATCTTCTTCATTGCAAGAAGCTAAGTGTGCCCTACCTGATAATCCAACATATGATTGCTGCAATCCGCAAGGATTATAAGAGAAACGTTGTTCCCTATGGTATGGTTTCCTCAAAAAAATTTAGGCATTTTCAGATTCTTTTGTTGACTGAAACCTCCAACATAAAGATTTCAAAATTCTCGTCAAAAAACATTTCTCATATGAAACAACTTCCCACCATCCCACCCTCGCCAAAATCTACTTTCAATCCATCCACCACCAAAAGAAAACGGTTTGCACGCACCTCTACAGTCAACAACAACAATGAGCAAACCTCACCTCAAGAATGTTCTTCACCTCACCAACATGATGAAGAACGTTATCCATTTCCTACTTTTTCACAAAATTTGAATCCTATCCTCAATCAAGTCTCTCCTACAACTTCTACATTTCCACCTTTCATAAATCCATCCTTTCAAGGCAGTCTATGCCCTCCATTTCCTGTTCAGCACAACTCCCAAATGTCACCTGCTTCAGTCTCACCACAAAAAACCACAACTTCATTCATCTTTGGACTAAGCCAATATTTGGTTTTTCCAGATTCAGACATAGTTGGGCCTTTTGTGCCCCATCATTCCGCTCCAAACTCTATTCCTCACATAAATACTTCATTTCCCACTCTATCCACTTTTTGCACCATTGCTGCTCCATCGCAAAGTACTCCAATTGAAGATCAACAGCGTCCTTCTAAAAGGACGAAAATGGAACGGCAAACATCAAGAACATATAAGGAAATTCCCAGAATTTTTGCTGCCCTTCAAACTATCATAGCTAGGCAAGCTCATCAGGACAAGAGCAAGCAACTCTGCGGGACTGGATGGTAACTCAACTTGCTCCCTAGCTCGGATTTGAACCTCCTATGCCTAATCCTCCTCCAACCTTTCCAAACATACCTCAGCCATCCCTATCTCCATCGTTTGAGAGGTCTTCACCTTATTTGTCTTTCTGATTTAGCTTTAGCTTCACTCTCCTATTCCTTTTTGCCATGATTTGAAGCTTTTTTTTTTTATGACTAATTCTGTATTTTTTGTTTTTGTTTTGAACCACCTTGTAATGATCAAGATCCTTTTTGTTATATTAATGAAAAATCATTTTTTGGTTCAAATGTTTAGCACATATTGAGGGGGAGTTTTCTACTAAAAAGCTCTCTGAATTATTATTAGAATCAAAATTAAAATCTAAATTAACATGTTTTGTCATCATCAAAAAAGAGGGAGATTGTTGAGA
Source organism: Cicer chorassanicum (assembly GCA_037974735.1). Taxonomy (NCBI): domain Eukaryota; kingdom Viridiplantae; phylum Streptophyta; class Magnoliopsida; order Fabales; family Fabaceae; genus Cicer; species Cicer chorassanicum. Next base: position 26,486,616 of record JBBPBP010000004.1, read on the forward strand.
CAAAATCCCAAATTAATGTTTTGATGATAATTAAACAAAAGATTAATTAAGACTTTTAATTATGACTCTAAGTGCTTTGGTATTTAACATGTGTATTTGAGTGTGTTAAAACAAGATATGTACCAAGCATCACAAAGCAAATCTTATTAAAATCAAGAAAGCAAAATCAGCAAAACGAAGAACGTTCTTGACAGATTTATGGAAAACGAAGAACGTTCTCCACATCTGCCATAAACAAGAATGATCATATTTCTATGTAAAAGATTAGATCCAAGAAGCTTTATTCATTCCATATCTTCATTAAGAATAAACAAGGATCAATCTAAGTAAGAATCATTCCAAAATTCGAAAGCTCAACAATGTGCTTCATAAAATGCATAAAGAAAGATCATTCTCCAAGACAAGCAAGTGCAAGTACAAACTGACAGGCTGTAAAGAACACTGTTGTTGTTCCTTCAAACAGACCTGCACACGTGACTCAAAGCTTGTAATCATTTCAGAAAACTGTCAAGATCACAATATAAGTCAGCTCATCTCAGACAAATTCGAAGAACGTTCTTGGATCACAAAGAACATTCCTGGGTTCAGCAAGAACAATCTTGCTTTATGGCTGATCTTATCCATTCACTTACTCATGACAGTTAGCCTACTTTCAACGGTTAAATGAGATGTCATAAGCTCTCTTGAAGCCTATAAATAAAGGTTCGCGATGAAGAACAAAACACCACTCAAAGTGCCAAGCAAAACATCAATCATTCAATCATACCCAAGCTTGTCAAAATCATTCCAAAGTTGCAGTTCCATTCTTTCTAAAATATAGAATCTATTTCTCAAACAAGAGTTGAGCAATACCCAGATTCTAACATTATCAAAATCATTACTTTGTAACTCAAGTGTAGAAATCCTTTTACGATTTAAAAGGTAGCTTGTAAAATCCTTTCTGAATAGTGTAAGGTAAACCTGTGGAAATCCTTTTTAGGTAGAAAGGTAGAAACTGTGTAATACATCAAAACTGATCTGTGAAAACTGTGTGAAAACCAAGAACGTTCTTGCTTTGAGCACAGAATAGATGAGACACGACTGGTGTATTTCTGGCCAATCTGATTCCATGGATGTGCATGTTGTCTTGGGCAAGCCAGAAAAAACCTCAGCACAAAGGATAAAAAAAATAGGGGGACAAAGGATCTCTTTGTTTAATACCCATTTGAGTTGTAAAATAAGGATGAGGGGAACCATTAAGTAGAATAGAGAAAGAAATATACACATTTCAAAATAAGATTGATCCAGTTATTAAAAAAAAACCCATACTTTGCATGACACTTTTAAGAAAATTTCATTCAATGGTGGTTACTATTATGTGAGAAGTTAAGATAAAACTATAAGAGTATTTTTGGTAGAAAAATAGGCTACACTAGGGACAAGTATGGGAATAGGAAGGCATGGGCCTTGGCCCCTCCCATCCTTTTTCATTTTTTTCCAAAACACACACACACATAAACCCAATCCCAATAAGAGATAAAACTCTATAATAGTTTATCAAGAAATACACTTCTCACTTTACAAGTCAGTTTGGTAAAGATGAGTTACACCCAATATAAAACCTAAGAGGACATTAGAGCCTACTTGATCGGGACACACATCATTTATATCCACGTACCAAGTCCAATAGTGTTGGTCCTGAGAGGATGTATTTGAAAAATCAAAGTTCCACATGGATAAGAGATATAGCTCTATAATAGTTTGTAAATAGTGACACCTCTCACCTTATACAAACTGGTTTTGTAAAGTTGAGTTAGTCCTAATATAAAACCTAAGAATATATATGTATCCATGATAATTTCTGAAGTGACAATGTCAATTAGAAGTAACGGGGGTTTGAATTGTAATTGCCCCTTTTTGAATAATTCTTGTTTAATCTCAAAATATTTAACTCAAGATTAATCTTGCTTTTAAAACACAATAAAAGCAGAACGTTCTTGGTTAGTGAAATCAAACAATTAACTTATATATGAGATATATGGTTAGTTGATCATAGAAAAATTGAGATAAGGGAAGGAAGATGACACTGAGATATATCCTGGTTCACCCAAAGAGGGTTACGTCTAGTCTTCACAAATTTTTCACTAAGTATTCAAAACAAGATCGTTCTTGGTTTTCACACAACCTTTCCAGATCAATCTTGATCTGTTACAATATGTTACCTTTCAACCTAGAAAGGATTTCCATAGGTTACCTTTCAATCTTTAGAGATGATTTTTACATATCACCTTTTAATAATAAAAGGATTTTTAGAATTTACTCAAACAATATTCAACACAATAGTCTTGAGTTACAAATGTGATGATTGAAAGAGTTTCATGAATCTGAGTGTACTCAACACTTGTTTGAGTTTAGATTATTGGCTAAAGACTTAGTACAATGATTCTGAGATCTAGATGAAACAGAACTGGAACCTTTCCTTTTGATTGAAGAGCTTATGAAATTTCGAGTATGATAGTATATGTGATAGATTGCTTTGCACTTGAAGCTCCTACCTTATCCTTGATCTTGAGGTTCCGTTTATAGGCTTCAAGAATACTGATGACAGCTCATCTAGCTGTTGAAAAATTTCCAGATGTCTTGTGTCAGTTTAAGTGGATAAGTGTTGTTTTAAAGCAAGAATGTTCTTGCAAAACCAGAATGATCTTCGTTGCTATTTTGAGAGTGTTAAGGTTAAGTTTCTTTGACAGTTGTCTTGAAGTAATACTCTGCTTTCTGTCACGTGTGCAGACTGCTCAGAGATGCAGTTGCAGTGTCCAATCGGATCTGTCAATGTTGTACTTGCTACTTGCTTAAATTGGAGAATGATCTTGCTTGTTTGATTATGATGCATAACTTTTGCCTTTCTTTTTGGAATGAATCTTTCTGATGTCATCTTTGTATACTTCTGGTAGCTTTGTAAAGGATGATCTTATACACCAGAAACGACCTTTATCTTATTTCCTTAAGACGACCTTTATCTTATTTCCTTAAGAATAGGAACATTCTTGGTTTGAAGAGAACTAAAGGCTGTGAAAAACGATCTCTGTTTTTCTAGAATTCTGTCAGAATGTTCTTCGTTTATTTGAATGAACTTGCTTCTTCTAAGATGATCTTGTGTTGATATGTTTAATACCTATCTTTGATTAATACACTCAAAAACACATGTTAAATAACACAACACTTTTTAGAATCATAATTAGAAGTCTTAGTTAACTTTGTTTGATTATCATCAAAATATTAAATTGGAATGCTGTCTCAACTATTTAATGCTAAAGTGAAAGTTCCAAATGAATAATGAGGTCTAACATAAAAAAATTAATAGCCTAAACATTATTCAAATGAATATTGTTGCATGTACATGTAGCCAACATGCATATATAGTAACACAAATAAATGACCCATAATAAAGACCGAACCAAAAACATAACAAAAGATGAACACAAATTTAATGGTTCAAAGTGTGTATATTTTGAACCAAATAAAAAAATATGAACTCTTAAAAATCAATACAGATAACTCAGTTTATAATTTTTTTGGAATTCAATATTAATCAAATAATTTTTTCTCTAAAAAGTATACTTTATACATTTAAAAGAGTAATAAATTTATGTTAATCCTATGAATAAATGTGAAATTTAGTTTAATCATTAAAAAAGGAATCGAGAAATAATCTATCAAATTATAAAATCATGACATATTAGTTCATTCATCTGAAATCATGACATATTAGTTCATTCAACAAATAATCTATCAAATAATCTGAAATTTTTTCGTTCCCGTTTAATAAAAGTTAAATTTAAAAATAAACTTATATTAACTATGATGTAGTTTATTAAGAATGTCATTATTATTAAATAAGGAGAAAGTAGTTATAAATTTACTTATATTTGAGACAAACATATATATGTGCGTGCATACACATTTTTTTATATTTATATTTAAGACAAAAAAAGTAAATATTTTGAAAATTTAAAATTAAATCAAATATTTTAGAATAAAACTTAATTTGTTTAAAAATAGTCGTTCTTTGTATTTACTTTTCCTTAGGATGCAAAATATATAGACACACCCTTGAATATATATATTTTGAGAATTAAAAATATATTTTACCTCCTTTTTAATTATTGAAATTTTTTCACTAGAAGAATAAAATCTATAAGCAGATGCAAACAAGATCGGACCCCCTTGTTCGAAAATTTGTGTATAGCTATTCATACCATACTTTTCATACACAGAGACAGGAATTGCATGGCATTGTTGGATGGAAGAACGTGATATAAATATCGTGAGGACTACCGACATCAACAATGATTTATATATCCCCACATTCAGTACTTCATATTCTCTTCTTTTCTTGTACCAATTTGCATGTATTGATTATTAATGTTATTCCAGATCGGACTCAGCCCTAATCATTGCGGTCGTTGGACCTTAGTATAATCTACTAACGGCCGGATTTGAGGCGCATTCTATGTCGGATTCGATCATAGTATTGGATTTACATCATGTTAATTAGAACTATTAACGATTAGACGGTTCTCCACATTATACGTCGGATTTCCCGCAACAGAATAACTGTCTCCACATCATCAATCCTCGATGACCTCCTATAATTAAATAGGTCTTCACACCTAAAATCGGTTACGCATTATTCAATCTACCTCTTCTTCCTCCCAACTCTTATTGACTTGGGTGTCGGAGTGCTTGCAATTAGTACCCCTTTCGGGAACTAAACAACCGTCCTCCACCATTCGTTGTCGCCATCTCAAGATACCAACCGTCTTCGGTGGTCCCACATGGATCAAATGTACTCTCTCAAAGGTCTGTTGGGTTCAGCCTCCTGAAGATATGCTTAAATGAAAATTGATGTAGTGTTTGTTAATGATTGTGTAGGAATCGGTATGTGTCTTCGTAATGAGTATGGACATTTTATCAAAGTCATGAATTGCATCTATAAATCAAAGGTTGAAGTTTTAGAGAAAGGCTATGGGACTTAGTATGGCTATTGCACCGATGAAGGAGTTGAATATTTCTAATGTTATATTCGAATTCGACTCGTAGTTAGTAAAGGACAAATTAAATAAACTCAAACTTGATATATCTTATTTTAGTTTTATCATTTCTGATTGTATTGTTGAGTATTCATCTTTTTGTCAAAATTTGTTGGTTGAGTTCTCTAGAAGACTAACATAGTAGCTCAAGTGTTAGCTAGAACAGCTACATGCACAATTGGTTAGTAGGTTTTTGATGTTATGCTTGATTGTGTTGTTCATGAGATTTTAAATTTATATAGTATAAGTTTGTTTAAGGTGTTTTGTTACAAACATTAATCTTCAGGGTCTATAAAGATTACTATGCATTTTAATTATCACCATAAATTTACACACAATTACGAGATTTCAAATTTGAACCTGAGACATAGTGTTCAACTTAACAATATTGACATTTTTTTTAATTGAAGTATAACTTAAAGACAATTACTACGCATTTAATTTAAATTATAAAAATCTTAACCATGATCTTAATTATTTACAATAATAATAAAAAAAACTTGATTAAAAAACCCAAACTTTCTTTTAGGTTTTAGATTCAGAGATTGGATGACAGAAATGAGAGGGCTTTAGGGGAGAAGAAGGAAATGAAATAGAGAAAAATATTTCACTTTATTTTGGAGAGTAATTTTATAGTGACTAATTAAAAAGAGAATGTTTAAAGTATTATAATAACTTGAAAAATAAATAATCTAATCCTCCAAAATCATTTTTCATTACATTTTTTGAGTTCCTGCAAATTAGAAGAATTGTATATTACGAAGAAAAATAAACTTTCAAAGCCCTCTTATTTCAAAGTATTTTCTTCTTTTAATTTTCTCCTTCCATTTTCCCAACCCCTCTTCAATGATTACTATTCCAAACTGGTTGAAAGGTTAATTACCTTGATCAAAATTGCCAAACGTGGAGGTTATACTCATCCATGAATTTAATAAAACAATTTGATTGATACTAGTACAGTACTGATTGTCTCTATTGGCTCCTTACATCCTACCTTCAACCACTATAAATTCCAGTTGACCACCACTTCTACCACTATTATAGTTATGTAGGACCACCATTTTTAACCACTAGTTCACTATCGACTTTCTATCACCATTCTAACAGTTGTTTTTCGCTACCTCTAAAAACTAATATTATTAAAATAAATAAATTAGTGACAAAATAAAAATTCTTTCGGCGCAAAATTTAGTGATTGATTTTAGGTTGTTGTTCTCTAAATTTCATTTTTATTTTTTAATAGTGTATTTTTTAGTAAAAACATTTATTTTATTATTTTTATGCATCAATGTTTTATGCGTCAATTACTAGACTAAAAAATAAAAAATAAAAAATAATTTTTAATTGAAACTCAACTGAAATTTGAAACTCAAAATTAAAATTAGTTTTCATTTTTGAAATTTTCAAAAGATAAAATAAAAAACTATCTCAAACAGAAATCTCACTAAATTAGATAAGTTCCGCATAACTTTATGGAATCTTTTTAAATTTCAATCCATTAAAAAGTGTGTTAAAAAAATATCCTAATATAATTATTCTTTTTTACTTATATCTTGAGTATTGACTATTCAAATAAACAAACAAATGATACAATGCTTTATTGTCAGCATTTTCTTTTAATTTTTGTTGTGGTGAAAAAGGAAACCGACTTTAACCAAAAATATGGTCTTCCAAGCAAGGAAGCAAGGGACTAAGAATATGAATGAAAAAAGAAATAAATGTTCAATTATATGATGAAAAGCAAAAGGCTGCATTCATTCATTCATGCACATTGATATAATGAACAGTGAACCTTACTTTATTCTGCTGACCAAGTAGCCAACAATGATAAGGATGGCAAGAAATTATATATCTACAACAAATAACTTGATGATTTAAACTAAACGAAGTATGATGTAAACTAAAGGCTTAATGAGAATGATAGGACATGAAGTCACAATAATTAGGCCCGGCCTCGATGTTTTATAGAATTGGAAACTTGATGTTAACCTTGTATGGAAGTGTCAAAGAAAGAAAGATAGATATCGATTTGGCGTAAATATATATATGTAATGGGTGTTCATATCAAATCCAAAAACTGAAAATTGCAAACTAAAATACGAAAAGAACTGCATTTTTTAAATGGATTGAATCGGCTTTTGATTCATAATTATAGTGAAAAATGATCCAATTCAATTCAAATAAAAATTATATAAATATATATAGTATGTTAAATGTATATTTTTATATTTCCCAAAAATCTATTAAATATTTACATCGTTTCTATATTTTTTAAAGAAAAATAGAAGCTAACACTATTAGAAAAAACGCTTTTAGAGACCAATTTTTTGGTCACTAAATGGAGAAAATCGGTCACTAAATCCAATAGCGACCGATTTAGTGACCAATTTAAATCAGTCGGTAAACAACTAGTCGCTAACTGTTGTGACCAAATTAGCGACCGAATTTAGTGACTGATTTAGTGACCGAATTTAGTGACCGAATTTTGTGACCGATTTCGTGATCAATTTTTGAGACTGAATTAGTGACTAAACTTTGAGACTGATTTAGCAACCACTTTGAATTAATTTTCTATATCATTAGCGACCGATTTAGAGACAAAATTTGTGACATAAATTGTTATTTTTATTAAATATTTGGTCACCAATTCCGTCTCTAAATATTACCGTTTTTTTTAAATACATTACTAATGTACAAAAGAACAATAAAAACAATTTTTTAATTTGTTTTCAATATCTAAAAAATTCATACACCAAAATCATTTAAAAGCATTAATCATTTCAATTTTTGTATTTTGTTTTATAAGTTCACACAACAAAGTAATTATACAATAAAATATATAAAGATATATTTATTAATCAAAATAAAATTATATTAAAAATTAACATAAAGTCTTACAAACATATCAAATTAAATTAACAATAGTTGAATCAAGTACACCTTAGAGTACTTGAGTATTTACTAATACTAAAAACATTGTCTTACTAACATATAATAGAAATACAAAGTATTTTACAAAAATATCAAAAAATTTAAAGAATGTATCAACTTAATTGCCAGATTGTCATCTTCAAGAACATATTAGCTTCTAGCCTTCACCTACAAGCAATAAAAAGAGCACATGATTAATAACACAATGCAACATAGATCATATTACTTCATAAAAATGTTTTAAAAAGTCAAACTACAATATAGTTTCAAATGTCAACCTAATAACACCATATTGTATTTAAAACATACAAAGAAATTGGATCATATCCACTTTTAAAATTTACTCCGTTAAGATAAATTAGATTCTAATCTTTTGCATCTTCATTAATATGTGGACTTGGAAAGAATAATTATGAATGCATCAATTAAGGAAAAAGGAGAGCCAATATATAGATGATACGCAAATTGCACACTACATAAAAGGATATATTTGTCTACTATCATTATCAATGTCTAAGTTTAATCTCTACAACATGCCTTCTTATTGTCTTCAATCTAAGATCTAAGAAACTCCAAATGAAGATAATACATTGAGCAAACTAAATACTTGAAACAGAGCAAAAATACATTGAAACTCAAATTTCCAACTTAATTTACTTTCCAATTATAGAGACCCCAAATGTTTTGCTGCTAAATCAAAACAGAGCAAAATTCCCCAACCATCAAAACAGATCAATAAAAATTATTGATGTATTTAGCCAATAAAAATTCCTAAAATGTTGCACTTTTATGATATATTTAATTTCCAAGGGTATTATTATGTGTATACCTGTATATGATCTTGACACAGCACCGGTCTAAAACTGATTTCAATATTCATAGTTTACCAGGTACTGTACCTTACTATTTATGGCCACTGTTTTGGTTTAAGAGGAAATATAGAACTATATGATAGAGTACAAGATTGACAATTTCACAGACCATATAATATATGTATAAAAGGCAGACCAAGGCACAAACCATTTCCACCAGAGCCTTAATTTGGTCCAAAAATCTGCCAAATTATGAATTTTCATCTCCAAAGGAAAGGTTACCAGAAAACTATCAAGAATTATTCTTCTGATTTGAAGGTATATGAATATGATCTCCTAGTTAATGGGGATATTTTCAAAATTTTATCATGTAGAGAGCTTGTTTTACATTCCTTAACACATAAAGCTTTTGATACATAACTAAATAACATCAATGGAAATGTCCCTATATGTCATATAATAGTAATAGTAAATAATTGGGAGCTCTAGTCCTAACAGAAGAATTTAGATTCTGAAATTCTTCAAATGAAAAGAAAACGGAATGAAAGAAGACACTTTAAAGGACCCCCTAGTACTTTAAAGGAGGCATGCAAAAACAATAATATTAAGAATGACTAAATTAAACCAAATAGTAAAGCAAAGACAATTACAAATAATAATGGGCATAAAGGGATTGCTTACACACTCACTTTCCTATGCCCTTACCCCCACCAGCTGCTTGGAAAAGATATGCTGCCTGTTAAGACAAAATGAATAATTACTACACTTCACATATATAACTTAAGCATAAAAAGAAAGTCCACTGAAGGAATTGTACTCTAATAGCTTGTGCATGTGCTCTTACCTTTCTGAGTATCTGCTTCTTTTCTTCTTTATTAGCATTAATTCACCAAAGATGGGAGTTTACTTCCTCCTTGCAGTAACTTATACAGCTTTGCTTCATACAACAATTGAGGGTGCTTGGTTTTGACATTTTCCTAATCAAACAAAAGGAAAATAAAATAACAAAAATAAACCATTCATCTAAACATGTCGGAATTAGCATTAAATAATTTCAATATTGTAGTAGAGAGATGCACAAAACTTCAATTACCAAGCAAAAATAAACCAACAAGTTTAGTGATGAAAACAAATTAAACTGTGCCTCCTCCGAAAAGTTGGGATCTTGAAATTTCACATGTAGTGCATCAGATTGAATGTCTTGAAGTAGTGATTCTTCCCTAACAATTAAAGGAACAAATTTACGAGGCATAAGAACACTTGTTGAAACAAACGACTACTACTAACAAGCCTAATCATATAAGGTGTTGTCGGCTAATTGGATCAAACAATCAATTACAATTTACCAATAACTAAATACTCAATAAATTTCCCATTGGAACTAAACACATTTTATCATCCAACAAAGAAAACATATGCCTGAAAATACCTTTCAGATAAAACCTGCAGCAGGTGCCATGATTCTAAATAGGCAGCCAACAATTTAGTAAATCATTCTAAAATCAGCAATTTAGTAGTTTAACAATTTAACAATTTAGCAAAAGGACAAACACCTTGTATGCAACAAAAATCAGCAAAAGCAAAATCATCAAAAGCACAAACACCAGCAAAAGCACAAACACCTTGTATGCAACAAAAATCAGCAAATCAGCAACAAAAATCAGAACAAAGATCTTGTTCAAACACCTTGTTCAGCAAATCAGGAAAATCAGCAAATCAACAAATTTCAAACCTTTGGAGTTTTAACGAAGAACGGCCGAGGCGAGGCGAGCTGAAGCGAGGCGAGGTGAGACGAAGCCGAGGCAAGGCGAGCTGAAGCGAGGCGAGGCGAGACGGGGCCGAGGCGAGGCGAGCTGAAGCGAGGCTTCAGCGGCGCAAGACGGCAAGAGGATGGAATCGTGAATCGTCGCCTGGTGGAACGGTGATGAAATGGAGAAGCCTGGTGGAACGGTGATGAAATGGAGAAGCCTGGTGGAACGGTGATGGAACGGATGAAATGGAGAAGCGTGGTGGATAGTTTAGGGTCTGTTTCACGTATTAGAGTATTAGAGTATTAGAGTTTAGAGAGGGAATAGAGTATAGAGAGTGAACTTTACTTTAGTGAAAAATGGAGAGGAGGGAATTTTATTTTGATTGAAATGAATTTTTGTTTGTTTTTTAATTAGAAAGAGAATTTTATTTTAGTGAAAATTGGAGAGGGAAGTATACAAATTTTCATTCATAAAAGATAAAAGTTTTGTCAACTAATTTTAATTAAAAAGAAAATATAAATAATAGAGACCGATTTTTGAGTCACTAAAACTTAAATAGCTAAGTTTTGTATTTTGGTCTCTAATTCAGTCTCTAAAGTCACCGAAATAATTTGGTCTCCAAATCGGTCACTAAAAGCGAAATTTTTAGTTGTGGTAGCGACTGAAATTTTGGTCGCTAAAATTCAGTTGCTATTTCAATCTCTAAATTTCGTTAGCGACCGATTTGGTGACGGAAAAATATTTAGTTGCTAAATCGGTCTCAATTTTGGTCGCTAAATATTCAGTTGCTATTTCAGTCTCTATTTCAGTCGCTAGTGTGACTGAAAATATTCGGTCTCTAAATCGGTCACTATTGGCGAAATTTCTAGTAGTGTAATATAAAAAGTTAGGGTACAAGGGTTAATTATTGCCACATTAATAAATATTTCAAGTCAAAAGATATCTATGTTCCCTTCAAGGTTATAAAGATGAACTTATTTACATCTTATTTAAGTTTATCTTATGACAAAATATTTATATACAGGTTGCTTTAAATCTAGTCAGGGATTAACCTCTTAAAGTGTGTTGAGTTAAAAAAAAAACTCTTAGAATATGTTTGGATGAAAGGTTTTAACGAGGTAAGGTAATTTTTTGAGAGAATTCAAATTCTTATATGTAAATTCTATAATTTGGATGAAAAGTTTAGAGAATTTTTGAAATGAAAGGGTTTTTAAGAAGTATTTTATCAAATCTAAATTTAGGGAATCTAAAATACCACATAAAAAATAAGAATTTGAAATTCATTCATTACTCTATACAATGTGAATCTCAAATTGATTCTTATAAATTTTTCAATTTTTTCAAATTGGTCCCTATATTTTTTAAATTTTGAAAATTGGCCCCAATAAAATTTCAAAATTCCAATTGGTCCCTAAATTTTAAAATTTTGTAAATTTGTCCCTTTTTTTTTTTCTTCATATTTTGCAATTAGTTTCTCAACTATTTTATATTTCATAAAAGTAGCCCATCAAAATTGAAGAATAAATCACTTTATTAGTCTACCCAAACAAAAACATTTAGAAATGAAAGGAATTCAATTGAAACATTTGTTTCTCTATTTTCAACTATGTCATCCAAATACATTCTAAAAGATATTTTATGATTTTTCTCAAAAAGGATATTTATAATACAACTCATATAAATAGTTCGGTAAAATAAGTTCTTAATCCCTATAAACTTTTGAAATTTTGCATTTAGTCCATATAAAAAAATACTTCATTTTTTAATCTTTACAATTTTTTTTTAATCCCTGTAAGAAAGAAACATGTTTAATTGTCCTTGAACTTTTAAATTTTTGGATGATTTTTTACAAGGAATCCAAAAGTCCTTGGATCTTCAAAATTTTAAGTATGACTGAGTTAAGGAGTCCAAAAGTCCTCTGTTCTTGGATTCTTCACATCTTCAAGTGTGACCGAGTAAAGGAGTCCACAAGTCTTCTGCTCTTGGATTCTGCACATCTTCGGGTGCGACTAAGTGGAGGAGTGCATAGGTCTTCTCCTCTTAGATTCTTCACATTTTCAGGTTTAACTGAATGGACGAGTCCATAAGTCTTCTACTCATAAACTCTTCGCATCTTCAAGTGCGACTGATTGGAGGAGTCTGCAAGTCTTCTGCTCTTGGATACTTCACATCTTCGAATGCGACCAAGTGAAAGAGTTTATAGGTCTTTTGCTGTTGGATTCTTCACATCTTTAGGTTGGATCGAGTGTAAGATTCCACAAGTCTTCTATCTTGGATTCTTCACATCTTTAAGTGCGACCGAGTGGAGGAGTCTACCAGTCTTCTGCTCTTAGATCTCAAGTTTGGGGTGAGCTATTCCATGTAAACTTCCCATTGTCTTGTTCAAACTTTTGGAATACGTTTGGTAGGTTATTGGTTGCTTAGACATTACTTTAGGGTACAATAACTTTTGTTGTGTTGTTTTGATTCATGTATGTGGTGATTTTCGTATCTTAATAAACATCCAATTTAACTGATTAATGTGGCATACTTATTACCTTTTTATGAACGCATTTTATGTGTCTACCCACGCATCTTCACATCCTGAATTTTCGTATTTCATGTATGTACCTTCTCACACGCACACATGGCATTATGCATCTTCCATCCTGTGTACGTTAGATCGGTAGGGATGTCACCCGTGCATCCTCATGATTGCACATCAATCTTATCACCCTTAACTGCACGTGTACTTCTTTAAGTTATCTCATTCGTCTAGCCTTACACTGATGAGTGAATTCACGTGGAACTTGTTATATCTAGAGTGAAGACGGGTGTACCTAGGACATTGACTAGTCACTTTTTTTGTTCTGGTGAGAAGAAGTATTTCTATAATATTCTCGCGCATTGTCATTTCATATTTTTGATCGAGTCTTCATACTAGCATTATTCCGTGCAGTGACGATGTGACTTATATTACTATTTTGTTGCGTTATAACGTAATTTTCAAGGTATGACTTTTTTAGTCATTCTTATCGGACGTCAAGGAAGCACTCTCAATGAGAGCTTCCCTATAACGTAATCATGAAGGCGTGACTCTTTTAGTCATCCTTATCGGACGTCAAGAAAAAACTCTCAATGAGAGCTTCCCAATAACATAATCACGAAGGTATTACTTTTTTAGTCGTTCTAATCAGACGTCAAGGAAACTCTCTCAATGAGAGCTTCCCTATAATGTAATCGTGAAGGTATGACTTTTTCGGTCGTCCTTATCGAACATCAAGGAAGCACTCTCAATGAAAGCTTCCTTATAACATAATCATGAAGGTATGACTATTTTGGTCATCCTTATCAGACGTCAAAGAAGCATTCTCAATGGGAGCTTCCTTATGACATAATCATGAAGGTATGACTCTTTCGATAATCCATATCGGACGTCAAGGAAGCACTCTCTAATGGAGCTTCCCTATAACGTAGTCATGATGGTATGAATCTTTAGGTCATCCTTATCGAACGTCAAGAAAACACTTTTTATGGGAGCTTCCATATAATATAGTCTTAATCGTATGCCTCTTTTTATAATCCTTATCGAACGTCAAGGAAACTCTCTCAATGAGAGCTTTCCTATAACGTAACCTTGAAGGTAGGATCTTTCAGTCATCCTTAACGAACATCAAGGAAGCACTCTCAATGGGAGATTCTCTATAACGTATTCATGATGGTATGACTCTTTCGGTCATTCTTATTAAACGTCAAGGAAGCACTCTCTATGGGAGCTTCCCTATAACATAATCATGGAGGTATTACTTTTTTAGTCGTCCTTATCGGACGTCAAGGAAACTTTCTCAATGAGAGCTTCCCTATAACGTAATCTTGAAGGTACAACTTTTTCGGTCATCCTTATTGAACATCAAGAAAGCACTCTCAATGAGAGCTTCCCTATAACGTAATCATGAAGGTATTACTCTTTCGATCATCTTTATCGGATGTCAAGGAAGCACTCTCAATGGGAGATTCCCTATAACGTAATCATGAAGATATGACTTTTTGGATCATCTTTATCTAACGTCAAGGAAGCACTCTCTATGGGAGCTTTGCTATGACGTAGTCTTGAAGGTATGACTTTTTCAAAAATCTTTATTGGACGTCAAGGAAGCACTCGTTATGGGGTTTCCCTATAACGTAGTCTTGAAGGTATAAATTTTTTGGTCAACCTTATTGGATGTTAAGGAAGCACTCTCAATGAGAGCTTCCCTATAACGTAATCTTGAAGGTATAACTCTTTCGGTTATCTTTATCTCAAGTCAAGGAAGCACTCTCGATGGAAACTTCCTTGTATCGTAGTCTTTTCACCAATCTTCAAGTTGGTTGTCTAAGTAAGTCGACAAGTTTTCTAACTTGACTGACCCTAATAGGATAATTCAAATAAGGTTAGTTCCACTCAGCCTGGCTGTACTCGACCAAGCTCCACTCAACCACTTCCACTCGGCCAAATATCTCTCAGCTAGGTCCAATCAATCAGTGTTTTACTTGGTCAAACACTTTTCACTTTTCTTTGCGGCCATATTTTCCTTTTCCTCTTTTTTCTTATGTTATGTATATAAATTCATCTTTCTTTATAGTTATAAATGTTGTATTGTGCTAGAGGTTATCATGACAAAAGCTCGGGACCTGGAGGAGAAGATGATAACGCACAATATTTGTCTGGTTGACCATCATTAGACTCGGTCTACTCTTCCCATTCGACCATTCATTAGATCAAGTTTTCCCTTATGCTTGCTTTATTATGGGTTTTAATGTGAATTTGCAGCCAATTTTTCATTTGACCGACTACTTTCTTGCTTTGTCAATCGACCTTCACAGGGCTCGCCCAATTTTAACGTAGTATTATTAAACTTGGCATGATAATTCTTCACTGAACCAATGGTTCTTGGTCAAACATTGAATAGATCAACCACTAAGAAAGGCTTCTCACTATTCAAGACAAACTAAGCCACAGACTTAGTATCCAAATCATCACAATTGATGATTTACCGATGAGGAAGCCCAACAATCCACTTAAGCGCCACATCCTTTAAGGTTCTTGCAAAAAATTTGCAGCTCAATGATCGTTTGGTCCGCTGATGAACATTTAAGTCTAAAAATCTTAAACGTGACTGTGGGGGTCTCCCGTCCCATCGTAGCAGTCGATGATCGGCTCCCTGAAGTGTCGTGGGATAACCATAGTTTGTCCATGTGACAATTTTGTGCAAGAGCTCCAATTGTTGGGTGAGCTCCCTCTCTCGAGCTTCCATCTACTCTCGTAGCTTGCGCTTGCGGGTTTCAAGTTGTTGCTTAAATTTGGCTTATAGCTGTTTCTTGACTTGTTGGAGTTGCTATTTGTTCTGGCGCTGCTGCGCAGCGTTTCATTCTTGTAGCTCCCTCACAACGTTTATGAGCTACGTGAGGAGGGGAGTCGACCCTTCATTGACATCTGTCTAGTTTGAAGTATTTCAAAATCTGAGTATTGCCATAGTAGTGAGATAGCGTTCGTGTAGTGATGGAGCTAGGTCGAAAGAGAGTTTTACCATAGCCCCATGGTTGGTGCCATTGTTCACGTGTGTAAACAAGAAATATGGTTGTACCAAATCTAATGAGAGAATACTACACTATTTATCAATATGCCAAAAAGATCCTTAACCCTACTTATCTCCTTACCTTTTATAGATGAATCTTCCTTAGGGATAATGTGAGTTTCATCCCATATTTCAATTTATCAAATCTCCTTGTGGTATTTTTATTATTTGAGCTGAATTTAGTACGATTAGACAAGATAAATAGTCCAATGATATTTTCTTAAGACTAATTGTTTATTGGTGTGAAAATTAAAGGTTTTATTGTAATTTTAATCATCTATTTTTATCAACTCATGAAATTGGTTATTCTATTTTAAAATCTCACAGTTTTGATTCCACATTCAATTTTTTTGTCTTTAAAACGACGATGTGTTATATTTAAAATGACATGACATGACATTATATGATTATGTGAAATAATTAACACACATGAAATTGCAATAAAACCTCTAATTTTTTGTTTACTTCAAAAATTGTTAATTTTTGTAATTTAATTAATGACATGAATAATTGATGCATCTACATGGTTCGATATCATGAGATCTTATGTGACATCATTTAAAATATGTCGAATCATAACTTTTTTAGTTCAAAAATATAGAGGATAAACAAAACTATCATATTTTAAAAATGGAGGAACCAGTTTCATAAATTGATGAAAATAGAAGACCAAAACTATAATCAAACAAAATTAAAATAAATAAACTATGTTGGAAACATTGATTAAAGACGTAATTACAGTTTTAATTCTCTAATTTTTACTAGTTTACGAAATCGACCACTTTATATTAAAATATGACAATTTTGATCCTTCATTATGGTTTTTAAATTAAAAAATAACGACGTGATATATTTTAAATAACGTGACATATATGATATGATGATGTGAAATGATAAACACTCATAAAAATCGCAATAAAACCTATAAAAACTTAACTTTCAACTTTATTTTATTTAATTAATAACATAATAATAATAATTAATATATTTAGATAATTCTATATCATAAAATGATAATCGTATATACATTATTTTAAATATATGGCATCCTCGTTTTTTATCTACAAAATCTGAGTGAAACACAAAAAAGTCTATTTGTAAAATAAAGTCCCAATTTTCATGAATTAATGTAAATCAAAAACAAAAACTACCCAAACAAAGCGAGGATTAGTAGATAGGGGAGGGTACTGGTAGCAGTAGCAGAAGTAAGTAAATGTGCAGCACAACAAAGTTCACGTGCAAATGCTTACAATCGGTGCAGCGAAGACGACGGTGGTTGGGTGGTTGCGGAGCCACATTTTCAGGTGTCGCCCTCACACGTGCTTACCATTCACTCGACAACACGTCCCTCGACACATACACGTGTGGCAACCATTGACCACTATGCCTTTAAAAATGAATTAATTCTTACTATATTTTAAAGTCCCCACCCACAGCACACGTGAGCGTTTTTCTTGTTTCCCATGTCGGGCCCACTCAACAGACTTCTCTTGCCCATTCAATGGCTTATAACCTTACAACTCAACAGCTGCATTAACTTTGTTTCCCATTCTTTATTTTAGTAATATATACCACAGTTTTATGGTCTGTTTGTTTATTAAAAAAAGGGAAAATTTGAAATTAACTATTTAGAGATTAAATTTTTAAGATTTAAAAAAAATAGAGTCTATTTATTATTTGTTTGTGATTATGAAAATAATTCTTTTTTATAAAAAATATACATTGAAAATTATTTTTATCAGAGACTATTTATAATAATTTTTCATTTGAAATAGTTTATTTTGTTTTTCAATTTTCGTTTTGTAAAATAATTTAATAAACCAATAAAAGTTTTTAAAAGGGATTACTTTATTTTAAAAAAGTTGATTATTTTCTAAAAATAAGCGATAGTATGATAGAAAAAAATTGATGACCCTCATTATTATCTTTAATGCTAATTAAAATGTTTAAATATAATTTTAGTCATTTATCTTTTATCCAATATTCGTTTTGATCTTTTTTTATTTATTTATTATGATTATTTATCTTTTATAACTGGTGTATTTTAGTATTTTTCATTGTAACTCTTTCAACAACTGTATCATTATTGTCATGAATTATTGAGATCTCAAATCTTGAATCATTTGTAAAGTTAAGTGTTCAATCTTAATAAAGATGGGTGAAAATACATTAAACTTTAATAAATGTCATTCGCTTCAAATAGTTTATATATGTATCAAAGTATGCAAGAAGACTTTTTTCAAATGCAAACCTATTATTGAGTTAAATTAATATTTTTTTTTGATTTTTTTATACTGGATACATATTGAAAATTGTTATAAGAGATTTCAATAATCGGATGTTGTTATAACTTTTTTTATGATTGTGGTAAGGACTAAAATACACCACTTATAAAAGATAAAAGACTAATATATATTGGAACAA
>JBBPBP010000004.1:26505293-26516951 GCA_037974735.1 Cicer chorassanicum
AAGTTTATTTTACATTTAGAGTTTTGATGTTAAGACAAATATTTTATGAGAACAATATATTTGACTTTAAAGAGTAAGAAAGAAGAGTCATGTTTGTGAAGAAAATCTAAAATAAGATTTGATTCAAATTTATAATTGAAGAAAATCTAAAATAAGATTTGATTCAAAATTATAATTGATGAAAATATAAATTAAGATTTGATTCAAATTTATAATTGATGAAAATCTAAAATAAAGATTTGATTCATATTTATAATTGAAGAAAATCTTTGACCAAGTTGAAAAGAAGATATAGTTAAGATTTGAAGAAGATTTGATCAAGATTTATCTATAAAAATATGAATAGAATCAATCGGAAGAATTTACAAACACAATTTGAACAAAATACGAAAAGAATCAATCTGAAGAATTTACAAACTCAATCTAAACAAAATAGAAATATAATCAATTTGAAGAATTTACAAACTCAATCTGAACAAGATACAATTCAGAATTAAACATGGACTAAATTGAAGCCCAAATTTTCACTATAAATAGAGACTCAAGACTGAAGGAGAAAAGCATCAAAAAGCATAAGACAATAACTCAAGCTCAAAGTTCTCAATTTATCTTAGAGTTCAAAGAGAGAAACACTTGTTCAGGTTAGAAATATTTTCTGAGTGTTCTTTTCTTATAGTGTGAGAGTTATTATTATTATCAGCTTTGTTAGAAGCAACTACTCAAGTTTCAATATTTTGTATCCAACCCGATAGTGGTTTAGTTCCTTCTTCAATCTGGGATTGTCAGGTTGTTAGGAGAAGCCTTGGCTTGTAGGGTCAAGGTGGTTAGTTCCTCAAAAGTCTGGGGTTGTCAGGGAAGACTGACTTGGAGGGTCAGGTGCTTTGTAATTTAAGGTATTTGAATTAGTGGATTAAAACCTTTTGAATGAGGGGACTAGATGTAGCCAAGTTAGTGGTGAACCAGGATAAATCTACGTGTCAAATTATTTATGCTTTCATTGCTTGCTATTTTTGAATCCGATTGCTTCTACTCCAAGTAAGTCACCAAAACCAAACTAGTTTTTTATTTAGTTATAAATTATCAAAAAGTTGCCAACTTTGGCAAACACAATGCAACCCCCTTCTCGTATTTGCACCTTCAATTGGCATCAGAGCTCGGTCTCCAGGCTGAGCACTTTACAGTGTTTGAGAAAAGATCCAAGGGTTCAATATGTCTAGATTTAGTGAAGAAGCTATTGGAGAAAACATCAACAGACCACCTCTATTTGATGGATAACGTTTTGAGTATTAGAAAGACAGGCTGAGAAGTTTCTATATTTCACAAGATCCTAAACTTTGGGACTTGGTGGAAGATGGTTATATTGCTCTGAAGAATATTGATGGTATTGAAATTCCAAGAAAAGAGATGAATGCTGATCAGAAGAAGATGTACAAGATGCATCATAAGTATAAAACATTCATGATAAATGCAATCATTTTCAAGGAGTTTGACAAGTGCACCAACAAAGAGTATTTATGATACTTTGATGGAAGAAGAGTTGTTCAAGATGGAAGAAGATGAAGACATTGAAACAATGTTTTCCAGATTCCAGACCCTGTCTTAGGATTAAAGGTACTTGAGAAGAGTTATACTACTGTTGATCATGTGAAGAAAATTCTTAGGAGTCTGACAAGCAAGTGGAGACCTAAGATCACTGCCATTCAGGAAGCAAAGGATCTAAACTCTCTAAAGCTAGAAGAATTAATCAGCTATCTCAGATCACATGAAATTGAGCTTGAAGAAGATGAGCCCAAGAAGAAGAACAAGACTCTATGAAACCTAAGCAGAAGAAGGTTCTAAACGCAACATCAGAATCAGAGGATAGTGATTCAGATGATTAGAATCTGAATTCAGAGGAAGAGGAGATTGCTTTCGAAAGATGTGGCACAACAGAAAGAAGAAATTTTCCCAAAGATATTCAAGGCAATCCAATAGAGGGAATGATGATAAATATGACAAGAAAAATTATCATCTACTACAGATGCAATGAACCTGGACATATCAAGTCAGAATGTACAAATATGAAGAAAGGGAAACACCAGAGGAAAGATTCCAGACCCAAGAAGAAGAGTCTGATGGCTACATGGGGTGATTCTGAGGAATCCTCTGACGATAAACAAGGAGATTTGGCTATGATGGCTCATACCAACTCTGTCTCTGGATCCAACACAAATTTTGACTCTAGAAGTGAATCAGTAGATGAGGAAATTGAGGTATTTTCTAACTTTACTCGATCTGATTTAACTACTGCTATAAATGATTTTTTAAATAATATTCACAAATTGTCTTTAAAACTGAAAAACACTTAGGAAAGAAAATACAAATCTAACTGAAAAAGTTAATGCTTTAAAGAATCAAAATGTTGAATTTAAAACAGAAAATGCAATTCTGAAAACTGATATTACTAAACTTAAAACTGAGAATGCAAATTTTTAAACTGATATTGCTGAACTTAAGGCTAAAAATCTAACTCTAAAAAGCAATCATAGTTCAACATCAATTGAAAATACCACATGTAACTCTGATAAGCATGAACAAGTATTTCAAGATTTTCTTGCTAATTGAATGGAAAGAAGCAAATATGCTTCTATGATTTAGGGAGTTAGTAGAAATGGTAAAAAAGGTATAGGATTTGAAGAAACTGTAACTGAACCTAAGCCTATTCCCTTTGATATCTTGTGTATTGTTTGCTCTAAGAAAGGTTACTCCAAATTATCTTGCCCCATGTTAAATACAAGGACAGACAAGAAACCTTTCATGACTAACAAACCAGGACCCAACCAAATTCGGGTACCTAAGAAAAAAATTATCTTTGTTGCAGATGTCCTCAACAATCAACTTAAAACACCAATCATGGTACTTGGACAATGGATGCTCGCGACATATGACAGGAGAAAAGTCTATGTTCCAAGAACTAACTTTGAACAAAGGAGGCACAATGACTTTTGGAGGAAAGCAAAAAGGTCAGATCATTGGTCAAGGTACGGTTGGTAATGGTACTTCCCCTTCTATTAAAGATGTCTTGTTTGTTAAAGGTCTTAAGCATAATTTATTAAGTATTAGTCAGTTAAATGATAATAATTATGATATTATATTCAATCAAAAAACATGAAAGGCAATTAGTCAGAAGGATGGATCTATACTCTTTTCAGGTCAGAGGCAAAACAACATTTATAAGATAAATCTGTTTAGTCTAGAGAAACAAGAGGTTAAGTGTCTTATGTCAGTAAATGAAGATAAACTAATTTGGCACAAAAGATTAGATCATGCAAACCTTAAATTAATTTCAAAACGGAATAAACTTCAACTAGTTAGAGGTCTACCTAAGCTTAGTTAGAAAACTGAAATTATGTGTGAAGCTTGTCAAAAGGGAAAACAAACAAAAAACTCATTTTCCCCTAAGAACTGAGTCTCTACCTCAAAGCCCCTTGAGCTCTTACATATAAATCTCTTTGGGCCAGTGAAAACGGTCTCTCAAAGTGGAAAGAAATATGGTTTTGTTATAGTAGATGATTACAATGGGTGGACATAGGTAAATTTTTTAAAAAGTAAGTATGAATCCAACAAAGTGTTTATCACATTTTGCAAACAAATAATGAATGAAAAGGGTCTTATGATTGTAACAATTAGAAGTGATCATGGAGGAGAATTTGAAAACAAATTCTTTGAAAGTTTTTGTTATGAGAATGGAATCTCTCACAACTTCTCCTCTCCTAGAACACCCCAATAAAATGGAGTTGTAGAAAGAAAGAATAGATCACTCCAAGAAATGGCCAGAACCATGTTAAATGATATGAATGTTGCAAAACACTTTTGGGGTGAAGCAATTAATACTGCATGTTATATTCAAAATAGAGTTTATATTAGATCTATATTGAATAAAACACCATATGAATTGTGGAAAGGTAAAAAGCCTAACATCTCTTATTTTAAACAATTTGGTTGTACTTGTTATATGTTAAACACTAAGGATAACCTTGGTAAATTTGATTCTAGATCTCAAAAGTGTACCTTCATTGGATACTCTGAAAGATCCAAGGCTTATAAGGTGTTTAATAGAGAAACTCATATTGTGGAAAAATCAATACATGTTAAATTTGATAACAAACAACTTGACTTTGAAAAGTCAAAGCAAGATGATGATAGTGCAGGTTTATCAAAACCGAAGGAAACAGATGCAGACAAACCAGAAGAACTTGAAAAATTAGAGAATACAAGCAAATCATAAAAATATGACACATCTTCAAAGGATGAATCAGATCAAGTCAGAAATAGTCTAGATAAGTCAGAAGAAATATCTGAATGGAAGTACTAGTCATCTCATCCTGAAACTCTAATCATTGGAAAAAAGAGTTATCCTTTAAGGACCAGATCGTCACTTAAAGATACCATTTTGTTTGGCTTACTCTCATCAATTGAGCCTACCTCTATTGATGAAGCATTGGCAGATGATGGATGGATTTTTGCATTGCAAGAAGAGTTAAATGAATTTGAGATGAATGATGTTTGGGATCTAGTACCTAAAACCCTATCTTATATTCTATAGCTAAACACATAGAGATCAAACACCACTTCATTAGGGACTTTGTTCAAAAAGGGGTACTAAACATTCAATTTGTAGGCACTGAACACCAATGGGCTGACATATTCACCAAACCACTACATGAAGATAAGTTTGACTTCATCAAGAAAAACCTAAATCTTACCTTCATACTTTGACTTAGGGGGAGCTCTAAGTTAGGGGGAGTCAAAGAAATATAAAGAAATGTTGTTATAAAAAAATACAAGTCTTGTCATCATCAAAAAGGGGAAGATTGTTAGAACAAAGTTGGTTTTACATTTAGAGTTTTGATGTTAACAAAATTATTTTATGAGAACAATATATTTGACTTTAAAGAATATGAAAGAAGAGTCATGTTTGTGAAGAAAATCTAAAATAAGATTTGATTCAAATTTATAATTGAAGAAAATCTAAAATAAGATTTGATTCAAAATTATAATTGATGAAAATCTAAACTAAGATTTGATTCAAATTTATAATTGATGAAAACCTAAAATAAAAGATTTGATTCATATTTATAATTGAAGAAAATCTTTAACCAAGTTGAAAAGAAGATATGGTCAAGATTTGAATCTGTTTCTTTTCCCAAAACAAAATTCCTCTTTCTTTTCTTTTCCTTCTGAGTGAGAGATTGGAGCAACTGCGATGGGTTTCTTCGAGCATGTCGTAATCAGAATCTTATTATGAATCATCGTCACATTCCTAACTTAGGTTGGATCTTTCTTCAGTTTTGCTGCTGATTTTGTGAAACTCCATTGTTGTATCTGTTTCTTTTCATTGTTTTTCTTCTCTAAGGCTTTTGACTACTAACAATTTTCTTCACCCTCCATTGATGCCTCAGAACATCAAGAACCTTCACCTCTTAATATGTTAGATCTTTTTTTCATGCATCCCAGTGACAATCCAAGTGTTGCGCTTGTTTCTCAGCCGCTCTCTGTCACCAACTACCATTCTTGGTCACGCTCCATGCTCGTCGCTCTCAGATCGAAAAATAAATCAGGGTTTGTGACTGGTGCTCTTCCTCATCCTGCAGATGCCGATCGTCTTTCAATCGTGTGGGATTATTGCAACACTATGCTTATGTCTTGGATCACCAATTCATTGGAACTTGAAATATCCCAAATCGTCATGTGGATGGAGTTTATTTTTTTGAAATATGGGCTGAACTTCGTGAAAGGTATCATCAAGGTGATGTTTTTAAGATTTTCGATTTGTAAGAAGAAATTTATAGTCTTCGTCAAGGTGATTCTTCAATTACTTCCTACTATACCAAATTAAAGAAATTGTGGCAAGAGCTAGAAAATTTATGTCCTTTACCTTCTTGTTCTTGTAATTTGAAATGATTGTGTGCCCTAATTCCCAAGATTCGTGAATATCGTGATAGGGATTATGTAATTCGTTTTCTCAAAGGCCTTAATGAGCAACACTCTGCAGTCCAGTCTCACGTGATATTAATGGATCCTACCATTGCTGCCATTTATAATCCTAGTGGTGGTTTGTCCAAGGGTCGTGGTGAAAATGGTGCCCGTTCTTCTAGCAGTCGTAGTCGTGGTTCTCGCTATTGTACTTACTGTAATCGTCAAGGCCACACTATGGATGTTTGTTTCCGAAAACATGGTTTTCCCCTCATTTTCACAAGAATTGTCTCAACTTTGTTAATGTTTGTGTCGTTGATTCTGTTAACATTGATGATGATCAAAAGTCACAATCTCTTGATGAGCCTTCTAGTGATTTGCGTTCTGGTTGCACAATCAGGTTCGTTTTCTTTTCCTCGTGTCTTCAATATCAATAATGCTACTTCTTGGATATTAGACATTGGAGCCACAAATCATGTTTTTTTTTTACTGCTTCTTTAATTTAATCCCTCAAACGTATTAATTCTGTTCATATTAAATTACCTAATGGATGTACTATAATCACTGAACTTATTGGAACTGTCTATTTTTCGACTAATTTTTATTTGTGTGATGTTCTATTTATTCTTAAGTTTTCTTGTAATCTTATCTTTATTCCCTGCTTGACAACTTCACTTAATTGTAACTTGTTTTTTGATGCTCATAAGTGTTGGATACAAGAAAATCTTACTCATAGGAGAATTGGTACAGCTGATCTTATTCATGGATTATACTTGTTGTTTGACTCCAGTTTTCCTATTGTTGATTCCTCTCCCAATACTTGTACTTTTGGTAATTGTTTAGCAAATGTCATAGGTTCTGTTTGTAATATTTGGAACCACCACTTTGGTCACCCATCTATTGATACTTTGACTTATATTAATAAAAGTTTCACTTTTGTTAAACTCCTTAAGCGTCATTCTCCTTGTGATGTTTGTTTCAATGCTAAGCATAAGAGTTTCTCTTTTGTTAAACTCCTTGTGATTTTTGTTTTGATTTGATTCATATGGATATCTGAGGTGCTTTTTCTGTGCCATCTATTGTTGGTTTCAAGTATTTTTTAACAGTTGTTGATGACAAGTCTCGTTTCTATTGGGTTTATCTCATGAAATTGAAGTCTGAAACCTCTTATTTAGTTAAATCCTTTATTTCCATGGTCAAAACTCTGTTTGGTAAAACTGTGAAATACGTTTTGACAATGGAAATGAATTTCCTCTAAGGACTTTTATCAATCTCATGGGATCATCCATCAGACTTCGTGTGTAGAAACGCCTCAATAAAATGGCATTGTTGAGCGTAAGCATCAATGCATCTTAAACATTGCACGTGCCATCATGTTTCAATCAGATTTGTCTATTAAATTTTGGGCCAATTCTATCATTCATTTAGTTTTTTTTAATCAATAGGTTGTCATCTAAATTTCTTAAGTTTCATTCTCCATATCATTTTTTGTATGATTGTTTACCTGATATTTCTAAGTTGAGAGTGTTTGGTTGCTTGTGTTATACTTCTACTTTAAAGTCTAATAGAAAGAAATTTGACTTTTGTTCTCGAAAATGCATTAATTTAGGACATAAATCTAGTACAAAAGGCCATGGTTTTTTTGATTTACACAGTAAGGAGATTTTTGTTTCACGTGATTTTATATTATATGAAAATGTTTTTCCTTTTCTTATTGTCAAACAAAACAATAGGATATTGTTTTTCCTATAATTAATCCTACATCACATGACTTCACCTTTGACGTTCACACGCCTGACAGTAATGATATGCTTGCTCAATCTCATATTCCTACTTTAGTTGATTCACCCACCATAGGGTCTCATTCGAACAGTCTCGTACCATCCTCTAGCTCTACCATTTTGCTCAGTTCTGGTGCTTCTACCAGCCCTATTACTCTTGTCCCTAACCATCCTTCCTCATCTATGATACCCACTAGAAATCTGGTAGAAAAATTAACCCACCTTCATATCTTTAAGACTATCATTGTGAGTTACTAACAGGTACAACCCCTAAATTTTTTGGTTTTTCCATGCAACAATGAGGTACTATTTATCCTATTTCTAATTACATTTCTTATCATCATTTGTCCTCACCTCATAGAATTTTTTCTATAACAATTTCCACAGTTAAAGAGCCTTCTTGTTACTCAACTGCTATTAAAGGCAAAAATTGGAGGTTGGCTATACAATCTAAGCTTGATGCTCTCAATTCCAATGACACTTGGGAATTAACTACATTGCCTCTTAATAAGTCTGCCATTGGTTGTAAATGAATTTTTCAGTTAAAATTTCACGTTGATGGGTCTATCGAGCGTTATAAAGCTCGACTTGTGGCCAAAGGCTTCAGTCAAACTGAAGGCCTTGATTATTTAGAAACTTTTAGTCTTATGGTAAAAAAGTGACTTCTTTACGTTTGTTGTTGTCTGTTGTTGCTTCTAACAACTTGTTTTTTTCAATTAGACATTAATACTGCTTTTCTCCATGGAGATTTGGTTGAGGATGTTTACATGAAACTACCTCCTAGTCTTCATGTTGCGATTATAAATCTGGTTTGTAAACTCAAACGATCAATTTATGGTTTGGAACAAGCAAGTCGACAATGGAACTTTAAACTTTGCAACACTTTGATTGAGCTTGGCTTTATATTAATTTATATGGATGATTTCCTACTTGCAGGCTATGATATGAACGAAATCACATGCCTCAAATATGTCCTACATTCCAAATTTAGTATTAAAGATTTGGGTGTTCTTAAATATTTTCTAGGCTTTGAGATTGCAAGGAACATCAAAGGCATCTCACTTTGCCAACACAAATAATATTTGGATTTATTGGAAGACACGGATCTCTTGGCTTACAAGCCTTCATCCACACCTATGCATCCTACTTTCAAATTACACATAACTTCTGGCAATCCTTTTTTTAACCCTACTCTTTTTTGTCGTTTAATTGGAAAATTGCTTTATTTAACTCATGCGTGCCCTGATATCTATTTTGCTGTTTGCAGGTTAAGCCAATTTATCTCCTCTCCTACTACTCTCCGCTTGCAAGCAACTTACAAGATCATACGTTATATAAAGACTAGTCCTGGTCGCGACTTATTTTACAATAGTTACTCCTCTTTAAGTCTAAAAGGGTTTTGTGATTCCGATTAGGGGCCTGTTTGGATATTAGGAGATCTACTTCTGGGTTCTGTTTTTACATTGGGTCCTCTTTAATTTCATGGAAGAGCAAGAAACAACCCACTGTATCTTGTTCATCATCTGAAGTAGAGTATCGTGCCCTTGCATATGCTACTTGTGAAGCACAATGGGTATTATATCTCCTTCATGACTTTCAAATTGATCATTCCAATCCTGTTTAGTTTTTTGTGACAATCAGTCTACAATGCACATTGCTTCCAGCTCTGTTTTTCACGAACGCACCAAGCACATTGAGACGGACTGTCACATCGTCATAGATAAGTTACAAGCTGGTGTCACTCATCTTCTTCCTATTCCTTCGGCTAATTAGATTGCATATTTATTTACTAAACCTTTGCATTTTGGTCCTTTCACTTTCTTTACTTCCAAACTAGGATTACTTGACATCCATTCTAGTTTGAGGGGGGAAGGGGTTGTTAGACCTTCCTAATGAACTTTCTTTTTTTAACAGTTAGTTATTATTTAGTAGTTAAGTATTTCAGTTAATGAGTTTAAAGAAAAGTTTGTTAGGTCTCAAAAACCTTGGTATATAAGGTGCCTTTCTTTCTCCTTTTCTTTTGAGGAAAATTTAATTATGTAAAATACATTTTATCTCTTTGATGATGAACAATTAACAGACGAGTATTCAGTTTAACACATTATATGTGTTCTTTGTAAATTATTAAATTAATATGTAAAAAATTAGTGTCATATTAGTCCTTAATAATTAAAATTGTACTCAAAATCTCTATATAATTATTAATATGTTTTTTAATCAATTTATTTATTTTGTTTAACTTCGAAATTAATATAAAAGTTAGTAAAGTGTATACAAAAAAGTATATATACGTGAAACTCTTTGTGAAAAAAATAATGTTAATTATATTTTTTAATTATTTTATGATTTTTTTTATTCACTGTATTAAAATTTTAAACAATTTATAATATGAAACAAAGAGAGTATATTCCAATCAAACGGACAATATTCCTCAGGGACCTTATAAATGTTTTTTTCAATAACAATAATAATAATATTCTGACATGGTGCAATTATTGGAGAAAAGAACGATTATTTTATTGAAGTCTTGTGCAGAGATGGGCACCCTTAAACCTGAACCAACTTCCAGTATGCTACGTTTTTTGTGGAACCAAGCACATTAAACTATGTCAACGCATGGAACATTTCTCTCTTAAATAAATGATGTAGGCATTAATTTATTGATCATATATGATAGATGACATAAAATAATTAATTAGTTTTTGGATTTGAATTGATTTCTTTTTTTATCGTCGTTATTTTGACCAATCACAATCGGGTGTTTCTTACTCTGCTTAAATTATTATTATTTTTGTAGAATATTCTGGGAGAAACTGTAGAGTGTAACATTTTATTTTATTTTAAGACATTTAATGTAGTGCCATGTTTCATCACTACATTGCATTGGTTCCACATAGTAACTTAAATATTATAATTTATTCTTTTGAATTTTCTTCTTTACCAACCAAAACATTTTTAATAGTATTTGTATACATGTCATTGTACCACCATTTCATCAGCACATTATACATTTTCTTTGTTATTATCAGCATTGGTATATTTTTTATTATCCTGTTCTAAGATTTAAACAATGGAAAGATTTATGCCTAATGTTTTCCTAACATCTAGCATTGCTGATATCAACTAGACAAAGGGGCAATTCAATTGCATTGATAGCTACATAAATCTAACATTACAAATAATAAACTAAGTGTTTGATTGTTTGTAGTGATCAAATTGATGTTGATGGTCACAAATGGAATTAGCTAAAGTACAAAGTTATGTTTTATATGTTAATAGGGATAAGCCATAAACACCACTATCCCCACCATTCATATGCCTCATATTACTCCCCTTTGTCTCCAATATTTCTGGACCACTTGGCAACTAAGATACAACATTTTCAAAAGGGTTGGCCTTAAACCTCTCATCACGAGTAACATACTTGAGATGATATGATTTAATTTATATATATATACAGTATAAATTTTTTTACTTTATCTATTAATCACGATTTAAATAATTAAAATATTTGACTTTTATTATATCAAATAACTTCTAGAGCCGGTGAGATGTTGCATTTTTGTTGAAGTGTAACTTTTTATTACCTCAATAGTATATAAAAATTAATCCATAGAAAAGTACTCATATATATTAGAATATAATATAACGTATTAACTTGTTAAATCAACATATAAAACATATTAAATATAATAATTAATCTCTAGAAAATATAATAATTAATCTCTAGATAATATAATATAACGTATTAACTTGTTAAATAATTTAAACTTGCAGGAAAAATTTTGAATTAAAGAAAAGTTCTCATATATATATTAAAATTTTGTCATATATACTCCATTTGTCTTTAATTATATTTCTTTTTCACTTTTTCTTATCCTTTAATATAATATCATTCACAAAATTCAAAGTAAATATAATT
>JBBPBP010000004.1:26517019-26598062 GCA_037974735.1 Cicer chorassanicum
TAATATCAATAATTATAGAAATAAATATGTAAAATTAATATATTTTTTAACAATTTTATTACTATAATTATTTATCTCAATATCCGTAAAATGTGTTAAGAGTTTTAAAATAAAGGAGGAAGGAGTATTTTCTCTTGACATTGCTTTTACTCTTAATGTAATTAATGATGACAGGTGAAATAGTAAGCTGAAAGTGATAGAAGCATAAAAATTGATCTGTTTTAGACAGTGTTTCTATTTTATTGCAACCTTTCAAGGTTCTACCTAACATGACCCAACATTTATATTTGTTAAGGATAAAATGGAAAATAAAATAAAAAGTAAAATAAAGCAATGACAACAAACCTAAGCCCTGTGTCAATTCCATGTTCCATCTGAAATGGCAGTTTTTAGGACCAGCTGATTCAAAATGTTTCTTAAATATGGAGAGAGGCTTTCATTGTTCTTGTGCTAAAATTATTATATATCCCATGATATCCATTTGGTCATATTTCTTATAAATCTTGGTTTGTCGCTCTCTGTTTTATTAATTAAATTTTAATAATATAGCCATTATTTTTTGTTTCTAGACTGTTTGGTTGAGATTCTTTCTTTGCACAAACAAGATAATTATGTTTTTATACACTTAATGAGATATTTTTTTTATCAACCAAACGTGGATGCTCTATAGTTTGTCTTATTATTTAGGTAGAGTATAATTTTACTCTACAAAATCAACTTCAACAGTAACAGATGTATATAATTAAAAATATTTTTTTTCTAAATGAAACTCTCAGTACACATTTTTTACGCTTGTATTTAGATTAGATGAAGTATGACATACAAACAAGATATATGTGATTCTAAATATTAAAGATGATACTTTTGTTTTGTTCAAATCAAACAAATTTAGATTCTTTATGATTTGTCTTATCATTTGAATTTATTATTTGTCTGTATAGACAAACATGATTATTTTGTCTTTATTCACATACTTTTTAAGAAATTTCTCAAAAAGTCATTTATTTAAAGAATATTTCAAGTTAAACATATTTAATTATCAGCTTTTCATGCTTTGAACTCTTGAAAAAATGATGTATTTGGTTGGTATAGGTGGTACCAATAAATTCTTATAAGTCTTCATTCAACTGTATAATCACATACCTATATAACCTCATGACATCTCTCTTTCCGACGTAATTCAGTTCATTCATGTGTTCATTTTGCTTAAAAGCATGCTAGAATCTGCTCATTGAGCATGTCTCGTGCATCAACCATCACTCATTGTCCTCATCAACTTCATTCGTCACATGCTAACAACTTCTCCTTGGTTCATCCCCAAACTAGATTGTAAAAGGAAAGATCTGTTTTTAGATCATTTGTAGTACCCTGATCTGCTTTCAAGATTGCAATATAAGAGATAAATGATACACATACAAGTGAGAAATACGCCTCAACTATATATACTCTTTCAAGTGGGGCGCTCAACCCACATATCTCACGTCCAAGTAGAACAAAACCTAAGTGACCCAATTACGAGTAGTCGTAATGGTTTTGGGTATATATTGATACCTTTGAAATTAGATTTAATTGAACCTTATAAAATATATTGACTTGTAAAATTAGGGATGCCCACACCTTATAAAACCTCTTGGCTCCATTTGGAACTTTGGAGGGAAGGGAAATGGAGCACTTTGAGAGCAGGGAGAAAAGATAGAAATATTATCATATTAAATTAAAATAGATTTTCAAATACTATTACGACACATCATCAAATATTGTGTCATGTCATTTAAATATTGTCACGTCAAAATAAATTTAATGTGACACGTCTAAGAGACCCACTTCCATCCTCCTTATTATTCTATTTGCAATTTTCTTTAACACATATTTTACATTTACTATTCTAACCTCTAATATTCTGTAGAACTATTCATGTGTCATAAGTTACAAATTACAATACAATCAATATTAGTTATTCGAAACTCATTTCTCCTCCATCATTGTTGGTAAGCGTTTTTCCTATGGTTTGACCTCTCCAATTAATATATTAGGTCCTTTTAAAGGCTTCTCAAGAAATATATACATGACAACAATTAGTGAAAGTTATATTTATCATATATTACTAATGTTTATTTGGAAGTTGGAAGACAATGACATATATGCTTAGGTCTCTATACAACTCTTTCTATTGAAATCCGAGTTGATTGATTGTCGATAATTTTGTACCTGTTTGCATCTAATTTGTGTTTCATAGTTATGCTCATTTTACAAGCTTTCAAACTTTTTTTCCTTTCAGATAAGTAAAAAGTGTGAGAATTTTTACATTTTTTGAATTTTCATCTTTGAATTTTAATTCTATTTATATCCTTTGATAAATTTGTGCTCAATTATTGTGTGTTGACATTTGGTCCAAATACATAAATGTTTTTGACCAATTTTTGGTTATATTTCATTATAGAGTATATTATGTGTCATCCAATGTATTTGTTAGATATATGTTGAAACAAGTGTCTTACACCAATACCCCTCTTAAAATTTTGTGATATAATGAATAAGTTATGTAGTATTATATGTTGACAACTATATCATCTTTCTCACCTCATCTTTAGACACTTGAAGTCAAAGAGTGTAGAACATAACTCTCTAAGTTTACTCGGATGAAAAATAATAAATACTTCATGTCTATGAGATAGACCTATCTCACATTTTTACTGAGATCTATAAAATATATTTTAAAGTTATACTTTAAAAGTAATTATACTCCATTTTTTATATACAATTTTATAGCACATCACTTATTAGATAACTAAAAGTAATATTTAAACCAAATAGAGGAATATAATTTAGAATTATGCCAAAAGTCATTATTGATGTATAAACTTCTTTAGATTCAATTTATATTGTTTATCATGTCTTTTTCTATTTCTTCTTATGATACCATCGTTGATATGAACTTAGAGAAAAAATTGTATGCTATTCGAAAATATTAAATTTGTTTTATACGGTTATATACTAAAATATATTTTTATCTTCTTTCAAAAAATAAATTGTTTTACTACTAGAAAACATTTATCTCAAACACATATTTTCTAAGCAATTTTTGCATTCTATAGAATCTGTTTTGATATATCAAAGTCATATGTTACTTAGATATTGATGTTAAAGGTAATTTATAAACAACATCCACACTCTTCATCCCACTAAGACATTTTTTACTATAAGGACAAAATCGTGAAATCTTACAAAAATTATTGTCAAATTGTATACACAATATTTCAAAATATTTAAGAAAATTATAAAACTATATGTTATTCTGCGTAACTCCTGCAACGTGCGGGTCTTAATTTGAGAGTGACTTTGTAGAGAATGATAATAGACCGTTTATAATTATTTTTTTTTTTTTAGAATATTATAACAACTTTAAAAAGATTTAAAATATTTATTTAATTCCTCCAAAATTCTCCTCCAATACATTTTTTGAGTTCCTTAAATTTAAAGGGATTTTGTATTAGAAAAAAAAACTCCTCAAAATCCTCCTCATTTAAAACCCTCATTTCATTCCTTCCTTCCATCTTTTTAATGCCTTTTCTTTGGTTTCTCTTTTAAACTTCCAAATATAGCCTTAGACTATATCACATTCAATATGAAACTTAATATTTTTCAACAATGTGATTTCTAGATATATTTTTCTTCCTTCCTCTTGAGTTTGATTCAATTCGTCTGTTTTCATTTGTTTTTATTGATTATGGTTCTTTCAATGTGTCATACCTACTAGTGAATTAGTGATTGCACAATATATGGCTCAACTTGTGTTTGATGTTGAGGCACGTTCACCTATACTCAGTCTTCAACAACCCGACTCTTGCATTGGATTTGTTAATGCTAATTTGCATTGAAATTTGACTTTTTAAAAAACTTTGATTTAGAATTTCTAATGAATATACTTATGCTCACAAGTCACAAGTATTTTAGTTTGGCTCTTGAAAAGTTTACATCATTTCTCATTTAATTAAAACGAGATTATGCCATTGTGCTCCAAATAACTAAAACCGCCAAAAATGTCAACCAAACCAATTACTTCACGCTAAGAACAGCATCTTCAAAAAGACAACACAAATCAGTTAATATCTTTGAATATAAGACTTTCTTGATTACGAGATTTTCTTTAAATTTTTAATTATATTAATTATTTTTTTACTAGCATAATCCTAATTAATTTATATATTTTTCTACAATCAATAATAAATATTAAAATAAAAACATCGACTAATTTTATCTCAAGAATATATAATTATATAAAAAAAATATTAATTGTCAACAAATTTAATATTATTATCTATTTTTTTTTAATTTTCGTAAGTTGATAAATGGAGTTCTATATTTGAGGAGAGAGCTGGTAACATATCACACGAGATATTTCCCTAGAATACAAAAAATTACGCGAGATACATTGCAAAATGCTTAGGATAAAGCATCATGCGCGCTAATTAAACAATAGTACCAAGTTTTTTCAACTTAGATATATATAAAACTTTCATTCAAATATTCAATACCTACCAGAATGACCCTCAGGATGTCTTAATTTTTTGTTCTCTTCTTTATTTTGTAAGAAATTGAAATGTAGGAAGGGTTTTGAACATCAAAATGCCAACACGGTATTCCATCATGAATAAAAATATTTCATTTATAATTGTTGATGTGAGTGAGAGAGAGGAAAAAAAGAAAATAAAGTCAAACTCTATCCGAATTGTATATACATCCTTGTAGAGCTTCACACACTATTTACGATTTTATATTGCCATTATAATTACATTATAATTTTTATACTCTAAGGGCCCGTTTGATGGACCGGATAGGATAGGGACATGATAGGATATCGGATAGGATATGGGTAGGATAAAAAGTTATCATGTCTTGTGTTTGATGTGCACATGATAACAAACTTGATAACATTAGTTTTATCCTATTCAGTGTTTGATACACAAGAGATAACAAGATGATATGATTTATATTTTGATAAAATGAAAAATTTGTCCTTATAATCTATTTAATTTTTTTTTTCTTTTAAAATAACATTCATATAATTTTTTATAAATAATTAAAAATGCTAAAAAATGTAAATAATTTATGAAGTAATTTTATATACTTGAAAAATTGTGATTTCTCTATCTATCACAATTGAAGAATGACTTAGAGTTTGTTTGATTCAAATCCCAAAAACTCTATTTTAGTATTTTAAAATTTAAAACCTAAACAATTTGTTTGGATTACTTGTTTTTAAAAACTATTTTGTAAAACTATTTTTAATATTATACTTTTTAAAATTAAAAAAACAAAACAGATAAATGGTGTTTTACTTTTTATTTTTCAGTTTTTTTAATTCTCTAGTCAAAGACTGTTTTAAAAAATTAAAGTTAGCAAACATATTTTTTTTATTTTTTTTTTAAAAACAATTTTTTAAAATTTATTTATAAAATAGTTTTCAAAAACTAAAAAGTAAAACACAACCCTTATTATCATAACATTAGAAAATAATTATTATTTTTCATCAATTTTTTTTATATTATTATAGAATAAAATAAATAAGAAAACAATCAAAAAATCATATATGAAAAAAAGAAATCAATCTAAATTCACCGACTAGAAATTATGGCAAATATGAAAAAATAAAAATAAAAAATGGAATAGTGCCAAAAAATAAAAAATGGAAGAGTGACACAGACAGACTCGACTGTTGAGATTAGAGGAAGAGAGAAAGGCGAACAATGATATCCGGTTGAGAACGGATTATTTTATCCCACCTCAAATTAAGGATAACAAAATGCGGCTGCAACCTGATTATTTAAAAAAATTGATTACATTATCATATTGGATTGCTGCATCAAACAAAGGATTGGGGAGGGATAGGATAAGTGTATCATATCTTGTCTCGTTATCCTGTCCATCAAACGGGCCCTAATTGTGTTAAAATAATTTTACATTTAACTATTTTACATAAATTAAAAAAAATTATAAATAAAAAATGAGAATAATTATTTTATCAAATTATTTTTATTTACTGTTGATGTATTTCAATTAACATAAATACAAATTCAGATAATAATAAATTTGAAGTAATGCACATGATACTAATTAGAAGATATAATTGAAATAAGAAAATTAAAATTGCATTGAAAACTGATGATATTGACGATGACAATCGATTAGAATAAATTCCTTTTGTAAATGTAACTGTAATTGTGTGATCGTAAAGACGTTAAAAACCTTGACCGTAAATCATGGAATAACCATTGATTAGCTAAAATTAACCAACAAAAGAAGAATCAGAACAATGATATGGGCCTGGGCCAAGAAGGTAGGATAGTCCTTTATCGAAACTTCACCCACATTGCTAATTGCATACTTAACAAAATAGTGGGCTGCCATATTACCCATTCTGCCAATATGCTTAAAAAAAGAAAATTTTACCCCATACCCCCTAATTATACCTATACCCCCAAAATAGTAGTGAAATGACTATTTTGTCCTCCCTTATATAATAAAAGTCCAAAAAAGTTACCATTTGCGTGTTTGACATTTTCGGA
The DNA here is from genome assembly GCA_037974735.1 of Cicer chorassanicum. Taxonomy (NCBI): domain Eukaryota; kingdom Viridiplantae; phylum Streptophyta; class Magnoliopsida; order Fabales; family Fabaceae; genus Cicer; species Cicer chorassanicum. Next base: position 26,523,586 of record JBBPBP010000004.1, read on the forward strand.
ACCTAAGAGTAAGTTTTTTTTTCCAAACTTCTGGAAACCTTTTCACAACGTATCCGGTACACAACTCTCTACCGGAAATATTTTTTTAACTTATCCGGTACAGATGATTGTTCCGGAAACCTTTTTTTTGACATCTCCGTTACAATAGCAAGTTTCGGAAACCATTTTTTAACTTATCCGGTACATTAGTGGCTTCCGGAAAGGTTGAGGCTACACATTTCCGGTAGTTACCGGAGACATTGTCCACCAAGTTCTCTGGAAATTACGTTAATTTTTTTTTTGTTTTTTAAAAATTTTAATTCATTATAATTTTATAATTAATTGTGATTTATTTCTTTTTAATTTTTCAGTGGGCGCACGAGGAAGAGACGAGAAAATCATAAGAATTACGCGTGACACTGATGCTTCTACATCATCCGCGATGAATCCTCTAGAGAGGATTCGACCGACAACTTCGAGGAGAAGAAGACGGATGATAGTTGAAGACGATGATGAGGGAGATCATGATTACTGATTTATCCTAGATGTGACTGTGTATCAGCAGGAGCAGCCTCCTATAGTGCATGAGGAGGAGCCTCCTATAGTACATGAGCAGGAAGAGGCTGCACCTGCTCAGGAGGGAGAGCATATGGAGGAGGAGCATAATGGAGCTTAGGGACCTGGTGAGGTCACACAGTATCCTGGAGGACCTTATGATTTATACGTCCTAACACGATACTGTTATCTTGTTTCAGCTAGATTGTGGTTTGGTGAGGTATGTTAAAATAATTATTATTTATAGTTCATTAAAAATATTTAGATTAATTATTATTCTATATTTAATTATAATGTTATTTATTTTGTTATACAGGAGCGACCATTGCTGAAAATTGTTGCGCATGGAAAGAAAATGCAGCAATTTACTCCGCCGGTACTTCCGCGACCCATAGAGAATTGGATGAATTTGTCAGGACTGAACCCATTACAGATGGGTAGTTTGAAGATGACTGACAACGCCTTGATATCTGCGTTTGTGGAAAGATGGCATTCTGAGACATCGTCATTTCACATGTTATTTGGTGAAATGACGATTACTCTAGATGATGTTGCTAATCTTGTGGGGTTGCCTATTAGGGGTGAGTTCTACAGTCCACCCGATGTAGATAGAGTAACGACATGTAATCTTGCCATGACGCTATTAGGGGTGACAGCGGAAGAGATCTGGGAGGAGACCAAGAAGACCAGATGTGCGCATTATAGATTGGATTGGTTGAAAGAGGTCTTCACAAGGTAGTGTGGAGCAGAGAGATTTGACTGTACTGCTAGGGCGTATCTGTTGAATTTAGTAGGGAGTACTATTTTCGCTGATAAGAGTCATACTCTAGTTGATGCGAAGTACCTTCCTCTATTCAGAGATTTAGACGGTACAGATAAATACTCATGGGGTACTCTTGCATTCGTAGTCCTATATGACTACCTCTCTGATGCCTGCTGTTATGACACCAAACAACTAGCTGGATATATGACGCTACTTCAGGTATGATTTATTTATTTATTTTTATGTTTATTTATTTGGTTATCATTTATTTATTTATTTTTATGTTTATTTATTTGTATATCATTTATTTATTTATTTTTATGTTTAATTAGTTGTATATCATTTATTTATTTATTTTTATGTTTAATTATTTATATTATTTATTGTTAATTATTATATTATTTTGATTATCATTAATTTTTTTTTTTTTGCAACAGTGTTGGATTTACGAATATTTTCCAAATATTTGTAATAGAGGTGACCAGGGTGCGGACGCGGAATGTTATGCCCGAATAAATAGATGGTGCTACAAACAGGGCAAGCATAAGCTCCACGACTACAGACGTATCATTGACGAATTGACACCTGCGGATGTTATATGGAGACCATGAGAGAATCACAGGGGTGTCATTCCGTTTGATGATATCATGCTATATACTGGTCACCTCAGATTATGCAACGCTGTAGTGAAATATCTGCCAGAGAGGTGTTTGAGGCAATTTGGATATATGCAATATATTCCATCACTGCCACCTCCAAATCCTCCTAGATTATTTGATGTTGACGTAGAATGGTTGGATATGTGACGCCAGTCACAGAGATATTGCATAAGAGTCGTCCAGCTACGTATCCATCTGAGTGTGACGAGGGATATTTGGAGTGGTTCTATCGCGTGTCTCACCCATTGCTGGTGCGACACATGTCACCCATGCTGTGTTCCAACACTAACTTCAGTTTCCAATGAGCTGACTCAACCCTATCATTACATGTAAATTGTCACAATTAAGCAATCCAACAATATATAATATAATTACAAAATCAATTTTTTAGAGTCACATGACATACCTATTACTCGTTGTGTTCCCTATATGCATTACTCGATTTGTCCATGTTTCAACAAACCTTTCCTTATGAGGAGTCAACCAAGTGTCTTTCACGTAGTCAACAAACACAATATTATCGACACATGATTGCTCAAACATTTGCAAACACATTATATACTCTTTTTCATCACTGCAATACATAATGTCTTTCCACATATTCAATACTAACTCTTGTCTATCCTTTAAGACATATTGCTTGCATTTTGCTCCAACATTTTTGTCGATATGAAATCGACAAAGCAAATTAACAGCATGTAGAAATACAATACCAACTGCATTCATCAACGCAAGATCTCTATCAGTCACAATTACTTTAGGAAATTTATTTTGTGTGACAAACAGTTCTTTTAGCCTCTCTAAAGCCCAACAAAAGTTCTTCCCGCTCACATTCCAAATAAGAAAATCCAACTACAAATGTCATCTCTGTTGATGTCATACCAACAATTTCAAGTAATGATATCCTGTATTTATTGGTTTTGTAGGTATTGTCCATAATCAACACAATCGGAAACAAATTCAACAACTTCACTAAATCTGGATGCGCCCAAAAAATATGTCTCATAACATCTAAGTCTTCACGCTTTCTATTCCAACACACATATTTTGCATCTTCAATTAACTTGAATAAATGTTGCATCTCTGTTCTATTACCTCTCACATGCAATCGAATCATACTCCTCTGCTTATAAATTTGTGAGATCTTAGTAACATTGTTCTTATCTCGGTCTTGCAATGAGAGTAATATGTGTCTTGGTGCAACATTATATTTTGTTAAGTCATGAACATGCTTTTTTCCTTCTTCATCTAAACGTCCAACAAATGCATGCCCCTCCAAAGTATCAGGTAATTGATGGTTGTGAACTCCACAAATTACTTTAATTGTCCATCCTGAACCATCTTTTAATGGTTTTGATCTAAGTTTGAAAGGACAATCACACTTTTTTGTTGAACTTCGAGTTGAACTAGCAACATACTTGTATTAATTTATTTATATCTGATCTTCTGATAATAACAGTAACTTTATTTTTGATACTGATTTTTTTAGCCCAATTCACAACAGCGTCTCTTGTAAGAAATATCTGAAATAAAATTAATTATAAATAATGACAATAATATATTTTTACAATATTAATATTAATTAAAATTATTCGTACCTGATCCGTCTCAAAAATATTTGTAGTATTGACGCATGGTTTATCCATTAATGGTAGCATTTGATCCATATCTGTTAACATTTAAAAAAATTAATAAAATTCAAAAAACTTATAAAAAAAAATAAAAAAATAGTTGTGTACCGGAAAGTGAAACCTTGTAAATGAAGTTTCCCGGAACACAATTTTTTCTTACTGTACTGGAGACATTTGAAAATAGGTTCCGGAACTTTGTTGTGTACCGCATATCTTGAAATAAGGTTTCTGGAAGACTCTTGTGTACCAGAAATCTTCAAAAAAGGTTTCCGGAAATTACCGGAAATGTTGGACCTACCGGAATTCTTTTTGACGGCACCAGAATTGATGAAATGGTGAAAAAAAAATTTACTCTGATTTTAGTGAAATAGTAAAAAAAAAGTTGGAGGGTAATTTTGGCATTTTGAAAAAAATTTGGGGGTACGGGTCAAATTATGGGGGTACAGGGTAATTTTTTCTTAAAAAAATGCTGAAGGCTAATCCAGCCTCTCATTTTTTTCGGTTTTTATCGAATTTTAATTTTTAATAGTATAAAATATACTATCAAATTTTAATTTACAATAATATATTTAGGGGCGGAGAAATAAGGATTAACATTCACTTAAAAAATCATGAATAAAAAGCTATTACAAAAATACAATCTCTAACAGTGGGACCAAATAGCCCATTTCTGATGCTCGAAATGCAATCAATGAGTCCATCACACAATTTGATTTCTGAAACTTAAAAATGTTAGAATGTTTTATTACTCAATTATATTTTAATATTATCTTTTTTATTAATAATAAGGTTAAATATGTTTTTAGTTTGCGTAAAATTTTAACATTTTAATTTTAGTTTTGGTAAAATAAAAATACAATTTTTAATCATTGCAAAATTATTCAGTAAACAATTTTAGTCCTTACTAAAATGAAACATGTTTAATTGTCCTTAACCTTTAGAATATCTGAATAATATTTTACAAGCATATTTAGAATATTATAAAAAGTTTTTCTACAAAAGTTTAAAATTTTTTAAGATCAGATGAATTAAAGTTGAATTTTTTAAATGTAAAAAACTCAAGATAAAAGTAACGAAAATATAGACTTAGAAATTGAACTTTGAGTTCATTTTTTTGTAGAGAAATTTTTTATATTGATGTAAATATGTTTAAAAAATTTATTAAAAAATATTTGTTCACTTAACAACAAGGACTTAAAACTGTATGCACGACAATTTTGTGGGTCAAAAAACTGTATTTATATTTTACAATGACTAAAATTGACAAATTGAAATTTTATAAGAACTAAAAACATTTCTAACCTTTAATTATATTATATATTTATCAATTGCGAGTCTTAATTGATTGGTGACCAAATTAAGAAATAGGATTATGAATTAATGAGTTCAAATAAAAGCGAATGTCGTTGATAACACATTTTGGAATAATTAGAACTCCATGGCCAATTACCCTGCATATAGACTATAGTCTCCAATATACAATGCATATTGTCTATTCTCTTTATCTAAAGAGTGTGTAAATCATAAGAGTCTAAGTTGAAGAAGAAACGTGAGTCAATGGGTATTCGCTACCAATCTACTTCTCTTTTCGTGATTACCGTCAAGAGACTACAAACAATGAATCCAGATATTCCTAATATCATTGATAAATCAAGATTTTGTAGATCTAAGGTTGCTTATATTTATACTCATATGTTTATTTTTCCCCCACAATAAAGTATGATTATATCTCTAATTTGACTATTGAGCATTTATTGTATGTAATTGCTAAATTAATTCAAATAAGTGGTATAAGAGAATGTCTTCATGTAATTTATGATTGTATTATATGCATGATTTGTATTATGGATTTCGGGTCTTCATTCAACATTCATAAACTTTATTTTGTATAATGAGACATTGGGTTATATTTCCCCAATTTCTATGAACCCTTGTGCAAATTTAGAATAGTGTTTTTGTTATAAAAGTAACCCAAATACAAGAACTAGATATTATAAAGTATAGAACGATAGAAAAAAAAGATAGAAGATCAACTTTGTATTATCCTCTTTAAGGTGTGTCTTTACACTACAATGTGATATCTATTAATAGGATTCAAAAGGTAAGTGAATTAATCACATTAATATTACACTAATAATTAGTACTACAGGAATATGAAAGACTAACCATTGGACATCCCTTAAGACTTATAATACTTATAACAGTTTTGTTGTTGTTGCACAAATAAATTATGATTAGTATTTTTCTTTTCTTTTCCGAAAAACATGTATGGATTATTTGTTACTTCATATATATTGTTTACAAGACAGTGTATTGGATCGAAATTGTTATAAAATTAACATAATGATAGCAATATATAGAAGAATAGAGATGGAAGAGAAAAGAAAAGAAGAAATATGTGAATCATTTAAAGTGTCACATGTACAATGCAATGGGACCACTATTTATAAGACACAAAACTAGTAAGTTACAAGTATCTGAATCATCGCATTAGTACTAGAAGTAAATGTGACTATCATTTAATAAGGCCACTAAAAATTACTAATGCCACCCACTAATGAGAGTTCTAGATCATGATAAGAAATATGAAGGAAAATGGACATCCACAAATATTTATATTCATAACACTCCCTCTTGATGTACATTGAGAATATGTCTCGTTAAAACCTTACTATAAAAAACACAATGGAAAAAATGTAGTGAAGGAAAAAGAGTACAATATTATTTTATATGAACTGTCTTTGAGATAGTGCTGAACATATTTATTTCTTCCCCTCATACAAAGAATATTATTCGTGATGATGAAGACTAATCTATTGTTGAAAAGCCTTGATTCGTGATGACTTTGTAAAAAGATTTGTTTTATCTTTTTTATTAAAATCTTTTTCAAAATATAAATGCATGCAATATTATTCCCGTAAAATTGTTGAAATGTCATTTTAGAGAAAAAAAGCCACACATATATTGTAAGTGATGAATCATAAACTTCAGCCAAAACACTTTCTTGACTTGTCTCATGTAGTGCTAAAATTTTATCATCGTATAATGGAATTGTTGTTGTGGTTTGTTACATAGATCCTCATGAAATGTTTGTACTTACTCATGTAAACAAATAACTTGTGTGTGATCTATACAATCATGAGGATTAGATAAATAATGTGCATATCTAAGATAACAAAGTATATACTTGACCATGTTCCAATGTCCTTGTATATGTAAAGAAGTATGTCTGTTTAATAGATCAACAACATATGAGACTTCACAATAAATAAGAAGATACTAAAGGTGCAAACACAAGAAGGGGGTTGAATTGTGTTTGATAAAGTTGACAACTTTTTGATAATTTATAAATAAATAAAAAAGTAGTTTGGTTTTGGTGACTTACTTGGATAAGAAGCAATCGGATTTAGAGGTAGCAAACAATGAAAGCATAAATAATTTGACACATAGAATTATCCTGGTTCATCACTAACTTGGCTACATCTAGTCCTCTTATTCAGAAGACTTTAATTGACTAATTCAATTACCTTGAATTACAAAGCATCTAACCCTCCAAGCCAGTCTTCCCAAACAGCTTGACAACCCCAGACTTTTGAGGAACTAACCACCTTGACCCTACAAGCCAAGTCTTCTCTTAACAACCTGACAACCCCAGATTGAAGAAGGAACTAAACCACTAGCGAGTTGGATACAAAAGATTGGAACTTGAGTAGTTGCTTCTAACAAAGCTGATAATAATAATAACACTCACACTCTAAGAAAAGAACACTAAAAAAGTACTTCTAACTTGAGCAAGCGTTTCTCTCTTTGAACTCTAAGACTATTCTTTTATGCTTTTTGATGATTTTCTTCTTCAGCCTTGAGTATCCATTTATAGTTAAAATTTGGGCTTCAATTTAGTCATTATTTAATTTTGAATTGTATCTTGTTCAGATTGAGTTTGTAAATTCTTTAGATTGATTCTGTTCCTATTTTGTTTAGATTGAATTTGTAAATTCTTCAAATTGATTATGTTCATATTTTGTTGTAGATAAACCTTCTTAAAATATTGATCAAATCTTCTTCAAATCTTGATTACATCTTCTTCAAATCTTGACCATATCTTCGTTTCAACTTGGTCAAAGATTTTCTTCAATTATAAATATGAATCAAATCTTATTTTAGATTTTCATCAATTATAAATTTGAATAAAAGTTTATTTTAGATTTTCTTCAGTTATAAATCTAAACCAAATCTTATTTCAGATTTTCTTCAATTATAAATTTGAATCAAATCTTATTTTAGATTTTCTTTTCTTGCATACTATTTGAAGTCAAATATATTGTTCTCATAAAATACTTTTGTTATCATAAAAACTCTAAGTATAAAATGAACTTGGTTCCAACATTGATTACACTAAGACATTTTCTTCAGTGGCTAGGTTAGAAGCTATTCATATCCTACTCTTTTTTTGCTTATAATAACATTATATTATTTCAAATGCATGTAAAAAGTGCATTTCTAAATGGGTATATAAGTGAAGAAGTTTATGTTAAGCAACCCTCAAATTTTGAAAGTTCTGAATTTCCAGACCATGTATTTAAACTTAAGAATTCATTGTATGGTATAAAACAAGCACTTAAGGCATGGTATGATAGACTAAGTAACTCCTTGCTTAGAAAATCAATAGGAGATGACATTCTTATCATTCAAATTTATGTTGATGACATTATTTTTGGATCGACTAATGGCACTATTTGTCAATAATTTTTCTAAGTTGATGCAGCTTGAATTTCAAAAGAGTTTGATGGGAGAACTTAAGTTTTTCCTAGGGATACAAATTCAGCAAAGTCAAAAAGGCATATACATTCATCAAACCAAATATACAAAAGAGCTTATCAAGAAGTTTAAAATGAATGATTGTAAACATATGGCTACACCAATACACTCTACCTGTTCACTTGAAAAGGATGAATCAAGCAAGAAGGTTAACTAGAAAACATATAGAGTTGTATCAGATCACTGCTTTAGCTTACTACCTCGATACGTGATATTATGTTTAGTGTGTGTGTGTGCTAGACTTCAGGCTGATCGAAGGAAATCTCATTTAATTGTTGTTAAAAGGATTCTTAGATACTTAAAAGGTACTACCAAGTACAAATTAAGTGGCTATTGTGATTCTAATTATGCTGGAGACAAACTTGAGAGAAAAAGCACAAGTGGAAACTGTCGATTTCTGGGTCAAAAATTAATCTCATGGTCAAGTAAGAGACTAAGCACAATTGCAATATCAACATCAGAGGTTGAGTATATTTCAGCAGTTGGTTGTAGTTCTCAATTGCTAAGGACGAAACATCAACTAGAAAATTATAAGATTCTTGAGAGTAACATTTCCATGTTCTGTGACAACACTTCTTGAAACGTTCCATTTCATTAATAATTTTTATTTTCAATTTTTTTCTTGTCTTTTCTTCTCACTCCACAACACTTAAACCCTTACACCTTAAAAGGAATTTAACATCCCCAAGACCATAACTTCTTATACTCCTACAAATACTTTTGGTTAGGATTTTTGGGGGTTAGGGTTAGTGAGTCAAGGAAGGATAAGGGTACCCATTTCTTGAAAGTTGTTATTGAGACACTTTAAGGTAAATACAAAAATCTTATGCTAATAATGAATCTCTAGGAAATGTAGTTTTGTTTAAAAATCTTATTTTGTGTTTAGAGTAAATTTAAATGATTTTTGTGGTTTCCTAGAGTTAGCTAAACTTTAGAATAATTTTTCTAAAGTCTTGAGAATATTTTTGATACTTAGATTTTTCCGCTGAGGTCCTGCCGGCTACTTCGGGAGTTGTTGGAAAACACACGTAGTTGATTCTCCATAGTTGTGAGTGGACGACGATCATCGTCATATATTTTTATAAGGCTATAATTATTATTTTTACTTGCTTTCTATGTTAAAGTATTTATTTAAAAAAACGGGGAACATAACCTTTGAATTTATCTCGATTTCGTCATTTATTTATTTTCATGGTCTTTGTTATATAATATGTTGGTAGTTTGATTTATTTATGAGTTATAAAGTATTTAAATATTGAATTGTTAAACGGTTGAATATGTTTTTCATGAGTTACAATGAAATGAGAGACGATTTTTAATATTATAATTATGAAATCGTTAACGGCGTTAGGTGCACCTAGTTACCACGTTTTGATTAGGGAGAATTACCCGTTAGATGGAGCCACCCCTATGAGAAATATCATCCATAGGAGGAGAGGGCTATCAACGAGATGTAAGCTCCCTAATTGATGTGTGATGATGTGTTGCGGGATTGAGAGGAGTGGGCTATTCGTTAGATGGAGCCACTCCTAAGGGAAATGCCACCCTTAAGAGGAAATGGCTATCAATGAGATGAAGCCGCCTCTTGGTTCTCAAGAATTTGTATTTTTACTTGTTTGATTTCTATGATGATTTTAAGGTTATCCATTTTGATTCCACTTCGCTATTAATTGGATTTTTAATATTTCTATTTGAACGACTAAATTATAAATTTATTGATTTTATTATGTGTATAACATAATCGCCACAAGATTGTAAACCAGTTATTCGTGTCTTTTTGTGTTTCCCTTCTAGTTGATAGTAGTCGTTGTCTCTTTACTAAGTCTTTGTGACTTACACCTTCATGTTGTTTATTTTTCAGATTTACAGGCAGTTGAGTAGCAAGCTGTTAGTAGATTCAAGTCTCAATCATATTTGTTTTGGTAGGCCTCTTTGATCGAGGACCTTTTTTTCTAAAGTCTGTCGAGTCGTACTGTATTTTATAGCTATTGGAGTCTAGAAAGTCTTTGGGAAATGTATTAAACAATTAGATTATGCCTTTGAGATCTGACTGAATTAAAAGTGTAAACAGAGATTTTATAAATATGGAAACGTTGAGGTTACAAAGGATTCTCTTTCGAAATTTTGAGAAAAATTATATATATTTTTGAAATGATTGTTCAGAACTATTTATTTGATAAATTGTTAAGTTAGTTGATATGCTTGCAAGGCTAGGAGTATAGCTTGTGCTCCGGTCATGGCGTATAGTTTTTGGGTCGTGACAAAGTTGGTATCAGAGCTCGGTCGTAGGTCTTAATAGCTGCAAACATATGGTGATAATAGATTCTTGTTAGTAAATTGTGTACCCGGGCAACAAGTTACTTACAAAGGACTATTAGCACTTTATGAAAGTCTCATCTGTTGTTTGAATCTGTTAAATTCATCATCAATATCTTTCCACATTTTATTGTCTTCCTATTCAATTTTTTATCAATGTTCTTTGATTAGGTGGGAAGGCCACCCAAGACTAGGAATCCTACTATAAGGGAAATTGTTGATGAGTCAATTTCCCAATAGGCATAAAAGCTAATGTTGGCGGACGTGACTTGGATGCCGATGCTGAGGTACCTAAGAAGAGGCGCGGAAATCCAGCTATGGAAGAGTTTGCTGCTGGTCTGCAGGGATTAAAACACGATGTGCAACAACTTGTTGGGGTTGTGTCAGACAACAACAAAAAGGTGATCAAAGACATGAAAATCCCAATGGTCAACAAGAGGTTAGACAAGTGGAACAACAAATGATTGCTGCAACGAGGGGGATTGAGGTTACTTTACCATACTTCATGAAGCTTAAGCCCCCTACTTTTTCTGGGTCTAGCGCAACTGAGGGCCCACAACAACTCATTGATAGTCTAGAGCGGCTTTGGAGAGCATTGGATTATTCTGAGGTAAGAGTAGTAGAATTGACATCATTTCAGCTAATAGGTTTGGCATGTGATTGGTTTGATATAGTGTCACGTGGTAGACAAGTTGGGTCACCTCTGTTAGCATGGAGAGAGTTCTCTCAGTTGTTCATGGCTCGTTTTTTTATCCGGAGAGTGTTAGAGATGGATTAGCTCATGAGTTTGAGCGATTGGAGCAAATAGAGGGTGTGACAGTTTCAGAGTATAGTGCTCGTTTTATACAACTCTCTAGATATGCTCCTTACCCTATCACTGAAGAGATGCGTGTCAAGAGGTTTATCAGAGGATTGAAGGATTACTTATTTAGATATATGGTTGGGTCGAATTGTTCTACGTTTGCTGAGGTTTTGAGTTTGGCCCTTCAGATTAAGCAACGACAGAAGGAAAAAGGAGGCAATAGACAAGATTCACGGAAGAAACAAAGGGTTGAAGGATCTTACAGTAACTAGAAGAAGCTTTAGTTGTGGCTACACCTGTTGGAGAAAACTTTCTTGCTAAGTCAGTGTATCGTTCTTGTGATATAGCTATTGAGGGCAAGGTGTTGCCAATCGTTTTAGTAGTTATTGACTTGGTATATTTTGATGTGATTTTGGGTATGGGTTGGCTGGCTTTGCATCATGCCACTTTGGATTGTCATAAAAAAATGGTGAAATTTGAGATACTGGGACAATCAGTCTTCTCGTTTCAAGTAGAACATTGTTGGGTTCCACATAACCAAATCTCAGCCTTGAGAGCTAGCAAGTTAATGAGAAGAGGTTGTTAAGCGTACTTAGCCTTGGTAAGGGATACATAAGTGGCTGAGGAGAAATTGGAAAAAATTCCAATAACATTTGAATTTTCAGATGTTTTTCTTGAAGAACTTCCTGGGTTGCCACCTGATAGGGAGATTGAGTTCTCTATAGACTTAGTTCCTAACACTCATCTTATATCCATACCTCCTTATCGTATGGCCCCAACAGAACTTAAGGAGTTAAGGGAGAAACTTCAAGATCTTCTTAATAAGGGTTTTATTTGCCCAAGTTCTTCTCCTTGGGGAACACCAGTCTTATTTGTAAAGAAGAAAGATGGATCCATGCCGCTATGTGTAGACTATAGACAGTTGAATAAAGTAACTGTAAGGAATAAATATCCGTTACCCCGTATCGATGAGTTGTTTGACCAACTTCAAGGAGCTCAATGTTTTTCTAAGATTGATTTATGATCAGGGTATCACCAATTGAATATTAAGAGAGATGATATAACGAAGATAGCTTTCCGCATGCGTTATGGACATTATGAATTTCTGGTTATGTCATTTGGGCTTACTAATGCCCCAGTAGCTTTTATGGATTTAATGAATTGCGTTTTTAAACCAGTCTTGGATCAATTCGTGATTGTGTTCATTGATGATATCCTTGTTTATTCCAAGAGTAAAGAAAAACACGAGCAACAATTGAGATCGGTTTTGCAAACCTTAAGAGATAAACAATTATATGTTGAATTCTCTAAATGTCAGTTTTGGCTGGATAGTGTGGCATTTTTAGGTCATGTTGTGTCTAAGAATGGAATAAGTGTTGATCGAAGTAAGGTGGAAGCAATGTAGAATTGGCCCAGACCTACCACAGTAAAAAAGGTTCAAAGTTTTCTTGGTTTAGTTGGTTATTATCGACGTTTTTTGAAGGATTTCTTAAAAATCACATCTTCGTTGACTAGGTTGACCCAAAAGAAAGTATAGTTCTGATGGACTGATGCATGTGAGGAAAACTTTCAAAAATTAAAGGAGTACTTGACGTCAGCACCTGATTTGGCATTACCCATAAATGGTGAAAGTTATGTAGTTTATTGTGATGCTTCTAGAGTTGGTCTCGATTGTGTACTTATGCAACAAGGTAAATAATGTTCAGAATGGTAAAATTTCAGACTTTTCAGTTGATTATGATGGTGTGCTGAGGTTGAAGTCTCGACTGTGTGTTCCAAATGTTGGTGGCTTAAGGAGGAAAATTTTAGAGGAGGCTCATCATTCTTCTTATACTATTCACCCATGTTCTAATAAGATGTATCAAGACTTGAGAGAATTTTATTGGTGGGAAGGGATGAAGAGAGACGTAGCAGATTTTGTCTCTAAGTGCTTAGTGTGTCAACAAGTAAAGGTTGAGCACCAAAAGCCTGCGGGGTTACTTCAACCTTTTGAAATATTCGAATGGAAGTGGAAAGGCATTCCTATGTATTTTATCGCAGGATTACCACGAACCTAAAAAGGTTATGACTCGGTGTGGGTGATTATAGATCGGTTGACCATATCTGCACATTTCTTGCCTTAGAAGAATACTTATACAACATCCCATTATGTTAAACTTTATTTAAATGAAATTGTCACTTTGCATGGTGTACCGATGTCTATTATTTCTAACCGTGGGGCTCAATTTATTACTCAATTTTGGAGGTCATTCCAAACTTCATTAGGAACTCGTTTGAAGCTTAGCACGACTTTTCATCCTCAAACAGATGGCCATTCTGAAAGGACTATTCAAATATTGGATGATATGCTTCGTGCTTGTTTTCTGGATCTTGGGGGTAGTTGGGATCAACATTTGCCCTTGATGGAATTTGCATACAATAATAGCTATCAATCTAGTAATCAGATGGCTTCGTTTGAGGCTTTGTACGGAAGACGGTGTAGGTCTCCAATAGGATGGTTTGAAGTGGGAGAAGCTAAACTAGTCGGTCCAGAGTTGATTCAAGATGCCATTGAAAAAATTAAACTGACTCGAGATCGCTTAGTGACAACTCAAAGTAGACAAAAATCTTATTATGATAGGAGGCTCGTCCCTTAGAGTTTTTATTGGGAAAACATGTATTCCTACGTGTTTCACCAATGAAAGGAGTTTTGCGGTTCGGTAAAAAGGGGAAACTAAGCCAAAGTTGATTGGACCATTTGAAATTTTAGAAAGGACTGGACTGGTAGCGTATCGCTTGGCACTTCCACCGGATCTCTCAGGAGTACATCTAGTCTTTCATATTTCGATGCTTCGGAAGTACCTTTATGACCCTTCTGATGTGATTAATCATGAAGACATGCAGTTAGATGAGAGTCTATCATACATTGAACATCCAGTAGTTATATTAGATCGTTAAGTGAGATGTTTACGCTCAAAAGATATCGTTTCAATAAAAGTCTTTTGGCGTGGTCCATCCGATGAAGAAACTACTTGTGAACCCGAAGAAGTCTACGTACAAAGTACCCACACTTGTTTGAAACTCAAGGTAGTATTATAAGAAAAAATCAAATAAATTCGAGGACGAATTTTCATAAGGGGAGGAGATTGCAACGCTCCATTTCATTAATAATTTTTTATTATTAATATTAATATTATTAAATAAATTAAAACCAACTCCAACCCCCACTTTTATTTTCCATCTCACTCCTTCTTTCTTCTTCTTCGTCTCTCTCTCTCGCTCTCGGTTACTTTTCCACCCTCACCCCCATTTTTAATTTTTTTTTCTTTTCTTTTCTTGTCACTCCACAACACTTAAACCCTCAACCCTTAAAAGGAATTTAGCATCCCCAAGAGCATAACTTCGCATACTCCTACAAATACTCTAGGTTATGATTTTTGGGGGTTAGGGTTAGCGAGTCAAGGAAAAATAAGGGTACCCACTTCTTGAAAGTTGTTATTGAGACTCTTTAAGGTAAAGACACAACTCTTATGTTAATAATGAATCTCTAAGAAATGTAGTTTTGTTTAAAAATCTTATTTTGTGCTTAGAGTAGATTTAAATGATTTTTGTGGTTTCCTAGAGTTAGCTAAACTTTAGAATAATTTTTCTAAAGTCTTGAGAATATTTTTAATTCTCAGATTTGTCCGTCAAGGTCCTGCCGGCTACTATGGGAGTTGTTGGAGAACAAACGTAGTCAATTCTCCATAGTTGTGAGTAGACGACGATCATCGTCATATATTTTTATAAGGGTATAATTATTTGTTTTACTTACTTTCTATGTTAAAGTATTTATTTTAAAAAATGGGGAACACAACCTTTGAATTTATCTCAGTTTCGTCATTAATTGATTTTCACGGTATTTGTTATATAATATGTTGGTAGTTTGATTTATTTATGAGTTATAAAGTATTTAAATATTTAATTGTTATACGGTTGAATAAATTTTAATGAGTTACGATGAAATGAGAGACGTGTTTTGAAAATTGTTGTTATAATTATAAAATCGTTAACGGGCGTTATGTGCACCTAGTTACGTCGTTTTGATTAGGGTGAGTTACCCGTTAGATGGAGCCGCCCCTATGAAAAATGACATCCGTAAGCTCCCTAACTGATGCGGATGGTGCGTTGCGGGATTGAGATGAGAGGGCTATCTATTAGATGGAGCCACCCCTAAGGGAAAGACCACCCTTAGAATGAAAGGGCTATCAATGAGATGAAGCTGCCTTTTGGTTCTCAAGAATTTGTATATTTACTTGTTTGATTTCTATGATGATTTTAAGGTTATCCATTTTGATTTCGCTTCGCTATTAATTGGATTTTTAATAGTTCTATCTGAACGGCTAAATTATAAATTTAATGATTTTATTATGTGTATAACATAATCGCCACAAGATTGTAAAACAGTTATTCGTGCCTTTTTGTGTTTCCCTTCTAGTTGATAGTGGATGTTGTCTCGTCACTAAGTCTTTGTGACTTATCACTTCATGTTGTTTATTTTTTCAGATTCACAGGCAGCTGAGTAGCAAGCTGTTAGTATTTTGAAGTCTCAATTATATTTGTTTTGGTAGGCCTCTTTGATCGATGACCCTTTTTTGTAAAGTTTGTTGAGTCGTAATGTATTTTGCAGCTATTGGAGTCTAGAAAGTCTTTGGGAAATGTATTAAACAACTAGATTATGCCTTTGAGATATGACTGAATTAAAAGTGTAAACAGGGATTTTATAAATTTGGAAACATTGAAGTTACAGAGGATAATCTGTCCAAATTTCAAGAAAAATTATATATATTTTTGAAATGATTGTTCGGACGTATTTATTTGATAAATTGTTAAGTTAGTTGATAGGCTTGTCAGGCTAGGAGTATAGCTTGTGCGCCGGTCACGGCGTATAGTTTTCGAATCGTGACACTTCTTCCAGTTGTTTAACCAAGAACCCAATTCAACGTTCTAGAGTCAAACACATAAAAATCAAACATCACTTCATTAGGGACTTTGTTCGGAAAAGAAGTACTAAATATCTAGTTTGTAGACATTGAACACCAATGGGCTAATATATTCACCAAACTACTACCTGAAGATAGATTTGACTTCATTAGGAAAAATCCAAACCTAAACTTCATACCTGAATGATGTTCTGCCAAGCTTAGAGTAATGTAGATTAATACTAGAATCAGTTTTATGTGCTAGTCATATTATGCTATGTTTTATGTTCTTTTCATTCTATTAAAAAAACAACAAATACATAAAAAAATAAAATATAAAAAGTTTCACTTTCAAGTTTTTTGTCTGATGACAAAAAGGGGAGAAAGATATTTGAGAACAATAATATAGGGAGATAATGAAAAAATTACTTGGACTTAGGGGAGTCTTAAGTCAGGGAGAGTCAAGTAATAAAAGGAAAATTGTTATAAAAAATACAGTTTTGTCATCATCAAAAAGGGGGAGATTGTTGGAACCAAGTTGGTTTTCTACTTATAATTTTGTGTGGAGAAGACTCGACTTGTAGGGTCAGGTGTTGTGTGCCTTCAATAATTTGGGGTTGTCAGGTTGTTTGGAGAAGACTCTGGCTGATAGAGTTAAGGTGTTTATGTTCCTCAAAAAGTCTAGAGTTGTTAGGCTGCTTTGAGAAGAATGACTTGTAGGGTTAGGTGCTTCGTAATTCAAGTTGTTGAATAAGTGGATTAAATCCTTCTGTTGCATCTAAATGAAAACCTTTTATAATGGCTTGGTACCCTCAACAAGGCTAATGCTTGATGCATCATCAGGGGGAGCTTTGTTGAGTAAGTATAATGAAAAACGTGTGAAGCTTATTGAAACAATAGCAACCAATAGTTACCAATGTCCTGTTGCCAGAGTTAATGCAATTAAAAAATGGCTGGAGTTCATAAAGTAAGTGAAAACACAACTTTGGCAGCCCAGATGGCAGTACTAACCAATTTGTTAAAGAACATTGTGATATCACCTACATCAACAACTGCAGAAGTAGTATCAAATGGACCTGCAATTGCAAATTTTGTAGCTTGTGTCTATTGTCTGGCAGGACATGTGTATGAATGCCCTAACAACCCCATATCTATGAATCATGTGGGGAATAGAAATAATCCATACACAAGCACCTATAATCCATGATGGAAAAACCATCCCAATTTTTCATGGAGTAATTAGGGAACTGCTCAACAAGAAAAACCTATTTATTCTTATGATTTTCCATCAATAGCAGCTCAAAACTCAAAAGAACCCTTATTGGAGGAATTGTTGAAGGGTTTTTGGCGAAGACAATTTCTTACATGGAAATAACTGACACATATATGGGCAAAACAAAAGCTACCATTTAGCTGCAGGGGGTGGCCATCAGAAATTTGGAAACTTAATTGAGACAACTTGCTAAAAATGTGAGAGGCCTAGTGGTTCTTTATCTAGTAACATAGAATGTCCGACTGTTGAATCAACTAAAGGTAAGAAGTGAGACAAGGCTATTGGTCTAAGGAATGGAAAATAGATAGATAGTGCTGAGAAGAAAAAGGGAGTTATTTTGAAGCATAATGAGAGGATCCAGAGCAATGGAGGTGACACTTAACCAGAAAATGCAGAACTTGTTATGTAAAGGCAGAAAGATGCTACAACACCTAGTATTATTCCTAAATTTGTACCTAAAGTACCACCATCTCCATTCCCTTAGAGGATTAGGAAAGTTGCTATGGAGAAACAGTACAATATGTTTCTTGATGTGTTAAACCAGCTCAGTATAAACATTCCCTTAATTGAAGCTTTGCAAAAAATGGGAAATTATGCAAAGTTTCTTAAGGACGTCATTACTAAGAGAATGAGAATTGAGGAGTTTGAAATTGTAGGATTAACCAAGGAGTGTAGTTTGATGTTGCAACAAAAGCTCCCAGCTAAAATGCAAGATGTTGACAGTTTCACTATTCCATGTTCCATAGGTGGAATCTATTGTGGGAAAGCACTATGTGACTTGGGAGAAAGCATCAATCTAATGCTTAAGTCCAGTTTTAAACAACTTGGTATAGGTAAAGCAAGGCCTACAACTATCGACATGCAGTTTGTAGACAAATCCATTTGTCATCCTGAAGGAAGAATTGATGATGTATTAATTAGGCTAGATAAGTTTGTGTATTTTCTAGACTTTATCATCCTTGATTTTGAAGCTGATGAGGAAATTCCTATAATTCTAAGGAGACCTTTTCTTGCTATAGGAAGAACCGTAGTTGAAGTTCAAAAGGGTGAATTAACCATGAGAGTGAATGACTAGCACATCACTTTCAACATTCAGAAAGCCATGAAATATCCTGATAAAGGTCCAGAGGAATGGTCACTCATCAGATTTGTTGAATCTTGAGTACATAAGCAGTTTTGCAAACCACACGAGCTGTTTTATTTTTTTCACTTTGATGAGATCGATCAGTTGCAGGGTTGACAGAACAAAAGTTGCATCCACTAAAACTTTGCGCTAGAAGATACGAATCATTAGAGCTGACTAGTGAAAGTTTCAAAAATAATGTTCCATCAACTGATTCCCCATCTGCACTTGAATTGAAGCACCATCGATCTCATTTAATATATGTTTATCTAGGGGAGAATGACACACTTCCAACCATAATCTCATCATTTCTAAACTCCACGCAAGAGAAGTTAATGTTGTATGTGTTGAAGAAGCATAAAAAAGTGTTGGGTTGGCAAATGGAAGACATAAAGGGAATAAGCCCCACTATTTGCATGGACATAATCTTATTGGAAGATAATTCTAAAAACAACATTGAAAGCTAAAGGAGGTTAAATACTATCATGAAAGAAGTTGTGAAAAAGAAGATTATCAAATGGATGCATGAATTGTTTATCCCATATTAGAAAGTATGTGGGTCTGTCATGTGCAATGTGTGCCAATGAAAGGAGGTGTTAATGTGGTTCAAAATGACAAGAAATAAATGATTCCAACTATAACATCTATTAGTTAGTGAGTTTGCATGGATTATACAAAACTTAACAAAGCCATAACAAGGTATTCTTCAAGTGGAAATATTTGATCTTTGGAGAATAGACTTTATGGGTCCTTTTTCCCTATCTTTTGGTAATCTTTACATTTTAGTAGTTGTTGATTATGTGTCCAAATGGATAGAAGCAGTTGCCCTTGCTAATAATGATGCCACGATAGTGGCCCTTCCTATCATTAGTGATGAAGGAACTCCTTTTTGTAAGAAATATTTTGAGAATTTATTATCAAAATATGGAGTTAAACATAAAGTTGTCACTTCTTATCATCCACAAACAAGTAGGCAAGTGGAACTTTCTATTAGAGAGATCAAAAGAATTCTAAAAAAAATTGTAAACCCCTCTAGGAAAGATCGGTATCTCCATTTAAAAATTACTTTGTGGGCTTATAAAAATTCCTATAAAACACCTTTAGGTATGCCTCCTTTTTGGCAAAACATGCCATTTGCATAATGAGTTGCAACATAAAGCATTATGGGCCTTAAGAAATTAAACTTGGATTTATAGTATGCTAGTGCAGCAAGAATGCTGCAGCTTAATGAGCTTGATGAACGTAGAATGTTTTCTTATGAAAATGTTGAGTTGTATAAATCCAAAGTTAAAAATTGGCATGACTAGAGGATTTAAAGAAGAAAGTTCCATGTAGGGGAGAAAGTCTTACTTTTTAATACTAGGCTTAAATTGTTATAACTTGAGTTTATATGGTCTGGACCCTTTATCATTTCAAAAGTTAATCTACATGGAGCTGCGAATTTGAAAGAAGAATCTGGTAGGGATTTTGAGGTTAATGATTAGAGGATTAAGCATTATTGGGAGAACCTATGGAAAAAGCAATGGCCTCCACAATCCTTATGAATGAATGATTAATTTGGAGAAGTCTTGCCGAGGATTTTAAACTAATCGCTTTTGGGAGGCAACCCAAAAATAAATAGAGTAGAAATACTTCCTAATTTTACGTTATTTTAGTAGTTTTTGGCGTGTAGGAATTCAAGAAATCATATGATGTTATGAACCGGGGGAGAGTTGCTACAACATACTTGTAGCATCAATGTGTATAGCGCAGTAGTGATTCACCAAAAGTGAAATGGATAAAGTGTTGTGCCCAAATTCTTGTTATCATTTAATGGATACCACTTGTGTTTGATTCTTTATGGGACCAACAAGTTTTTGTTGTTGAATTAAATTCAACAACAGACAAAAACGCGTGTTCCCTATATTTGAAACCAGTCATCACTTAGCTCTTTTATCTCTTCTGACATGTCTCACTCCTTCACTAAACAACCGTTCACACTCACCATTACATGCCAACATCATATTTCTCTTCAACACTTCATCTTCTTTCACTAAACCCTCTCTTCACTAAAAAAAAAACTTTCTAAATTCCTCCGTAAACCACCCTAACCCATGCTACCATCTTCAAAATTTCTCTCTACTTTAACTAGAATACGTCAAAATGGTGAGAAAAACAAAAACACAAGAGATTTCCTTTAACCCATCCACATATCCAGACTTCGACATTGTCTTTGAACATGACAAATAAACTTCTTCACCCACCACTCCAACTGCTCCTAAATCTAAAAAATTTGCCAGTGAACTTATTAAACAGATTTGATGAAATCATGTCCATGTGTGAGTGTTTTCTAGAAAAGGGTTTCCTTTAAAGGATAACACTCCTCAAACCATTCATGTTGAAATGACTTATTTGATTACTTATATGAAATGGAAGAAGTTGATGAAACATTAGGACTCGTTTTTCCCTAATTTTGTCAAGGAATTTTATGCTGCTATTTTGGATGAAGAACAAGAAAAAGTCATGGTTATTATTGGAACCTTTGATGACCCTAAACCAAAAGATGAATATCCAAACAATTTAAACGAAGTCACTCGTGCTGAGTTGAATAAAATGTTGAAAACCCTAACTGTTGAAGGCACTGAATGGATAAATGAGAAAGGAGGGAACACATGGAAGTGCCCTATAAAGGCTCGGAAACACATGGAAGTGCCCTATAAAGGCTCGGAAACACATGGAAGTGCCCTATAAAGGCTCGGAAACTCATCCAAATAGTTAACAAGAAAAGACTAGTATTGTTGGATTGTGTGATGAAGAAAAAAACTATCAACTTTGGAGCTACCATTCATGAGGAAATAAAAAGACATGCTTTCGTAAAAACCCGGAGATCATTTTTCCCGTATCTGATTTCAGAAATGTGGATAGGAAATTGTATTACAATTGAAAAAGGAGACACAAGGGTAGTAAATAAGGGTGCCATTGATGCACATTTTTTCAAAAGATTAATAAAAGGGGAGCAAGAAGATGAAGCCCTGACAACAACTGATCAAAAAAATTTTGCTGAGAAAAGCTTGAGGAACACTGTGTTGATGAAAAGGTTTGAAGATTTTTAAAAGTGGATTAAAGAGTTCCGGATGAATATAAGAGATGTAGGAGTGTGACAGAAGTTGACTTGCCAAAAATATCATGGAATGGATGTATCTGACTACCCATCATCCCCTATTGCCATTTTGATGCTTTATATGGACGATGAAGAAACTCAACATTCTAAATCTGAAGCTGAGAGTTCAACAGAGGTGAATCTGTGAATGAGGCTGAGAGGATAAAGCGGAAGGTCGAAGCTTTATCCAAAATAATAGAAAAGATGAAAAAGAAGATGTTGCAGCATAGTAAGAGCCAAACTCATATGCATGACACACAACCTAGATAACATGTTTATAAGGAAGTTAACCCTCCAGAAGAGAAACAGGTTGATGATAGTACTCCCAATCCCACACCATCCAAAAATGTTGATGCTGCAATAATAGATGTGGAGTTAAATCGGACCCGGACGAGCACAATGGATAGAATTGTGCACCTGCCACTTAACCAACACCATGATTGTGTTAAAATATGAATGGTAGTGATATATAGTTTTTTTCAATGGTCATTGCAAAAACTATTTATCAATAGTTATTTCTCTTCACCAAAGAACACGAGTTTTTCTATAAATAGAGATACTTTTGGGCTAGAAATCAGAATTCGAATTTCATGTTTACATGAGTCCAATTTCTGTCAAATATTATTTCTAAGTCATTTCTTCTTTTCTCTAGTTCATTAGAGTAAACGAATGAACTTTACTATGTAAACAATCATTGATTGATAGACTTGATGTGAATGTGCAATTCACTTCAAGAATTTCAAAGTATTGTGAACGGAATTAATCGACTAACCTGTTTGTGTTTAGTATACATTGATTGGTGGTAGCGAATCGAACCTAAAGCTTAGTGCAATACATACGCTTTAGAATTGATTTGTGCAACTTTCATCATCATCAACTTCATGTTATTCTTGTTCAAAATTTGCAGCATACCCTCAACACAAGATCCAACTTAACATCTTGTATGTAAGATTTGAGTGTTAATAGAAAACTATGTAAAGGTGTAACAATAAAACAAAAATAGAAAAAGAATTTTTGATATTACATAGTTTTTGATTAATATATGGATTAATGGATATATGAAAAGTTAATAAAACTGATAATATATATGTATTATATTTCAATGGTCATTTTTAAAGGAATGAAAACCTTAAAAAGAAGAAGCACAAACTTACCAGCAAAGAAATTCAAGCGACATGTGAGAGAAGAGATGAAACATAATCGATGAGATTTAGAGAAGTGCACCTAAGAGGGGGGTGAATTAGGTGTTTAGGAAATTTTCTTGTTTTCAGCGATTTGGTGATAGATTTTTCTGCTTTAGAATAGTAAGTGACAATAAGTAAATGGCAACAATTAAATTAGCAAAGCAATATTATCTTGGTTCCCCTTATGACCAAGGGTACATCCACTCCTCTTGCACACTACAAGAGATTTCTCCACTATTGTCAGAAAATGTACAAATCCCACCCTAGGATCTTTGCTACAAACTTCTAACAAAAACTTCGAAGATAGC
Source organism: Cicer chorassanicum (assembly GCA_037974735.1). Lineage (NCBI taxonomy): Eukaryota > Viridiplantae > Streptophyta > Magnoliopsida > Fabales > Fabaceae > Cicer > Cicer chorassanicum. Next base: position 26,547,076 of record JBBPBP010000004.1, read on the forward strand.
ACACCACTATCTTTGATTAGACTACTTTAAGAAAGTACTACTTTCTTTTACAAACAATGTAATTTGATTTGGAACAAGAATATAAGAGAGGTATAATGATATCAATCAAATATTACTTCAAGTACTTTGAGAACCTTTCTCAATGATATGAAAATGAAATGCAAGTACTTGAAATATGAAAAATAACTTTGAGAAAAATCAGAAAATTGTTCAAAGTTGTTCAAGGTTTGGTAATAGGATTGTGTAATGATTAATCTGAAACTATGGGGTATTTATACTCCATAGACATCACTTCAGATCAGTGGCCATTGTTCCAAAAAGTTTGATGAACAAATGCAATGATCTAGAGCCATTTCAAATCTGAAAAATTGCATTGTTTTCAGTTGTATTCGTAACAGTATGTATGTATTCGAATACACCTCTTATAACGTTCAAATTTATTCAAAATTTTCACCTTGTATTCGAATACAAAGGTTATGTAGTCAAATACAAGTACGTTTATTTTGTCACTAACTTGCTGTTTGTAGTCGACTACAACAGGTTGTAGTCGAATACAGATGTGTAGTCTGAGCTACTGACTTAGCACTTGTATTCAATTACAGCACTTCGTAGTCGAATACAGATGTCAAGTTTTTGCTACTGACTTAGCATCTGTATTCGAATACAATATGTTGTATTCAAATACAACATTGCTTTTTGTCAAAAATATTAATTTTAAATATAGTTAATGTAATTTTGACATGTGAAAATACTTTTTATGCGTATGTAAGATGAACGGTTCTCATGTACTTTTGAGGTATTGATTGTATCATGTACCTTTACATTGATTAAACATCTAATATGTTTGTTTAAAGTTGAACTATGATATTTGGACTTCTTTTTGAGCTTTGTTGCTTTGATCACAATTCTTGGTCTTTGTCTTCATCAAAAATATGTGTTTTACAATAATGGCGCCAAAATATATTATATATGTGAAAGTGGGTTTTTAGTGGCTTATCGTCTGGTGTTTTAGTTTTAGAGTGGAACATTTGGAAAAGTAAGATCTGAAGTTGAACGGCTAGAATTAAAGCGATCGGGTGACTGCGTTATTTACTTGACAACATGAAATCGGTATCAAATGTCATCGTAATTCTCGTCTGGTGATTTATTGTAGATTCGGTTGGTACCGAAAAAGAGATTTGAGTTGTTGAGTCTTGCTGCCAGCCCAACATCATGGAATGCATGTCTTACCCCGGTTAAGAATTGGGCCTAAGCCCACTCGGAAAACAAGAAGAATAAAAGAGTGAAAAGATGAGAGCGGTTTTTTTGGGAAAAAAATAAGAAGACAAAAACTGTAAAGAGGCTTATTTACCTTAATCTTCCGCGTGTGTGTGTATGCTTATTTAATTTTAAACTATTTTTTAAAGGTCTGAAAATTATTTTCAAAGTGAAGAAAAAATGTGAGATACACTCTCAACACAAAATTATTACAATCGTAAAAAAATTGAAATTAAAGACACTTTATGAACTATGGAAATAAATAAAACTCAACATTTTGTATTTTTATCATTTTAGTTGCATATGTTATATTTTGAACACCAAAGAGAATTTTTGCAAGTTTGACTCGCGATCTCAAAAGTACATCTTTTTGAGATACTCTAAAAGGTTTAAAGCATGTAGAGTATACAATAAAGAGACATTAATTGTTGAGGAATCAATCAACGTTAAGTTTTATGACAAAAGCTTAACCATAAAAAGTCAAAGCTCGATGAAGATTTTGCATATTTACAGATATCAGAGGAACTAGAGAAATCAGGGGAATCAATAAAGTCTCCCTCTAAAGAGCGAGAAGATGTACTTGACAACACAAGGACAAGTAATTACAAACCATCTACAAGTCAAAGTCATCAGGAACCTAAACTTGGATGAAAATAAAAATCATCACATCTAGACTCTATGATAATAGGAAATTTAAGTGATCCTATGAAGATCATATTTGATTTTAAAGAAACATGAATTGTTCGGACTTTTGTCTGAAGCCGAGGCTACAAAAAACGAAGCTCTATTAGATGATGAATGGATTATGGCCATGCAATAAAAACTAAATCATTACATGAGAAATGATGTATGGGATCTTCTACCCAAACCCAAAGAAAAGAAGCAGATTGGAACCAAGTGCGTTTTCATAAACAAGTTAAATGAGAAATATGAAATGGAAAGAAATAAAGCTAGACTTGTAGCTCAAGGCTATAATAAGTGGGAAGGTATTGATTATATTGAATATTTTGCCGCTGTGGCAAGGTTAGAAGCAATTCGCAGATGATTCTTTTCTTTTATGATTTTTCACTTCTTTCTCTGCTATTTTGGGATCATCTGACATCTCTTTTGGAAAAAGATTTCTTCCTGTTATTCCATAAGCGCTTCTTTGAGATAAAGGATAAATCTTCATCATCAGAATCTTCAATTTGGTCATCTGATTCAGTTTCCTCTAAGTCTTCCTTCGCTTGCAAGGTCTTGAAGCTTACTCTATTTCCTTTGGAATTTGAGAGCCAAGGACTTTGACTTCCTCTTTGACTCATCTTGAACTAGTTCAATCGCATGGAATTTGAGTGAACACATAAGTTCTTCAGAGGTAGTTTCTTTAGGTCTGTAGCCTATTGAATTGTTGTTACCTTTGGTCTCCAGTTTCTAGGAAGATTTATAGGGATCTTTTTGATGTGATCAGAGGTAGTGTAACTCTTTTGGAGAACTTTCAATCTACAAATTAGATTTGGAATCATGAAAACATTTTCTCAATGTCTTCATCTACTTCCATCTGGAAAAGTTCGTACTGCCTGACAAGTAAAGTTGCCTTACTTTCTTGTACCTTTTTAATTCCTTTATAGTTGAGGACCAGAGCATCTAAGATACTCTTTGTTGTTTCTTTGTTGCTGCATTTATCAAACTCTTTAAAAATGATAACATTCATCATAAAAGTTCTTACTTTATGATCCATCTTGTACTATTTCTTTTGCTCACTGTTGAGATCCTTTTTGATATTTCAACACCAACAACGTCTTTTGGGGCCTCATAGCCATCTTCGGCTATGTCCCAAAGTTCAAGATCATGTGAGATATATAAACTTGTAAGCCTCTCCTTCTAGTATTCAAATATTTCTCCATCAAACAAATGAGACATGTTAATGTTTTCACTTGTAACTTCATCACCAGAGTTAGTCATAATAAATCGGATCTTTACTCAAAAATGGTTAAGTGCTCAATTTTGAGGTTGAGCTTTGATGCCAATTGTAGAACGATATGTTAGTATAGAGGCGCACCTAAGAAGGGGGGGGGGGGTGAACTAGGTGTATATAAATTTTCTGGTTTTTAGAGACTTAGTGGATTATTTTTCTATTTAGACATCCATTCAGATCAATGGAAATCGTTCCTAGAGGTTTGATGAACATATGCAATGATCCAAAACCATTTTAGAATTGAAAAAATTGCATTGTTTTGCAGTTGTATTCGGCTACAACTTTTGTGTAGTCGAATACACCTCTGTAACGTTCAGTTTTTATTCAAAATTTCAACGTCGTATTTGAATAGGAAACCTTGTAGTCGAATATAAAACAGTAAATTTTGCCACTGAATTGATTTTGTATTCGGCTACGAGATGGTATAGTCGAATACAAAAGTCCAGTTTTAGCTACTTACTTGATATTTGTATTCGGCTACAACATCCTGTAGTCGAATACAGATTTGAAGATTTTGCCATTGACTTATTGTTTGTATTCGACTACAACATGTTGTAGTCGAATGCAGATGTGCAGTTTTTGCTATTGACTTCATCTTTATTCAGCTACACATATATATAGTCGAATACAACTTTGATTTTAACCAAAATCTTGATTTTTATAAATAATTTATGCATTTTTGACATTTTGAAAATTCTTTTGATCCATATGCTAAAATATAAAGGTTCTCATGTGCATTTGAAATGTAATGATATTAGATTGCATCATGTACCTTACAATATAAGACTTCTCACAAATTTACCATAGTTGACTTTGATTGTTGACTTCACTTTTGAGCTTGCAACTTGATCATTTTACTTTGATCTTTGTCTTCATCAAAAACATGGATAAGGTTGTATATTTACATTCTCCCCCTTTATGATGATGATAAAACCTTGTTGTTGTTGAAACTTCAAAGAGTTGATTCTTTTAATATTTCTCCCTCTTAATTCATGCTTACTCCCCCTTTGATCTTGAGTTCATGCCATTATGTTTGAAAGTTTTGAAATCCTACAAAGTTTTAAACAAAAACACAACATACCAATGTTCCCCCCCTTTTGACAAGATCAAAAAGGAAGAAAAGTAACAGACATGTACATTTAAGCATTCAAGACATATAAGTAATAAAAACATCACACAAGGTAGAAAATATCACAACAAAAACATAGATGAAAGGTTAAAACATGATCAAGTTTTACAACCAAAAACCATTGTCATAAAGTTACAACCAAAATACCATAAAACATTTAAAGACAAATAAACTACGACAAATTCAATTTCAGCAGCGAACTACATATCATCATCCAGTGGGAGGTGAAGGTGGTCAATTTTGATGGACATGCCATTGAGTTCATGCAACAAAGTTTCATGGTTGTGGGAAATGGTGGTCTCTATGATTTTAAATTAGTTGTTGATGGAGGTGTCCATATTCTGAAACTGTGTAGTGATGAAGGTTTACAAAAAAGTTAAGTTTGTCCATGACCATGCGGTTTGAAACGTTATCATCATCAGATATCGTTTCTTTAGCGTCTTCGTCATCTTGGGCAGCAGTAGATGTTTGGCCAAGATGGCCTTTATGGACATAGGCCTGAACCTGTTCGTTCCACACAATATTCATACTCGGAAGCACATTCAAATCGAGCACATTGTCTTTGGACGGTTTATACATAACTTCTCCTGAAAAGTTCACTTTAAAATGATCCAAGATTCTGGTGACCTCTTTTGCATATGGTAAGCCAATAGCATCCTTGGAAGTAAACACAACACAATGGACAAAGTAAGACCAGTTGATATCAGATCCTTCTATCATGAATAACCTGATCTGAAGCTCAAATTCAGATATTTGAGAGTAATTTCCAGCCTTAGGAACCAGAATGTAGCTTAGAAAATAATGCAATAGTCTGTTGTCAACGATAAGATTTCCAACTCTGTACCGTTGCATAGCAAATTCGGAACCAGCTTGTGCCCGTTTACGTTCCATGGTGTCTTTGTCAAACCGGCACAATGAAACATAAGCATCATATTTGGTAATATTTACCCATTCACACAAATTGTCGGGCCTAAGTTTCTGACCCTTAAATGGTAGTTGCAATATTTCTCCAATAGTTTGAGTTTCTAATTCAATGTGTTTGCCCTTTACTTGAGACACCAACATAGACCTTCCTTCTTAAGATTACAGTAAAATACCGTAACTAAATCAGGATAAATGAAAGCTTCTAAATGTTGGGCCTTATGTAACTCAGGAAATTTAAATGCTGAGAAAGAATCAAGAGTATCATACTTAGGAGTGATCAGCTTTTTGTATGAGTAGTACGTTCAGAACCGGTTGATTTCTTCTGGTGAGTGAAGCAATCGGGATAAATCTGCCACATTATGATTTCTAGCCCTCCTTTTTGAAGGACCCACTGCAGCATGCTTTGTTCTTGAACCTTTTTTCTGAGCATCCATGGTGAAAGTTGGGTTTTTCGGATTTGGGAAAATTTGAGTTTGAAATGACACTTGTAGTTTGGAGTGATCTTAGATGCGATGTATGATGGTATAGTGATTGGGTAATTGTTGCATGTAAGATTGGATGATATTTTTTTTGGAGAAATGAAAGTGATGAAAATATGTATTCGGCTACTGAAGTTGTGGAAAACTGACCTAAAATGTGAAAAAGCTTATATATAGGAAAAATCGCGAATCTGTATTCGACTACACATTGGTTGTATTCGAATATAGGATTTTCTGGAAACATGTATTCAAATAGAAACAATGTGTATTCGGCTACGATATCAGAATTTTTGTTTTTAAACTGAATTTTCACTAAAAAAACACTATTTAAAGCACATATTCATATTTAGAAAGCACATAAACATCAAAGAATCAATTGTATCAACATATCAAGAGAAGATTTTAGATTTTGAAGAGAAATGACTTACAAAGTATAGATACCTTGCATTAGAGATCATTTTCATTTAAAATGCCAAGTTCTCTTCGTATCTTAAAAAATGAGTATTTAGGCAAAGGCTTTGTGAAGATGTCTGCTAGTTGATTATATGTATCCACAAATGTAACTTCAACATTGCCTTTGAGTACATGATCTCGCAGAAAGTGATACCGTATGTCAATATGTTTGGTCCAAGAGTGCATGATTGGGTTCTTTGAGATATTGATAGCACTTGTATTGTCACATCTTAGTGTGATGCATCCAAGATCAAGTCCATAGTCCCATAACTGCTGCTTAAGCCATAGAATCTATGCGTAGAAACTGCCTGCTGCTATGTATTCTGCTTCAGCAGTGATTAGGGCCACACAAGCTTGCTTTTTACAGGACCATGACACTAATGCATTATCTAAGATATGGCAAGTGCCGCTTGTGCTTTTTCAATCCGTTTTACATCCTGCATAGTCAGAATTTGAATAACCAACTAGACTTTATATACTACCTTTTGGATACGATAAGCCCACATTGGTTGTTCCTTTCAAATATTCCATTATTCGATTCACTGCTACAAGATGTGATTCCTTAGGATATGCCTGCAATCTTGCACATAAACATATACTGAACATAATATATGGTCGGTTGGCCGTTAGATATAAAAGTGACCCAATCATACCTCGATACTTTGATATGTCTATTGAATTACCAGATTCATCTTTATCTACATAAGTTCTGGAGCCCATAGGAGTTGCAATTTCTTTGCTGTTGTCCATCTCAAATCTCTTTAACAATTTCTTACACTACTTTGCTTGATTTATGAAGATGCCATTTTTGAGTTGCTTGATGTGGAGTCCAACAAAATAATTTAACTTTCCCATCATACACATTTCAAATTCTCATTGCATCATTAATGAGAATTCTTCACATATTTCATTATTGGTTGATCCAAATATAATATCGTCAACGTAGATTCGAACAAGTAAAGTGTAATCATTAGTTCTTTTAATGAAGAATGTCTTATCTACTTTACCCTTTTCAAATCCTCGTTCGTATAGGAAGTTACTTAGCCTATCATACCAAGCTCTTGGAGATTGTTTCAAACCATAAAGAGCTTTCTTCATTTTGAAAACATGTGAAGGCTTCTTGAAGTCTTCAAAGTCGGGTGGTTGTTTGACATATACTTCTTCATTAATATAGCCATTAAGAAAAGCACTCTTGACATCCATCTGAAATAATTCAAAGTCCATAGAACAAACATAAACAAGTAATAAAACGAATTGCTTCTATCCTTGCTACCGGAGCAAATGTTTCATCAAAGTTGATTCCTTCTTCTTAATTGTATCCTTGAGCAACCAACCTTGCCTTGTTTCGAACAACTATACCATTTTCATCTAGTTTATTCTTAAACACCCATTTGGCACCCATGATGTGTTTATCGCCATGATTAGGAACCAGTTCCCACACTTTGTTTCTTTCAAACTGGTTTAGTTCTTCTTGCATGACAAGTATACATTGGTCATCCTTAAGTGCTTCACCCACTTTTGAAGGTTCTATTTGAGAGACAAATGCCATATTTAAGCAAGCATCTTGGAGTTTGAGCCTTGTAGTAACTCCTTTGTTGATATCACCAATAATTTTGTCAATGGGGTGATCTCGATGGGTTCTCCATTCTTTAGGGAGATCATTACGTTGATTTTGCTGCTCAATGCTGACTTCATTCTCTTGAATGGATTGATCAACTTGATTTTCTTTGCTTATATTATCACTTATAAAATCATCATCATCACAAGAAACAATTTTATCCTCTTTCGAGGGGTCAATTTCATCAAATGATACATGCATAGATTCTTCAACTATCAAAGTTCTTTTATTGAAAATTCTAAAAGATTTACTAGATAAAGAGTAACCAATAAAATACCTTCATCGACTTTCTCATCGAATTTACCGAGATTTTCCTTACCATTATTCTGCACAAGGCATTTACATCCAAATACGTGAAAGTGATAGATGTTTGGCTTTCTACCTTTATAGAGTTCATATGGAGTCTTCTTTAGAATTTGCCAAATTATTACCCAGTTGGATACATAACAAGCTGTGCTTACGGCATCTGCCCAAAAGTATTTTGGTAAACTTGAGTCGCTTAACATGGTCCTTGCAAATTCTAACAATGATCTATTCTTTCTCTCAACAACTCCATTTTGTTCTTGGTGCAGAAAAGTTATGGAAGATTCCATTTTCTTCGCAATACTCTACAAAAGAAGCATTTTGAAATTCTCCTCCATGATCCCTTCTTATTGATACAATTTTGGTTGCTTGTTCATTTTGGACTAGTTTGGAATAATTTTTAAATGCTTTAAAAGCTTCATTTTTATTTGCCAAGAATAAGGTCCAAGTGAACCTTGAGAAATCATCAACAATTACTAGTCCATATGAATTTCCTCCAAGACTTTTAGTTCTTGATGGACCAAACAAGTCCATATGTATCAATTGAAGTGGTCTTGAGGTTGATACAATATTCTTGGGTTTGAAGGAAACCTTGGTTTGCTTACCCTTTTGACAAGCATCACATAAGTTGTCCTTAATGAATTTCATCTTTGGTAAGCCTACAACAAGTTCATGCTTGACTACCTTGTTTAAATGATCCATATGGATATGTGCAAATGTTTTATGTCATAGCCATGCATCATTGTTGTCACTTACCATAAGACATTTCAATTTTAATGATAAATCATCAAGATTAATTATAAAAATATTTTTAAAACGCTTACCAATAAATTGGATTTCATTTGATATCTCATCTTGGATAATGCATTCATCTTTGTTGAAAGCTATTTTGTAACCCTTGTCACAAAGTTGGCTGATGCTAATAAGATTGTGCTTTAATCCTTCAACATATAGAACATCTTCAATTGAAGGAGATGGGGCTTCACCAATTTTTCCAATGCCCAAAATTTTACCCTTGTTGTTATCTCCATAGATCACATAGCCTTTTGATTCAAGAGTTAGAGCTGAAAATTTTGTTTTGTCACCGGTCATGTGTTTTGAACATTCACTATCCTAGTACCACATATTAGAGGTACTTTGTATGCATTCCTACAAAATAAGATCATCATTTGTTAGGTACCCAAAGTGCTTTGGGTCCTTGAGGATTAGTACCTTTCTTGACCCACACATAATGCCCATTTGGAACACCAAAGTTCCTAAAATGACAAGCATTAGGTGTGTGGTCATTTAGACCACAATAAAAGCATGTAGGAGTAGATTTACTTCTATGTGAAAGTATATGAGACTTCTTTTGAATAAATTTCTTCTTATAGTAATGATGATCTTTTTGCAAGATTATAACTTTCTCTTTATTGGATTGGTCACTTGCCTTAACAAAGATGGTTTTATTTATACTTGGTTTATCAAATTTTGAGTAACCAAGACCACTCTTGTCATTGGAATATCTTTGCATATTAAGAACATTCTCCAATCCAACTTGTCCCTTTTCATATCTTTCAACGACTCTATTTAATTCGACAATTTTAAAAGAAAGAGAATCACACTTATTGCATATAAAATTATGTTTTGATTTTTCAGAATATTTTTCCATAGTGTCGATTATCTCTTTAAAAGATGAAATATGTTTCTTTTGAGTTCACACTATTTTGTACAAATTTTTACATTCCAGAAGTAATTCTTTTATTGTAGTTAGAGCATCATTACACTCAATAACTAATTCACTTTTAGTATCATTATTATGAGAAGAATCTTTGTTACTAACCTCTTCTTCTTCGTCAGATTGGTGTGATGCCATCAAAGCAACATTTGCACATTCATCACTTTTCGAATATGAAGATGAACTGACTTCATTGTCCTCCCATGCTATATAGGCCTTTTTGAATTCTTTCTTCTTGAGAGCATTTTTCTTGACAATATTTGGACACTCCGCCTTTATGTGTCTTTGCTTGCCAAACTCAAAACAAGTGAAGTTTTAACTTGTAGTGGAAACATCCTTCTTCCTGAAAGTTTTTCTTGTAAAAGTTTTATCGTTTTGAAGGAACTTACCAAATTTCTTTACTAGGAAGGTGTTGTTTTCATCTCCATCTGAATTATCATCATTGTTTTGTTCTTTTGACTTTACTTTTAAGGCATTGTTCTTTGGCTTCTTTTCTTGACTTTCATTCTTTTCTAGCATTCCAAGTTCAATTTCATGTTCTTGAATTTTTCCAAAAAGTGAAGAAAGAGACATCTTTGATAGGCTTTTCTTTTGAGAAATTGCCATTACTTTAGGTTGCCAAGCCCTTGTTAATGATCTAAGAACTTTGAGATTCAATTCATCATTAGTGAAGATCTTGCCAAGCGCCGCCAAGTTGTTGGTCAGATGAGAAAATCTTTTTTGTAAGTCCAGAATAGATTCTCCGGGATGCATTCGAAATAGTTTATATTCTTGAGATAATGTATTGAGTTTAGAACATTTTACCTTAATAGTTCCTTCATGAGTTACTTCAAGAGTATCCCAGATTTCTTTAGCAGTTTTGTAACATGTTTTTGGCCTTTTTATCAAATAGCACTTTCCTTTTGTCATCATCTATCCATGAGGCTTTTATCTTTGTTTTTCTTTATTGTTAATGACAGTTTTTGGAACATAGGGACCATTTTCTACTGCATCCCAAATATCATCTCCTTGTGCCTCAAGATATGCCTGCATGCGTATCTTCCAAAAAACATAATGTTCTCCAACGAAGCAAGGTGGTTTATTGCTACTACCACCATGTCTAAAAGCTGGTTGTGCGAAGCCACAAATAAGGATCGAGGAGAAAATTACCAGAACCTGCTGTGATACCAATTGTTAGTACAGAGGCGCACCTAAGAGAGAGGGGGGGGGGTGAATTAGGTGTATATAATTTTTTTGGTTTTTAAAGACTTAGTGGATTATTTTTCTGTTTAGGATTGATGTATGGAAGAATGTAAATGGTAGAAAAATAAAGAACACAACAATTTATCCTAGGTTCCCTTACAACTAAGGGTACATCTAGTCTTCTTGCACACCACAAGATATATTCCACTATTTGTTAGAATAAGTACAAGTCTAACTCTAAGACTTCAGTTACAAATTCCTAACATACTTCCTAAGATAGCACACCACTATCTTACAACACTTGATATTTGGGTATTTAATTAGTTAATTAGTTAAAACTAAAGTTTTGGTAGTAGCATTAATTAGTTAAAACTAAAGTTATTGGGTATTTATACTCCATAGACATCACTTCAGATCAGTGGCAATCATTCTTAGAAGTTTGATGAACATATGCCATGATCCCGAACTATTTCAGAACTGAAAAATTGCATTGCTTTGTAGTTGTATTCGGATACAGCTTTTGTGTAGTCGAATACACCTCTGTAACGTTCAGTTTTTATTCAAAATTTCAACGTCGTATTCGAATACAAAACCTTGTATTCGAATACAAATGAGTAAATTTTGCCACTGACTTGATTTTGTATTCGGCTTTAAGATGCTGTAGTCGAACACAAAACTCCAGTTTTTGCTAGTGACTTGATATTTGTATTCGGCTACAACATCCTGTAGTCGAATACAGATTTGAAGATTTTGCCATTGACTTATTGTTTGTATTCGACTACAACATGCTGTAGTCGAATACAGATGTTCAGTTTTTGCTACTAACTTCATCTGTATTCGGTTACACATATATGTAGTCGAATACAACTTTGATTTTAGGCAAAATCTTGATATTCAAATATAGTTTATGCATTTTTGACATTTTGAAAATTCTTTTGATGCATATTGTAAAATATAAAGTTTCTCATGTGCATTTGAAAATGTAATGATATTAGATTGCATCATGTACCTTACAATATAAGACTTCTAACAAATTGACCATAGTTGACTTTGATTGTTGACTTCACTTTTGAGCTTGCAACTTGATCATTTTACTTTGGTATTTGTCTTCATCAAAAACATGGATAAGCTTGTATATTTACATGATAAACATAAGAAATGTGTGTGGGGGGGGGGGGGGTTTAAATTGTGTTTTATTTTCAAAATGTTTTCAATATAATTAAAACAAAGTAGTAAAAAAGAGTAGATGAAGCGATAAACCCAGAAAAACGCAAGCCAATTTATCCTAGTTTTAACCACTAATTCAAATAATTGAATTACACAACACCTGACCCTACAAGTTAGTCTTCTCAAAACAACCTAACATCTACAAACTTTTTGAGGTAAACAAACACATTGACCCTACAAGTCAAGTCTTCTCCATGCAACATCAAAGCCACATATTTTTGAAGGCAACTACACCTTGACCCTATAAGTCAAGTCTTCTCAACACAACTTGAAAACCATAGATTGCATGAGGAACACTAAAGCTACTATCGGGCTGGGTTACGCAAGTTTGGAACGGATTGCACTTTGCTTATACTAAGCAGATTGTTGCAATTGATTTCTCACACTAAAACACTAAGAAAATATTTCTTTGAGCAAGTTCTTCTCTAGAACTTAAACCTTTGAACACTTAGGAAATTTGAGCTCTCAAAAGTTTTTCTAAATTGGATGGATTTATGAGTTTATGAGTTCATGCTTTTTTCTTCAATCTTGAGTATCTATTTATAGAATAGATTAGGGTTTCACTATTTTTCTTGTAAAATCTGGATCATATCTTTCTTGTGAACAAATTCTAAATGTATCTTCTTGTGAACAAATTATGAGTGTATCTTCTAGTGAATAATTATGAGTGTTTCTTCTTGTGAATAATTCTAAGTGCATGTTCTTGTCAACAAATTATGAGCATATCTTTTTGTGAACAAATTCTGAGCATATCTTCTTGTGAACAATATTTTGACCTTATCTTCTTGTGAACAATATGTTGACCATATCTACTTGTGAACAATATGTTGACCATATCTTTTTAAGAACAATATTTTGACCATATCTTCTTGTGAACAATATTTTGGCTATATTCTATTTTCACCTTGGTCAAAGATTTCCTTCAATTATAATTCTGAATTGTATCTAATTTCATATTGTGTTCAAAAAATTATTCACAAAAATCTTCCTTCATACTCTTGATTGATTGGATCATGAATGGATTCAGACTTGTTCTTAAATATTCAGAAATTCTGATCCGACTAAGTCTTTTCTTTAGAATGAATTCTTTCAATTTGAATCGTTGACTATCCATCAGATCCATTTACTTTCTTGTTGAAGTGAGATGTTTTGTTTCTTGGATAATAAAAGTTAGAGGCAGAATCACGTGACTTAGAATTAATGGCTTTGGGAAAATCACATTGTTGAATCATCAGTGTTAGTGCCACATTAGAGGTTGCATACTAAAGGTAGCATTTTGAGTGTGTTGCAACTTTTGATTAGCTGAATATGAACTTTGAATGCATGGCTTAAATAATCTCTTCAGAGTTAATGATAGCTTGATATAAACTCTTTAGAGGCATGCTGAGTTTGTGCACATCAGAGGCATGCCAGGGCTTTTAGAGACATGCTTTCAAATTCAATCTTTAGACAACCTTCAAAGGCATTCTTTAGACCCAGTTTCAGAGCCAGTCTTCATAGCCAAACATCAGAGGTAGTCTTCAAAACCTTCAAAGGCAATTTGCTTTCAAAGACATATGTTTAGAGGCAAACGCATATGCTTTTGTGTTCCTCTAATCGCTTCTTCTAGTCGCTTCCTCTGGTGACTTCCTTTGGTAGCTTCCTCTGGTCGCTTCCTTTAGTACCTTCCTCTGATTTTCTTGTTTTGATTGCTGCACACTTAATTAAGCCATTAGTCCAAAACAATTGTTCTCATAAAATACCTTTGTTAATATTTAAATAACAAGAGGAAAACCAACTTGGTTCCAACACTTAGGATAATCTAGTAGATCTCAAGACATTCCCTTCCTAGTTGGAGATTCGTACGCACCAATCATTGAGGAAGATAATGAAGAAGTCATTCAGGAGTATCTAAGGATTAATCACTCTTGTCAAGAGATGCCTCCAATTTTTTTGCCTCTGCCAAGAACATGTCAAGAGTTTGAGAAGAAAAGAAAATAGGTAGTCAGGATGTCTACTTTGATAAAGGAAGAAGAAGAAGAAGTAAACACCAATGAGGAAGAAGTAAACCTCATCTTAGGGAAGAGAAATAAGGTAGATTCAACTTCTGAGCTTATTCATTCCTCTACTAATATTATTAGGGATAGTAGTAATGACATGTATGAACCTGAACCTAGAGCAAACCCATCTGAAACCTCTTCTAAACACCATACTCTATATCCAACCGCCTCTAAACCTCATATACCTTTACTATTTTCTCTAGCTTTGATTCAGATACCGACACCTCAAATGAGATGTTTGAGGCAACCATAATAGAAAGCTTTGCTACTCTTAGATATAAATTAAATCTTTATCATCTCAGTTCTGAATTTCCATCCTTTAAAACAATCACCTTCCCACACTAACACCTACCCAAACGATCAGTCAAACCTCATCCATCTCTTCCACACCTGCATATGACCCTCACTCACCAATGCTTGTGGATCCTATTCACACAACAACTAAGATAACAACTCAGGTTGTAAATGATTTAGTCTCTGAAACTACCTCAGATGAATCACCTTTTTCTAACTCAACGTTACATCAATCTAAACCTGATACTTCCGTACCCATAGACCTAGCCCCTTTTATTCCCTATTTTCTATATAGCATCCCAAACCTTGACTCATTCATTACCTCTTTCACTACTAAAATTAACATGTTTGGGAATATGAATTCTATGAGTTTGGATCCTTATGAAGTCTCCACTAAGAGGATCAAAGTTCTCTCTTTTGCCATAATTAGATTGGGGTAAACATAGATCATGGAATACATCAAGCTATTTAGAACTCTAGTGCTTTTAGACATACTGTTGAGAACCTCTATCTTTGGGTCTTGCTTTTTTAGAAAGGTCATGGAGACCATTCAAGAAAGCAACTAACTACTACATAAAAAGGTTCATCGAGTGGAGATAACTTTCCCTCTAACTTTGTTCATTTGAAACCACCAGCGATTACCCCCTTGGCACAAATGAAGTTTCATGTGATCATTTCGCAGGTTGAGATACCTCCATTGGACGTTCCTGCTGTTGTTGCTTTAGGATCTGTAGAGTTTACCTCTAAAGGCTCTTTTGCCATTCCTTCCACGACTGCTTTTTATCCATCCCAGTTTGTAAAGATGAAGATTTTAATCGATTGGAAGCAAAAACCTAGGTGTTCATGGAACAAACAACCAAGAATCATGAGTCTATTTAAAATACCTTAGGACTAACCTTAGCTAGATTGATTAATCCCAACCTTTAGTTTATTTTTGTTTTCTGTGTTGTGGTTTTCACTCTATCCTTTGTACTATTTACTCTTTAATGAAAATGTTATCTTCAATTAGTTATAACACATATTTTTTTGTGCTATTTACTTCTTTTTCTCAATTCTTTTTGTTTATTTTTAAAGGGGGAATATATGTTTTTTATATGTATTGAGAACAATTACTTATCTTTTAAAAGCTTTTTGGTCAGAATATCGTAATCCACACTTATTTTTTAAACCTGCTCATATTAAGGGGAAGCTTTACTGCTTTACTTTTATAAATTTTTCATATATCATATTAGTAAAAAAAGGAAAAATTATTCACAAAAAATAGATGTTTGTCATCAAAACAAAATGGGAGATTGTTAGAACCAATTTAACCATTCTTTGTAACTTAACCCACTAATGGTTGCTATCCTCAACAGCTTGACTGTATTAAGCTAGAAGGTTGAAAAGATTTGAACACAGTCAGATTGACTAGTTGGTGTTTAGTGGACATGTGGTACTGATGGTGATTAGTGGATTAAATGCTTTAGAGTGAAAAAGACTAGACATATCTACCGTGTTGGTGGTGAACCAAGATAAATTGGCTTGTGCTTTTCTCCTTATATCTTTATATGTTTTTAATTTTAACATCACTAGTTTATAATCTATTTAATAATTTTGTTTTTAAAAACAAAACACAATTCAAACCCTCTATTTCTTGTGGTTTTCTCTCTACAAACTCATTGCAAGCGAACTCATCTCACTTTACAGCTCGATGCAAGCTGTCAAGAGAATGATCAAACTCCTCTATCAACTTCATACAAAAGAGGATGTCTTCATACAAGTAGATGATGATCAACAACATCCTCAAAAGAAGAGGATGATTTCCTAGATGGAAGAGGATGTTTACCTAGGTTGATGCGGAACGTCTTCATATAAGCAAATGATGATGATTAACATCCTCAAAAAAGATTATGATTGCCCAGATTGAAGAAGACGTTTGGCCAGATCACAGAGGATGTTCAAGTAACTAACTTTAACACCTTGGGACATATGCCCAATGGTTATAATTGTCCTTTACAGCAACAATAAGCTTTCCCAAGTCTATAAATAAAAGGTTGTTCAAGCTTTAATCTTCAAGAGACCACAATCAATCATATTCCACTTTCTTAAGTGCAAAGTTGTTAAAGTTTTCTTTGATAATCAAGAAACAAAATACTGCTGTTTGTCATTGATATTAGGATCAAACACTTGAATGTGGTCCTAGTTCAACCTCTATCAATGGTTTTGTAATCAGATCTAAACAATCATCATCATCAAGTTTGTCTAGTTGAGAAAAAACTTGAGTGATTTCGTGTAAGCCAGTTGAGGCTAACAAAATATAAGTATATAGTCAAGTGTGTCTAAAGGAAGAAGATTAAGTTGATAGATTGCTCAACTTACTAGTGAAAATCTCATAGGGTTGTGAGGACTCGAATAGCCCACTTTGGGTGAACCAGAATATTTCTTGTGTGTGATTTTCTTATCCTTATCCTTATCTCTTTAATATTTCATTATTTGACTAAATCACATACGTTCATTATACTAATTGTATATTTTCAAGTCTTATCTTAAGAAAGATTTTTTAAATCACAGATTAAAAAAGAGGTCACAATTCAAACTCCCCTTCTTGTTGCAATTATATTCACTTCAATTGGCATCAAAACTCTGCCTCGAAAAGGTTTGAGCTCTTAACAGTTTAAGAGGAAAAGATCTATGAAAAAGTGATGTAAAAAATGGTTAAGTTCATAATAGAAACAGGATCTACAAACAGATCATCATTCTTTCATGGCACTAATTACTACTTCTTGAAAGAAAAAATGAATATGTTTCTAGTTTCACAAGATAATGATATGTTGAGCATAACTGAAAATGGAAATTATGTACCTTATGTGGAGAATGATCATGCATAAGTAGTAAAAGCAAAAGCTTTATGGACAACTGGTGACAAGGCAAAGGTACTTCTATACTCCAAAACTCAATTGTTTCTAACATGTTCACTAAGTAGAGAAGAATATCATAGAACACTTGAATGCACAACTGCTAATTCTCTTGAAATAAATATCGAGGAGTCTTCCAAACATTTGGAGACCCATGGTCGCAAGAGTAACTGAAGCAAGAGATCTGAAGGATTAAAATGAGAAGATTTGATTGGATCATTGAAAGCACATGAAGTAATAATTCAAGAAGATAAACCTCAAAAGAAAGGAAAAATTATGGCACTAAAAACAGTGCGAGATGAGGGATCTTTCAAACAAAAAGAAGAAACACCAACAATAAAAGAAAAATTTGAGATCAATGAACATTTTAATAGCCCAACCTCTCTGACTGGAACTGTTATTCATGATCTTCAACTCAAGTGGTAGTGAGAATGAATGAATGGTGGTACTCGTCCCCTAGGTACTGAGTTCGATTCCCACGGAAGGCAAAAACTCGCTTATTTCTAACTAGGGAAAAAAGGGAGCGAGAAGATCGTGAGTAACAGTGCCAATCAGAGGGAAGCGCAATTGGTAGTGGGAATGAATGAACAGTGATACTTATTCCCTAGGTACTGCGATCAATTCCCACAGAAAGCAGAAACTCGCTAATTTCTTACTGGGGGAAAGGGGGAATGAGAAGACCGTGAATAATAGTGCCAGTCGGTGGGGTCGAGCCATTACAAACATCCTCAAGAAGAGGATGGAGAAGAAATTTCTCTCATCTCTAGAAAAATTCAAAGAATATTAAGAAGAATGAAAGATCAAAACTGAAAGATGTACTACAACATAAAAGAAGATCCTAAGAATTAAGCAAACAAAAGTCAAATCACTTGTTATGGGTGCAACAAATTGGGACATTATAAAATTAAGTCTCTTACACAAAAGGATGCAAAAGAAGTTTTCATACAAGAAAAAATCCATTATGGCCACATGGGATGACTTAGAAGATTCAGAAATGGAAGAAGAAGAAGAAGAAGAAGAAGAAGAAGAAGAAGAAGAAGAAGAAGAAGAAGAAGAAGAAGAAGAAGAAGAAGAAGAAGAAGAAGAAGAAGAAGAAGAAGAAGAAGAAGAAGAAGAAGAAGATGCTCACATGTGCTTGATGATGAAAAGACAACTACTTTTGAATCATGTAGTTTATGTCAAGATATGCAAGATGAGTATAATAGCATTCTTTATGACTCAAACATTTTATCTAGTAAAAGTGGTTTATTAGAAGAACAACTTTTTGAGCTAAAAAAAAAAAAAGAGAAGCTACAAGTCCATAAAGATGAATATCTTAAAATCATTCAAGATTTACAACACTCTCATTTCAAAATGTTCGAGCAATAACAAATTATTAACAAAGACAAATCTATAGAATCTCCTCTAGATCCTCCTCAAGTAAAAGAAAATGAAATTTTTTCAAAATTGAGTTAAGGTTCTAGAAAATGATCTTACCAACATTGTTAAATCAACAGAAAAATTTCAAAAAATAATGGAATCAAAAATTTGAATCTTTGATAAAGCTAGCATTGGTTTCAAGACTTTCAAGAAATAAAAACTTTATGAAAATTTCTTTGTTCCTAAGATAAGTGTAAAAGTGAAAAAGAAATGTAAATATTGTGAAAAGTTTTGAAATCTTGAAACAAAGTGTTACCATAAGAAAAAAAAGGAAAAAGTTTAACAAACCTTATTATTATTGCAATCAATCTGGACATGATGTAATCAAATGCTATTATAAAAAAAGGTTGAGACAGATATAACGTTCTCAAAATGGAAAACTCCAAAAACATTGCCACAAAGAGAAAAAATCTTTTAAAGTAATTAACCCCCAAAGATCCCAATCACTATGGGTACCTTAAATTTTACTTTGTTATGATGCTGAAGAAGCATATAGTAGTCAAGAAAAAACATTGGTTCTTGGACAATGGATGCTCAAAACTTATGACTGGAGATAGATAAAGTTTTCTCTCTTTTGAAAAAGAAGATGGTAGACTAGTTAGTTTTGGAAACAACGACAAAGGTCAAATCAAAGGAAAGAGAGTAATAGTTAAAAAATAATTTTACTAAGATTGAAGATGTTCAGTATGTGGAAGGATCGAAACATAACTTACTCAACGTCAATCAACTATGTGATATTGGATTTGAAGTTATATTCAAACCTAAAATGTGTGAAGTAAAACAAACATCCTTTGGGAAGATACTCTTCTCTGGATCAAGAAAAAAAGACTATTTACGTGTTATACTTATACGAACTGCCAACTAAATCCCGTGCTATGTGTTTTGAAAAAACAAATGAATTTGGGATAAAAAGGATGGTCATGCAATTATGAAAACTATTTCAATATTATCAAAACTTGATCAAGTATGTGAAGCATGTGTTAACTGTAAACAAGTCAAAAGTAGTTTTCATTCAAAAGACATTGTTTCAACAAAAAAATTGTCTTGAACTTCTTCACATAGGTTTATTTGGTCCTGTCAAAACTGCAAGTGTTAGTGGGAAAAGATAAGACCATGTAATTGTTGATGATTATTCAAGATTTACTTGATCTCTATTTCTAAAACATAAAGATGATTCTTTTGAAGTATTTCAAAACTTATGCAAGAAGGTTCAAAATGAGAAGCAAACCAATATCATCTCTGTATAAAGTGATCATGGAAGAGAATTTGAAAACTCATCATTCAAATCATTATTTGATGAAAATGATATCTCTCATAATTTTTCATGTCCAAGAACCCCTCAACAAAATGGAGTTGTTAAAAGGGAAAATAGAACCTTAAAACCATTTTAAATGAATCAAATTCTGAAAAATATTTTTGGGCAGCAGCCATAAATACTTCTTGCTATGTTTTGAAGTGTGTTTCAATTAGAAAGATTTTAGACATAACTACTTATGAACTTTGGAAAATTAGAAAACCAAATATTTCATACTTTCATATTTTTGGATATTATTGCTACATTCTCAACAATAAAGATAGTTTGAAAAAGTTTGATTCCAAATTTGACAATGGAATATTCTTGGGATATTCTACATCCTCAAAAGGGTATAGAGTGTATTAAAAACCATAGTTGTTGAAGAAAGTATGTATGTGATATTTGATAAATTTGATGATCTAAACAATGCAAGAGTAGATGAAGATGAAGAGAATGATCAACCATCTCAGAACAATGCAAATAAAAAACATGAGAATGATCAACCATCCAACTTCCTCACAAACTCCTCCTAAAGGTTGGAGAACAGTAACTCATCATCCTCAAGATAAAATCATAGGGAAAACCACTGATGGAGTTAGAACAATACTTTCATTTAAAGATGATGAAAGCAACATGGCCCTAATATCAAAAATTAAGCCAAAAGCAATTGACGAAACAATCATTGACCAATCATGGATTGAAGCCATGATTGAAGAACTTATTTATTTTGAGAAGAATCATGTATATAATCTAGTTCCTAATCTGCAAAGTCAAACAATTATTGGAACTAGTTTCTAATACTTGCTTCTTGACTTTCTATGACTTTATGAATATTTGTGTCTATGGAATTGTCTAGATTGACTTTTTCCCTATAACTCTATAAATAGTTCTTCTGACTTTAATGGAAAACCAACCAAACCATGCTCATTTCTTTGAGTTTCTTCATTCAATATGCCCTCTTCAACTATTGACATTTTCAACTTACCATTTGGAACTAAATTGGACATAGTCACAACAAGACTTCCAAATTATCAGGAAAGGAACTCATCAAAAACAACCTTGCAACTCAACATCCAATTTAATATCTATGGTTGTCAATTGATTCACCGTAATATGAAAAATATTCATATACTCTGCCATTAAATCTTCATCTTTATATTTCATATTCACCAACTTTTGAATCAAGCATGCTTTATTTTACACATTGTTTTGCTCACATAACTCTTTCAATTTATCTCAAATTTTCTTAGCATCAATTTATGTTTCTACATGTGGATAAATACTTATATCCAACCACTGTCTGATCAAGGGGCCTTTCTATTCTCCTTCTTCTAGTTAGGATTAGGTTTATCTTTAGGTTTAACGGCTGTCCCCTCTATAGGATCATAGAGGTCTTTTAAAGTGTATAATTAGTAGAGTTGAACTTAATTATATTCGACCATTTATTTTCCTCATCCATTTAAATACACAAATCAAATCAACTAAGACGATGGATATCACTTTGAGAAAAACTAGAGATAACTATCGCAATAATGCAAGATAATTTTTCCCTCACATGTATAGATAAATAGTGAAAGAGAAAACACAATTCCACAAATAAAAAACAATGACAGAAAATTAAATATTAGACACACCATACTTTTAACATGGAAAGAAAGAGAATAAAAACCATGTGACCTAAATAATGGGTACACCAGAGTTTTCTTCGTAATAGTAGAGAACATCAATCAACAAACAGTCATCACCAAAGGTGGAAACCAAAAAATAACAAAAAAAACTTCCACAAAAGTGATATTTCAAACTAACTCACCGAGAAGATAAAACTACTAATAATGATAATCAAAAGAACAAACTCAGTGATAGAAACAATAAATTGAAGTTGTAGATAAAATTGGAAAAATTAGTTGCACACTCATCTACCACCAAAACCAAAATTTATTGTTCTCCCATCGTCGTAGACATCTTCACATTTCAGTGTTGCGCTCCTTTTCTTTGTTACAGTTGCTTCCATGTTACTTGCATCAACAAATTTTTAAATTTAGGGATTGAATCATTTTTACACTTATGGGTTTAGCCCATTAACACTACCCAACACTTTTCTTTTTGTATGTTGATAAAATGGTTAAGAAATTTGCACACGGTTTAGAGTTCGAACCCGAGACATGGTATTCAACTTAATAATATCAGAATTTTTCAGTTGAGCTAGATCTTACACATTTTTTTTTTCTTTTATTTAATAACAAAAATAATAAGTGTAACTAATAGGTCCCACTTAAGAGTGAACCCACCTAACAAATTCTTTACAAATGATTGATTCTTAATTAAAATTCATTAATTACTATAGTCTAACCACTTGGTTAGCTTGTCCTTTGATTAAACAATAGTAGACATAAATAATATAGCTATCCGACCAAAGGGAGGCTAGATCATGTAATGTCTCCTATTAACATGTTTATAATTAAATATATACCATATAAATTGTTATGAAATTAACCAAAACTATAACAAAATATAGAACAATAGAGAGAAGGAAGAAATGGAGAATGAGAGTATTGTATTATGCTCTTCAAGGTGTACTTCACAATGTTACAAGGGTGATAATTATAGCACACACATCTAATAATCTATTACTACATAATGTGCAATTAACATTCCACTAATATCAATGAATAAAACATTTTACTTATAGGAGTTATAAAACACATGTGAAGGTAGCAAAACTCCCCCTTGGATGTCCATTAAGGATATGTTGTACTAAAACCTTACTAGGAAAAACCTAGTGGAAAAAGGCTCTAGCGAAGGAAAAAGAGTACAACATCTTTTGGGAGGAAACTACCTTGTTAAAAATCTTACAAGGACAACCCAATGGGACAAAAGCTTCGTGAAGGAAAAAATAGTGCAACATATATTTATTATCTCCCTCGTGTAGGAAATAATCTTTGAGACGACAAAAACCAATCTTTTGTGAAAAGCTTTCATTGACGGTGACTTTGTAAAAAGATTTATTTTGTCTTCTTTACTATAATATTCTTCAAAATAGAGGTGCATGCGATATTATTTTCTTAGAATCATTGCAATAACCTTTTCTAGAAGAAAAACCACAAGTCTTTTGTATTTGATGAATCACAAATTGCAACAAATGCACATTATTGACTTGCCTCATGTAGTGCATAAATTTCTTCATCATTTGATGATGTTGTTTGGTTTGTTTCCCATATCTCCATGAAATGGTTGTTCTTCCTTATTCAATAGCTTGTTTTATGATCTATACAATTGTGATAATTAAACAAATAACATGCATCTCTAAGATAACAAAATATATATTTGACTATGTTCTAAAGAAGTACGCATGTCTAATAAATTAACAACGAAAGGTATTTCACAATAAATTAATAACTAGCAAGATACATTAGCATTTGATTGCTATAACGTATGGTACTTCAAGACCATCGAGTAATCATTATTTTCTTGAGTTCAAAAAAGATATTTGTTCAATTGGTTACTTTACAACAATCAAAGTGCACAATTAATTTGCCTTGTCCATGTAGGACCATTTTAGAACCCTTGCTATATAAGTTTCAAAATTCATAAAAATATTCTTGAAAATACTTATTTTGTAATCTTAAGAAAATCTTTATCTTTGCTTGATATTTCATCTCAAACTGTTTCTTTAAGAAATTTCAAATTATTTCATTCTATATTCCTCATTCATAAAATATTCACACGGGAATATTCCACAATGTGCATCTAGATGGTTTGAGCACATACAGTGACTTACTCATTTTGATTACGTAATTTCTTCAATAGTTTTTATTGTATGTCTCAAAAATAAATCCTTTAGGGAGTTTCGAATAATCATCACTATCAGGTTAACCATAAAAATATGTTGTAACAGATCTTTCATATAAATTGAGTCTTTCAGGGCTACTAATTTTAATCAGATATGAAAAGGTTCTTGAATGAACTTTATGTGAGTATGTATTTTGTCATACTCAATTTATTTTCGCGCGAAAAAAAATCATATCTAATTAGTTTCACATCTTCAGATGTACAGACTACAAGTCCAAAAAACTTTTGCTTTGCAAATGGAGCTTAATTCCACTCTATTGATTTTTTCTATTTTCAAAGCTTTTCTTTGTCTATAATCTTTAATAGACTTTAATTCATAATCTTCATTATTAGTTATCACATTAGACCTAAATTATATGCAAAATTATTATCATCGTTGACTTTATTTTGGTTCCATCATATTCCATTCTCGACATAATTTATTGAGATCACCTTATTTTCACATATTTTAGGTACCTGATTAGTTCTTCTGGAACTGAAAAATTATTTCAAAAGTACTCTTTCGAACATCTTTCATTTTAACTCATTTTCTTTGTTTGAGGATTTTTGTCCTTGAAACCAAATTGCCTACCACACTTTAGTCACAGATGAGACTCATTCCCAATAAGGACATCCATCTTGATTGGAGCATTAATAGCTGATAATTTGTTTCATAAAATTTGCAAATGAGTTATCTTTTGAACTTCTGGTTCAAACTACTTTACACGATGATCGAGATGAGATAATAATTGTAACACCCCGATTTTTAACAGTACGAGTGCATTTTTTTTAAAACAACTTAATAAAATAATACGTCGTAACACAAAACGACAAGAATCATAAATAATTACATCATATATACAAACAAGCTAAAATAGTTTTTGGGACGATAATCCAAAGTATACAAATAGAAAATACATCGGGGCTATGAGACTTATCAGACATCGTTCACACCCCTGGGGTATTCTCCGCAGACACCTGCACATAAGTACTACTCCAAGAATGCTATCTCCCCCATGATCACGTCAAAAAATGGAACATGGACCCACTAAACAAAAGTCAATTGTAAAAGAATGTCATAGGTACAATCATCCCAAAACAAAATAAGTACAACCACCAAAAGAAAGACACTAAGGCCTTATAAAACACAAAAAACTAATTTGATCATCCACTAACAACTACAGTAAAATGGGTGACCTCCTCACACTGCACAAGTTTCTTCTGACGCAGTATCTCTCCTCGAAGTAACTTCTTCCTCCTCATCAGCCATTGTGGGATCAGTCTTCTTAGAGGTCAGGTCCACCCTCAAGATAAGTGGCTTCGGCGGGGCAGGAATCTCAAAACAGCTCACTACCAAAAGTGGAAGCTCTGACTCGACCCGTATATGTATCCCTACTTGAGATGGGGTCGTATGCCCAAGCAGTCGACTAGTGCCAGTCAAGGAAGTCTAACGATGTTTCAGTCGTCAGGGTAACAGTCGGTGGAGTGAACTCGAGTATCATCTGAGGGCAAATCCTAATTTCCACAATAATGTAAAGGGTCACCAACTGAAATTAACAATTAACATTTATTAATTATGTCATAAAAACACGCAATAACCACTTAGCAATTTAACAGAGCATGTATATACATATATCATATTATAACAAACATGACTCGCGTGCCAAGCACCCTAATGCAATGCTTATATGCTAGTCCACATGATTCCAGAATTTCCAAACCCTCCTCGAGGGGCGTAAATCATAAATGTACCACCTCTCATAGGCCAGTACTAATTACCGAGCTGCCACCTATCACAGATCAACACGATTTACCAGAATGCAGTCTATCATAGATATACACGACTAAAAATCCTCATAAGCATAAGATGGACCAATCAACCACTTAGCAATTTAACAGAGCATGCATATACATATATCATATTATAACAAACATGACTCGCGTGCCAAGCACCCTAATGCAATGCTTATATGCTAGTCCACATGATTCCAGAATTTCCAAACCCTCCTCGAGGGGCGTAAATCATAAATGTACCACCTCTCATAGGCCAGTACTAATTACCGAGCTGCCACCTATCACAGATCAGCACGATTTACCAGAATGCAGTCTATCATAGATATACACGACTAAAAATCCTCATAAGCATAAGATGGACCAATCAACTTATGGAACCATCCTGTGGCCCATCAGAGTCACCACTAACATCGTGGCCCATCATGGTCACAACTAATTATGAAATGCATGGTATACTCTGACTCTTTCACAACAATCGTTATGTAAATGTAGCTATTAAAAGACACTCCTTTTAATACTCATTACACACTAATAGTTTTTTCATACTTTTCACAGAACATACTCAAGACATATTCTCCTCAATAAAATTCATAACATATAGCAAACCGTATTATCACTCAACAATGCATAATCACATCAATATTAATCATCACATGTTCGCACATTAATCATACATCAATCACATATATAAGATCCCTATGTGCAAGCTAAAAATTTGGAAAGAGCCCTTACCTTAAATATAGCTTGTTCAACAGTTATCACTACCACAATCAAACACAACGAAATATCACGCTCATGCCGACACCTTCAATCAAATAGTGTTTGACTTAGTCAAATTAATCCCAGAAACTTTAACTACCTTACAAACCCTTTCTTACTCCTAACCCCCGTAGAGTATTTTTCACTAAAAGAGTTTACAACTAGTAAGGACTAATAGTAATATTATCGACGACACACTTTCAACATATAAAACATATTTTTAGAAATTAACATCCTTTCATTTTTCAGTGAATTCACTAACAATTATTCGAAACGTTTCAAATTATTTTTCTCAATTTTTCACACAACCACAATTTTTTCTCAAATTTGCCATAAGTCATTTTTCTTTTCTCAAATAACTACAAGTTTGATCCACTATATTTTTTTAAAGATTAAAAGCTCAATCAAAGTATTTACCTCATAACAACATAATCACACAAAACAAATATCAATCAATAATTTTTCTAGTTTCAAAGTTCCAACTCTTTGAAATATTTTCATCCTTTTCAAAATATATATTTTTCAACAAACTTTGTATTTTAATTCATGAAACTTGGAATTTAAAAAAAAATGAATTTCTAACTCAAGAGTTTAACCTTTACTTAATAAACTTGAAACTGTAATTAAAATCATGCAAACTTTTCTAAAAATTGAAAGTATACATATACAAGCTTGAAACCACAATTCACTAATTTTCCTTAAACACAAGTTCAAAGATTTGATAACCACATGTATGCATTCTTACTCATCAATCATAACAATTATTTTTTGAAAGACATAGACTATATAAAATCATTTTTCTTTAATCACCACAACAACATTAATATATCAGTGTTCTCCGCACCGCTAACTCGGTGCCAACGGTATCGATTCCTTTTCGAGACTCAAGGAGCTAGCTACATAAACATAAATATTTATAACAATTTGTTCACAACTAAAATCTATCCAACCACAACCAAATTCCAAAATTCTAACTTTTTCACACACCAAACTTTTAAACCAAATCATCTACATTTTTTAATTAAAACTAAATAAAACAAATATTTTCTAAACCACACATACACACACTCAACTATTAGAGCACCAAAAATTTGACTTAATAAAGTACTATAAACTTTTTCCTTTTAAACTCAGTCCAAGTACTCTAAATTTGAGTTAATAAATAGTAACATTTTTAACTCTAAACATTTTAATTTCAATCTAACTCTTAGCTCAAACTCTTAAGCTTAGTTAAAATTTGAACATTTTCACAACTTTAACAACTCTAAATTTTCTTGTAAAATTTCAACTTCAGTGCAAACTCATTTATTTGAAAATAACTCATTACAAATGATTGGTTAAGAACTCAAAATTTCACTCATCCCCCCACACACACAAATTTTTTGAATTTAGGAACAAGGGGAAGGAAGTAAGTGTCTCACCTCAAATAAATTAGTTCACAAGCACCACCTTGTAGAGGGGAGCAACTTTCCTTCCTAACACTTGTAGAATGGAAGCTTAGATCTAGTAGAAAAATAGAGTTTTTTTTTTTCAAGCACCAAAACTTGTGCTTTTGTTTGGCCAAGAAAAAGCAAGGAAGATAGCAGAGAAGCAGGAATGAGAAAAGAAGCAAGGAGGGTCGCTGGCTTTTTCTTTTAAAGGTTGGTTACTCTTTTTTCTTTTCTTTTTACAACCAAAACAATATATATATATATATATATATATATATATTATAATTAAAAATTTGTGTATATTACTAAACGCATCATTATAACATCTAATTACTCTTACACACATCACGTCACTCACTTTTGAATGCAATTTATTAAAAATATTTACTCTCATCCCAACTCAATTGACCGGTAAATTTATTAACAACAAGTGACATTTTAAAGTTTTGTGCAGAAATAATTTTTTTTCGTAACTTAATTAAATTTTACTCTAATAAATAATTTTAATCGGTTCTCAAAATATATATATATATATATATATATATATATATATATATATATATATCCCTATATTTTAAACATATTACTAACTCTAACAAAATATATATTTGGTACTTAATTCATAAAATAAAAATTGGGCTAAAGGCCTAAGCAATTCAACACAAAATACACTAAAATTATAATACTTAGAGTTTACAAAATTCAGGGTCTTACATTACTACCCCCCTAAAATAAGTTTCGTCCTCGAAACTACGCGTCGATAAACAAATTAGGGTGTTGTTCCCTCATCTTGCTCTCCCGTTCCCAAGTCGCATCTCCAATAATTGGGTTCCAAATCACTTTGACCAATGAAACTTCCTTGCTCCTTAACTGCTTAATCTTCGTGTCCTCAATTCTTACAAGTAGTACTTCAAATGACAAGTTATCCTTTAGTTGAATTGTGTCTGGTTTGATCACATGCGACGGATCTGAAATGTATTTTCTTAATTGCGACACGTGAAATACGTCGTGAATATTGGATTGTATCGGACGCAATGCAATCCGATAAGCTACAAGTCCAATTCGTGCAGTAATTTGTTTTGGTCCAATGAATATCGGGGTTAATTTCCTTGATTTTATATTTTTGCCAACTCCAGTTGTAGGTGTGACTCATAAATACATGCCCACCCTGTTCAAATTCTAAAGGTCTACGTCGCTTGTGCGCATAACTCCTCTAACGGTCTTGTGAGATTTTCATTTTCTCTTTTATCTTCATGACCTTATCTGTAGTCTGTTGCACCATCTCAGTTCCTACAATCATACTTTCACCGTCCTTAAACCAACACAAAGGTGTCTGACACTTGCGTCTATCTAGAGCCTCATATGGTGCCATTCCAATACTTGCTTGAAAACTATTGTTGTAGGTAAACTCAACCAATGGCAGCACATCTTCCCAGCTTCCTCTATCATCTAATACATATGCCCTCAATAAATCTTCCAAGGACTAATTCGTCCTCTTAGTCTGTCCGTCCATTTGTGGATGGTATGCTGAACTGAATCTTAATTATGTTCCCAATGTTTCATGAAACGCTCCCCAAAAGTGCGACGTGAATTTCGGGTCACGGTTTGATACAATACTCGATGGTACTCCATGTAATGTCACAATTTCAGTAATGTAGATCTCTGTTAGCTTATATACCTTATAGATGGTCTTTATTGATAAAAAGTGTGCAAAATTAATTAAATTGATCCACTATCATACAAATAGAATAATTCTTTCTCCTTGTGTTTCGGAAATCCTGTTATAAAGTCCATGGAAATGTTGTCCCACTTCCATTCAGGTATATCTAAAGGTTGTAACATTCCAGCAGGCCGCTGATGTTCCACTTTTGCTTTCTGACAAGTTAAACAAGTTGATACATACTCCGCTACATGCATCTTCATTCCTGGCCACCAATAGTTCTACCTCAAGTCCTGATACATCTTTGTTGCTCCGGGATGGATACTCAATTTGCTCTTAAGAGCCTCTTTTAAAATTGCTTTCCTAAAATCTACAACTGCGGGTACACAAATCCTCCCATTACATCTCAAAATATTATCTTGTCCAATCTTAAACTCAATTGTCTTCCCTTGCACTATTAGGTTCCTCTTATCGTGGATTAATGCGTCATCTTGAAAATTTGCAATGTCTTCAAGTAGACGACTCAAAATTTTAATCATTCTGAATTTCAAAATCCCCGTTGCAAGCTCTAAGTCCAAGTGTAGATCTCTAAATGCTTCCCACAACTCTTGTTGTCTAGCCATTACTGCTGAAGACACTGACACACTCCTTCTACTCAACGCATCCGCCACCACATTGGCCTTCCTAGGGTGGTACTGCAATGTGAAATCAAAATCCTTGAGAGTCTCTATCCATCTTCTCTAACGCATGTTCAATTCCTTCTGATCAAACAAATATTTCAATCTCTTATGGTCACTGAACACTATGAACATGCATCCATATAAGTAGCGACTCCATATCTTTAATGCAAAAACTACAGCAGCAAGCTCTAAATCATGAGTAGGATAGTTTCTTTCATGAGTCTTCAATTGTCTTGAGGCGTAGGTCACAACCTTTTGTGTTGCATCAGAACACACCCCAAACCTTGGTGAGACGCATCACAGTAAACTTCGTATGGTTCTTCTGGTTGTGCTAAGACCAATACTGGTGAGGTTGTCAGCTTTTCCGTTAGTAACTGAAAATTTTCCTCACACTTCTCTGTCCATGCGAACTGCTGATCATTTTTAGTGAGTTGTGTCAATTGAGCTACAATCTTAGCAAAAGCTTCAATAAACCTCATGTAGTATCCTGCGAGTCCGACGAAACTTCGTATGTTAGTGATAGTCTAAGGCTGTTTCCAAGCGGGGACTGTCTCAATCTTTGTTGGATCAACAGCGATTCCTTCCTTGGTTATCACATGTCCTAAGAAGTTCTCTTCTTCTAGCCAAAACTCGCACTTCGACCGATTGGCATACAATTTCTTATCGCATAAAACTTCAAGAACTTGACGCAAATTCTCTCTATGTTCTTCCTCAGTCCTTGAATAAATTAATATATCATCGATGAACACCACAACAAACTTACCTAGAAATGGGCTAAAGATTCTATTCATGTAATCCATAAAAATGGTTGGTACATTGGTAACTCCAAATGGCATAACAAGATATTCATAATGTGCGTAACGAGTTCTGAAAGCAGTTTTCTGAATATCTCCTTCTCTTACTCGAATCTGATGGTAACCTTACTTCAAGTCAATCTTCGAAAACACCGCGAATCCTCTCAACTAATCCATTAAATCATCAATACATGGTAAAGGATAATGATTCTTAACAGTTGCCTTATTAAGTTGCCTATAATCCACACTTTAGGACGAGCTTCCGTCTTTCTTCTTAACTAACAATACCAGAGCTCCCCATGGTGACACACTTGGTCTAATAAATCCTTTCTCCAACAAATCTTCAATTTGACCCTTGAGCTCATTCAATTCCAATGGCGACATTCGATACGGCGCAATCGAAATAGGTCTGGTTCCTGGGTGTAGATCAATGAAGAACTCCACCTCTCTTACTGGTGGTAATCCTGGAATTTTTTATGGAAATACGTCTGGGTACCCCTGACAAGCACCACGTCTTCTATGCTTACATTTATCTTTCCCTCCATGTTAGCTAATGACAGAAACTCTTGAGTTCCTTCTCTCAGCGACACTACGAGTTTGTTAGCAGCTAGATATCGAACGACTCTTGGCTCGGGGAAAAGAACCAATTTGCGAGCACAATCCAAGATTACATAATGATATGACATCCAATCCATACCGAGAATGATCTCGAATGATTGTAGGGGTAAACAAATCAAATTAATCAATAAATCCCTATTCTGAATATTTACTTTATATTGTAAACATGCAGTATTTACAGTCAAAGCCTTAGCAGGTGTGGAAACAATCAAATCAAAAGGCAGAGAAGACATAGAGAGCTTCAAACAGTCCATTGCAATGAAGGAATGGGTTGCCTCCGAATCAAAAAGTGCAGTTAGGGTGTTACCTGCAATCTCATTGGATCAAATTGTTAGATTCATTTCCAGCTTCATCACCCATGCAACAAAAGCGCCCTTTAGCAGTAGGACGAGTAGCCCTAGTTGCATTCACTATTGGTTCCACCTTCGGAGCCTTGCAATCCCTTGCAAAGTGCCTTGGCTTCTGGCAATTGTAGCAAGGAAGACTCTTAGAGGTACAAGCATTAGCGTAATGTCCCTCTTCCCCACATCAGAAACATCGAATCACTTGTCCCAATTGTCTTCCAAAGTTCTAGTTCCCGGGCGATTTTGACCCCTATTATTG
This sequence comes from Cicer chorassanicum, assembly GCA_037974735.1. Lineage (NCBI taxonomy): Eukaryota > Viridiplantae > Streptophyta > Magnoliopsida > Fabales > Fabaceae > Cicer > Cicer chorassanicum. The sequence goes on from JBBPBP010000004.1 coordinate 26,579,425, forward strand.
TTCTGTGGTCGGATATAGGGTTTAACAACTTGCTTTCCTTTGTTGTTCTGATGGTTCACCCGACTAGGCCCCCTTGAACTAAAGCTCCCTCCTCAGTTGGCCCTCTTGTTCTTCATGTCCTCAACTTCTCTACATTTATCCACTAAAACATGGAAACGCTAAATTACCAATGGCAGGATAGAGTCTTTAATCTCATACTTCAGTTCATTTTGGAAACGGGGACACATAAATTGTTCATCAACCTCTTTAGGGAAATATCTTAAATGTCTTGACAATGACTCAAACTTAGCAGCATATTCACCCACCGTCATATTTCTCTGGTACAGTTTAAGAAAATCATTGCCCAACTTAGTCCTGGTACTCATTGGGAAGTATTTGTCTAAAAACTTCCTTTTGAATGACTCTTAGTTGACCTCCTCGTGAGTTGATCCCATTAGAAGTCTTGTATTTCTCCACCAATATTCAGCATCCCCTAGTAACAGATACATAGCACAGTTGACCCTCGCCCCTACCTGGCAATTAATCATTTCGAAGATCTAACAATTATTCAAAATGTTTTAAATTATTTTTCTCAAAATTTTTCACACAACCACAAATTTTTCTCAAATTTGCCATAACTCTTTTTTTTTCTCAAATAACTACAAGTTTGATCCACTACATTTTTTTAAAGACTAAAAGTTCAATCAAAGTATTTACCTCATAACAACATAATCACACAAAACAAATATCAATGAATATTTTTTCTAGTTTCAAAGTTCCAACTCTTTGAAATATTTTCATCCTTTTCAAAATATATATTTTTCAACAAAGTTTGTATTTTAATTCATAAATCTTGGAATTTAAAAAAAATGAATTTCTAACTCAAGACTTTAACCTTTACTTAATAAACTTGAAACTTTAATTAAAATCATGCAAACTTTTCTGAAAATTGAAAGTATATATATACAAGCTTGAAACCACATTTCACTAATTTTCCTTACACACAAGTTCAAAGATTTGATAACCACATGTATACATTCTTACTCATCAATCATAACAATTATTTTTGGAAAGACATAGACTAAGAAAAATCATTTTTCTTTAATCACCAAAACAACATTAATATATCAGAGTTTCCCCCACCGCTAACTCGGTGCCAACGGTCTCGATTCATTTTCGAGACTCAAGGAGCTAACTACATAAACATAAATATTTATAACAATTTGTTCACAACTAAAATTTATCCAACCACAACAAAATTCCAAAATTCTATCTTTTTCACACACCAAACTTTTAAAACCAAATGATCTACATTATTTAGTTAAAACTAAATAAAACGAATATTTTTCAAACCACACATACGCACACTCGAGTATTAGAGCACAAAAAATTTGAGTCATTTAAGTACTCTAAACTTTTTCTTTTTAAACTAAAGCCAACAATAATTAAAAGAGTAACATTTTTAAAAACATTTTGATTTCAATCTAACTCTTTGGTTAAACTATTTAACTTAGTTAAAATTTGAACTTTTTCACAACTTTAACCACTCTAAATTTTCTTGTAAAATTTCAACTTCATGTCAAACTCATTTATTTGAAAATAACTCATTACAAAGTTCAAACACATCAAAAATCAATTCCTTTTTAACCATTACTAACAACATTAACCACAAGGATTAATTACTTTTTTTTAAACAACACACTCAACACCAACACTAACAATAACAACAACAATACTAACAACAACACCTCAAATAAATTAGCTCACAAGCACCACCTTGTAGAGGTGAGCAACTTTTCTTCCTAACACTTCTTGAATGGAACCTTAGAACAAGTAGAAAAATGGAGTTTTTTTTTTCAAGCACCAACACTTGTGCTTTTGTTTGGCCAAGAAAAAGCAAGGAAGATAGCAGAGAAGCAGGAATGAGAAAAGAAGCAAGGAGGGTCGCTGGCTTTTTCTTTTAAAGGCTAGTTACTCTTTTTTTTTTTTACAACCAAAACAATATATATATATATATATATATATTATATATTATAATTAAATATTTATGTATATTACTAAATTCATCAGTATAACATCTTATTACTCTTACCCACATCACATCACTCACTTCTCAATCTAATTTAATAAAAATATTTACTCTCGTCGCAACTCAATTGACAGGTGAATTTATCAACAACAAGTGACTTTTTAAAATTTTGTTCGGAAATAAATGTTTTCGTAACTTAATTAAATCACACTCTAATAAATAATTTTAATTGCTTTTCAAAAAAATATATATACCTATATTTTAAACATATTACTAACTCTAACAAAATATATTTTTGGTAGTTAATTCGTAAAATAAAAATTGGACTAAATGTCTAAGCAATTCAACACAAAATACACTAAAACTGCAAAACTTAGAGTTTAGAAAATTCAGGGTCTTACAATAATAAATTTCAAAAATCATATTCAGCTGTTTATTCTCTCCTCCTAATATTGGGATACTAATTCATCAAATGATAATCAACAAACTCATTTGAGAACAAGTCTCTAATTTGTTGGCTCAATATACTTTTTTGCAAATGGATATTTATATCCAATATGTATTCCCAATATTCTTTTACATCTCATCTTAGTGCATTATATTGGAGCAATTGAAATATACACAACACATCTAAAAAGTCTCTTAGATGGACAATATTGGGGTATTAACCCATATATTGATTATAAATTAAGGGAGGACTATAGTAACTTGTTGGCTTGATGCAAATCAATATCTCAATATACATGATTGCATGTTCTCAAAGTAGAATTTAGAAGCTGTGAGTTCATAAGTATCAGTCACACAATTAGCTTGAGGCGTCTAAATAATCAATCTCCAAGTCTATTTTTGTGTGTGAACATATTCTACATGATATTCAATATCAAAATTCTTTATAGATATTAATGAAAATTGAAACTTAGTCAAATTATTTGACACAAAAATCTCACAAACTTATGGTTGTGAGTTTACAACAAACATACACGACACCATTTAGTTTATGATTAGTGTATTGATTCACATATTAAACCACATATACATTTTAGAAATGTGAGAGGCATACTCTCTTAAATTTTCAACTTCCTTTGGGAACTAATAACACACAATTTGATTGAATAATCTTATGGCTCTTCAATACATGTTTGCATAAAAATTTAAATATTTTTTGTATCGTAAAAGATCTAGGATGGTCCAACCAGTCTTGCCAACAAAAAACTTTAATACGATTTATAAACTTCAGGTTTACAATGACATGTGCTTCAATTTCACTAATATAAGTGTAGTATAAACCATATGAAAAGACATGTAACTTTTCTACAACACTTATTTTATCCAAAGTATGTCTCATAATATAAAGATATTCAACATCACTTTCATTTCTTGTTTTAATACGGTATCCATTTAGATGAATATCCTTGAAACTTAATAATATTCTATGAGACTTAGAAGAAAACATTGCATTAGTAATGTGTAATTTTGTTCCTCCATGTAACAATATATTCTTATGGTTTCAATTTAAAGATACCTTGATTTTTTGTTTCTTTGCGCAGTTTGATTGCCAATTCTATGGTTGTGTGTCGTATATAATATCTTTAATGACCTTCTTTCTATCAAATTCATGTTTTAATTGAAATAGCAAATTAAGGAAATCATGATTTATGAGTGAATGAATAGTTGGTAGGTTTTTGAAATGAGATAAATAGATAGATGGATAAATACCATTTTAGAAAGTAGTTCATCTCTGTAAGGTCTATCAAAAGCAAGGTCTCAAACGAAATTAGAATAAAGAGGTGTTGAGAGATCTTGGAGCAGACCATGAGTGAATCACATCCACCTCCATATGTTGCTGCGATCAGATTTTCAAAAACAGTAATTGCATATGATCATAAAATTACAAAGATTGGCTTATAAACAGAAAAATGAATAAAAACTAACTATATTGGCCCAAATCCCCCATCACCAATCTTATTTGCTGGGTCAACGTCATTAGTGCCTGCATTAATTTGCCTTAAGCTGAAATAACCTGTTTTAAGATCAAGAAGGCCTGCAACATAGAAGATTTTCAAGTAAATCACCATTTGGATTATAAAAAAATTGGCAAGAGAATAAAATAAAGGCAATTAAAAAGGAAAATAGCTCATTCTACAAAATTCTATGAGAAAAAAAAAGTTGGGTAGCACAATATTGAATCCATATCAGCATTTTCTTTTAAGTTTGTCATTCCTCTGTAATTATAAAGTATTTTTTATGCCTCCACAGAATATGCATGGATATATAAAAATCATGTTCATACCTAATTATTTATTTTAGATTCGTGTTCATACCTTATTATATATATTATGCTAATAAAAGAACAATTTCAGCAATGGCTCCAGCAGACAACCCTCCTGAATGATTTTCAAAGTCTACAACAAAGTTGAAATGCTTATAGAAAATGACAAAGCATGGCATTCGAAAGAAACATGGAAAACAAATAATAAACAAAAACTTACTTGGTGTTACTATGATAGCAGATATAAGAGGTCCATATACACCTCTATCAGAAATGGCAATGGTTTCTTTCCCTGCTCAATACAAGTGAATTTCCAAGGTGTTGTCATTGACGTCGAATTCCTTAGTGATTCCCTTTCCAACTACACCAGCTTCTTCCATAAAGTTAAAAAATTTCAAACATTTAAAACCCTTTGAAGATGTAGCATTTTAAATTTATACCTCCAGTTTAGGACATTTAGCTTCTACAAATATAAGAATCAACAAAAATAATGTAACGAAATAACTTCGCCTCCGAGCTCACCTGAATTGAAACGTCAAATATGCATCTTCTAAGACTGCTAAAAGTCTGGTCATCAGAAAACATTATCTCAGCAAATTGCAGCTCACTTTATTATTTAAAATGAGGTGCATCTCATGAAGCTAGGAAGGATTTCTTAGTTGGAACCTCTTACTTTTTGGTGCAGGCTTGCCTTTTAGATTTTTTTTAACTTCTCATCTCCTTCTTCTTATACATAGTATATTACTACAGGCTACAAGAAGGTTATTATTTTTACATATTTTTTTTTTCCTGTTGTTTGGTTATTCATTTTGTCTAAATCTTTTGAGAAATTGACTTATACGGTGTTACAAGGATGCATTTTTAGATAATGCAATTTGGAATAAGGAAAATTCTGTTAATAATTTGTTATAGTTTTCAAGAGTTTGTCTTAAAATAGTTAGTCTTTCTTATAGAAGTTTAGAGATGAGTACATGATTGCTGATAGGAATCCAGTCACCTACTACATGAAGTTTTCTTCATTACCAATAAATGAAGTTTGTAGAGGTTGATCAAGACCACTTGGAAAAACTTGTCCGGTGTCGACTTGCAAGGTTTAAAAGAAAGCAATTGCATCATTTTAAAAGGAACTAGATTGTGACCCGCGCGTTGCACAATAGGTGTAGATATATTTTTATATGTGTATATATAAATTTTTCATTAAAATATATAATTATTTTTCACTACAAAAATAGATAAAATAAAGATATAAAAGTTTTGTATAACTAACGATACAATTATTTGTAATCTTCAAAATTTAGGAGAATGTTAAAATTTTAAATATGTCAACGTGAAATGAAAATGACTTTTTTTTTATAAACATAATTTACTTATTTTTTTACATACTTTAAATTTTGGTTTACTTGCATCATTGTTGCTCAACGATTTTAGTACAAAGAATTAACCATAATTGTTTTTGTTGAAGAATCTTTGAACATTTGTAACTAATAATGTTATATCGTTTCTTAATGTGATATAATCAAAAGTATTGTAAACTTGAAATTAGAGAGTCAGAATCGAATAACATTTTTTAAAGCAAAAAAAATAGAGGGAGTAAAGAACTAAAATCATCTAAGATCAAATAATCTATTTATTTATATTATTAAAATGAAGTTAATTTTTAAATAGTAAAAGATTGAATTATTATAATAACAATTTTTTAAATATAATTAATTGAGTTGTAAGCTTTTCTTAGGCAACATATGTTAGCATTAACACATCAAAAATCTAAAATCGATTATATATTTTATTTAAATTGTAAATATGGAAATGTGTTATAGTATATATTTCTTGTTATGGGAATACAATAATGTTAAAATATTTTAAGGGAGAGTTTTGTCGTCTATTGTGGTCCAACTTGGTTCGAGAATTTAATCTTTGCAATGTTGCGCGAATGATATCATATTCACATAATAAAAGATATTGTTTTGGAATGAAAGGTGTATGATTTCTTAAATGTATCCTACACAATCACTTTAAAAAATGACTTGTACTTTATCATTTTTTGTTGCAAAGATAAACCAATCATAATATTTTACATTAAGATCATCAAACAATGATGCTTCAAAATTTTGTAATAACTTTTAGAGTTATTTTTTTTTAGAACATTTCGTTTACTTTTTGTCGGTGCAATTTAAGTGAGGGACACCGAAGAGTTTTAAGAAGAAGTTTCGAGTCCAAAATCTGATAAAACTAATATAACTACTAATTTACTAATATTTACTTATAAAAAATATGTTTCAGCTATTAATAATGATATTGAATATGTCATTAATATTTTTTTGTGAAGGAAGATTAAAAGTAAGATAATATCTTTAAGGATAACTGAATTTTCCAATTAATTTTATTATTAGTGTGTATTTATTTGTTGAAACTTGAAACATTTTGTTTAAGGTAAACTTCAATTACAATTATTTATCACATAACTTTATCAAACTATTAAAAAAAATTGCAACCTTTTGTATTAAAGAGTAAAAGTCTATATTTTATCATGGAAGATGAGATGCGTGATGAATTTGGAGTCTATATTTTGATCAATTTTTTTTATTAAAATTAAAAATATAATCAATTCAAATTATTTTAAAAGTCTATATTTTATCATGGAAGAGTGAGATGCGTGATGAATTTGGATCCTTTAATATTAAATTGATTAAACATGAAAGGGGTGATGTTTGAATGTCGTATCAAATTTGTAGATGAAAATATTTGTTTAAAAAATATTTGAGGACATAAGCTACATTTTTTTAACACGGCATAAACTACAAATTAATATAGAGAATACAAAATGTGTGATGAAATTCTAATAGAATGAAATAGAACCGTAAATACTTGAATTCTTTCTTACATACAAATCCAATTTTTCAAACATCAAATTTTTAAACTCAAAATATATACCTTTGAAATGTTTCTAGATACTTTAGTTCCAATTTATCTTTTTATTTTTAAACGGAATTTTCTAATAACTTTTGAGATATAACATTTTTGTTGAAATTTTATTAATTTTTTGTTGTTGCAATTTAAACGATACATTTATTTGTATTTATATATAATGAATTACAATGAAAACATATGTATTTACATGTAATGAATTACCTTGAATACATATTTGAATTAAGTTATAGCTTGGTTATTTAGAAACACTCAAGTGTTTTCAGGAGGTTTTGGGTCCAAAATCACATAAAACTAATATAATTACTAATTTACTAACATTTATTTATAAAACAAAAAATATGTTTTCAGTTAAAAATAAGTTTTTGTGAAAGAAGATTAAAAATAAAATAATAACTTACATGATAACATGAATGTTCAAATTAAATTTAGTATAAGTACGTATTTATTTGTTGAAACTTCAAATGTTTTGTTTAAAGTAAATTTCAATTATTTTCAAATAATTTTATCAAAAAAATGTTTATCAACTATTAAAAAAAAATCAAAATTGCAATATTTTGTATTAAAGAGTAAAATGTCATTGATTAAATTTTATTATTAAAATTAAAAAATTAAGATCACATTATTTTAAAAGTTTATATATTATCATGGTTGAGTGAGATGCAAGATGAATTTGAACCCTCTAATATTGAATCGATTAAACATGAAAGAGGTTATGTTTGAGTGTCGCATCAATTTTGGTAGATGAAAATCGTTATTATATTTATTTGAGGACATAAGCTACAATTTTTTAATAGGACATAAGCTACAAATTGTTATATAGAATACCAAATATACATGAAAATCTAATAGAATGAAAGAGAACTGAGAATAACTGAATTCTTTCTGACATGTAAAGAATACCAAAAATGTCATGAAAATTTAATAGAATTAAAATCTAATAATTGAATTCTTTATAACATATAATGCAATTTTTCAAACTCAAAGTATGTGCCTTTGAAATGTGTCGAGAGGTTCAGTTCCAATTTTTTTGTCTTTTGATATCGATAAAATATCTTAGAACACAAAACAACATATAAATATATATTTATAAAAGTGTTTTGTCTAGTTGTGTGGACAATTTATAGTTAGTTACAAAGGTGAAGATAAATGTATCGATGACACAAATTTTCCAAGAAATGAATAGAGATCGCTTTGTGAGATCAGATTCAGATATGATTTTGTGATATTGAATTCAGATATGACTTCGTGAGATTGAATTCATACTTGCAAATGATTAATGGAACATTTGGGATGAGATAACGTCAATATGACGTATTTTTTTGCCAAGGATATGTAAAGTTAGAATTGGAGAAGCCACAAATGTTGATTGGAGTGAGAAGATGATAGAATTATTTTTATGATGAGCTTTTTTGAAAGAGTTTTTAACTAATGTATATGATGTGTGAGATGCAAAAGCTAAATTGAGAAATAGAAGATGTGAGATGAACAATAGGGACATATGAATGGTGCCACATAAGAATATAAACGATGTGGCGCAAATGCTATGATGTGGCACATATATGACGTGTCATTCAATAGAGTTGGGATTCTGTTTTAATATAATACTAGATTATGTCTGTGTTGAAAATAAAGGTGTGCATAATATATTTTCTAAATATGATTCTACATTTTATGTTGCTTATTTGAGAGTATTGTAACTGATCATTTCATCGACTAACTTCAAGAAGAAGTTGAGCACTCTATTTCGTCACAACATGCTCAATCTCAACTAGCAAGATGTAAAAGGAAGAAATTACTGCATTTGCACAGGAATATGATTTCAAAATCCAATTCAGGTCCTTACTCAAAAAATAAGCCAAGAACTTTATTGTATATGAATGAAATTATTTACCTCCAAAATATCCTGTAATTTTTTCCATTTATATCCTTTTATAGTCCCCACTAGACAAGCTTCACGAGCTAATCCGTCAACATTTACAATTTCCAATTCCATATGTAGACAAACAGGAAACTTCTAAAATATTTTAATCATTATTTTAAGCAAAAGGATTGCTAATATTTATTGATGTTCGGTCTCCTTCTATGGTTTGCATTCTAAAAAAAATTATTTTCTTTATTGGCTTACATCATTGAAACTTGGAATTTTGGAAGGCCGACATGTGTTTGTGAATTTTGTGGAGCTCTTCAATGGTACGAAGAAAGAACCGAAAAGAGTAAACACCCTCAACATCCAAAGTTTTCTACATGTTTCATGGAAGGTCGGGTGCAACTTCCATTACTAAAATTTCCACCAACTTTTCTCTATCACTTACTTGATTATGATGGAGATAGTGCAACAAAATATTTACATCGTAACATTAGAAGTTATAATGCGGCTTTTGCTTTTACATCTATAGGTGGAAAACTTGACTATGCAATCAACAAACATGGCGTCCCTTATGTCTTTCGAATCAATGGATAGACCTACCACCTACTTGGGTCTTTATGTCCTGAGAATGGAGAAAAGCCAAAATTTGCCCAACTTTATATACATGACACCAAAAATGAGATCTCAAATAGATTAGGCTTTATCCAAGGTGATAATGAAAATAGTCTTCTTCAAGAGAAACTTGTAACAGACATTTTGCATATGCTCGACAATCACAATGTCTTGGTTTAGGATGGTCAGAGATAAATATGATCACCATGATTTCGGAGAATTGAAATTAAGATTGCTTAGCAATAGGTTGAATGATAGGAGACAAAATAACTTGCCCTCTTGCTTAGAAGTTGTAGCGCTTTTAGATGATCAAAACTCAAATGAAGAAAGTCACCGGGATATAATTGTTGAACACAAAACAACTGGTCTTCAGAGAATTACAGAATTGCATCCAAGTTTCATGGCACTACAATACCATTATTATTAACATATGGAGAAAAAGGTTATAGGATTGGGATAAGTCATCAAAATCTAGAAACGGGGAGCTGTTACAAGCGAAAAATAGTTACTATGAGACAATATTATTTTTTTCGCTTGCAACAACGAGCTGGAGAGGCACAAACACTGTTACGGAGTGGGCGTTTGTTCCAACAATACATGGTGGATGCTTATGCTTCCATCAAAGAAGTTAGAATCAATTGGATTAGAAAGAATCAAAAGCAATTGCGTGCAGAACTATATAGTGGATTGAGAGATGCTATTAATCAAGGAGACGTGATGACAAATTATGTTGGTAGAATGACAATCCTTCCATCGTCTTATACTAGTGGACCGCAATATCGTGTTTAAAATTACCAGGTAAATAATTATTTCACTATCAATATTTAGTTGTGCATTATATACATACCCAACAAATCTTTGTGACTTCCAATATATTTTGCTTTGAAATAAATCCCATTTCATGCTATTCTTCGAATATACATAGGATGCCTATATTTGAATTTTATCAATGTTTCTCTAAATTGACAGTCATTTTTCAAAAAACGTATTTTTTAAGTCAGTAACTAACAATTGAAATCATACTCAGGATGCGATGACTATATGTCGATATGCAGGATATGCCGATCTATTTTTAACATTCACATGCAACCATAAATGGCCAGAAATACAATTTTTCCTTGAAACTATTGAAGGACAAAAAAGTGACGATTGACCCGACATCATTAGTCGTGTTTTCTCTATTAAGTTATGGGAGATAATCAATGATATTAAACGTCAACAAATATTTGGTAAAGTCATAGTAGATAATGTATTTTGTCACAATTTTAACTCATTTTAGTCTTCGATTACTTTTTTCTTATCAATTGCCTATATTGTGGCTCAATTGGAAAAATGATTGAGTAGAAATAGAGATAAACTCATATAGATGAGGACACAAGATGAGATATACATGCAGAAATCGGTTATATGCTTTTTCTATATTCCTTTCATTCAATCCGTGTCAGAGAAATGAAAATATAAGTATAGAAATGACTTGAATAAACTTTTCAAACAATCTGCATAAGGTTCAGTATAAGTACATGTAATTTGAAGTTTTAAAGCAGTTGGTAACACATCTCTGAAGGATAGTCCAATAGTTTAGCCAGGGATAATGAAGGAGTTATATGCAGGAAGTACATGAAGAATACTAGGTAGAGAAATTTCAAATAGACATTATTTTCTTGAGATATTTACCAAAAAATAATTTCTGATAATATGTATATTATGGTTTATGAAACACAGAATCATCAGACTTTGTTTGTTTATTATAAAAAAAAAAATGCAGATCTTCTTTTGGTAATTCTTCCATTTCTTTTGTCACTCAGGAAAAGTTATTTTGTTACTCAACAATGGTATTTTGAAGGGTGTAACCCATTAGAAATATCGGATTAATACATCATAGTGAACATAGACGACCGTCATGAGAAAATATAAATCCATATTCATTATTTGGATTAATACGTCTTATTAAATTAGACAACGTGAAGTCTCAGATGGTGAGGCGTACTGTTGATCTCACCGTTGCTATACTAGGATGAAAGCAAAGTCTTTTGCTATATAACCGGTGTTAGACTCATGATGCGCGCATTTTTCGGGTTACATGTAACCGTCCCCAATTAAAAAGTCTCTAAACTATTTTTCCATCTATTAAGTTAGTCTCTTCGTTAATTGTATCTATTAAGTTAGTCACGACGGCTCCAACACAGGTCTTATTATGGAGTCTTTTAAAGTCTATAATATAAAATTATTTATTAAAGTAATATAATTAATATTATATAATATTTATTTTACAATTCATAATAAAATCAATTGATTTAATATATGGTTAATGGAAAATGTGGAAAGCATTATCCAAAGAGATTTCATGATAAAAACATCAATAGATGAAGATGGGTTCCCTATATATATGCAACGAAATGGTGGTCGATATATCTTAAAGAATGGCATCCAACTTGATAGTCGTTATGTGGTCCCATACAATAGAAATCTTTTGATAAAATATGACGCCCATATTAATGTTGAGCTTTGCAATCGTTCTAAATCAATTAAATATCTTTTCAAATATATCAACAAAGGTCTTGATCGAGTTAGAGCAGTCATCTCTAATGTAGAAAAATTTGATGACAGTTCAACAAGTTCAATGCACTTTCATGATGAAATTAAAGAGTATCTTGATTGTAGATACATTTCTCCATCAAAGGCTTCGTGGAGAATTTTCCAGTTTAATATGTTTTTTAGAGAACCAGCATTCGAACGCTTTTCCTTTCACCTCCATGGGCAGCAAACAATATATTTTCCAGAATCTATACGTATTTCTACCGTTTTAAATAGAGTAGTAATTGAAACCACAATGTTCACAAAGTGGATGAAAATGAACTCTGAAGACATAGAAGCTCGACAGCTAACATATGTATAATTTCCTACTAAATATGTTTGGAATAAGACTAGCGAAAAGTGGACCAGACGGAAAAATGGAAGGTGCGTTGGAAGAATATATTATGTTCCACCCACAATTGGAGAAATTTTTTATTTAGGAATGCTCTTAAACAAAGTAAGAGGCAGTCGGTCATTCGAAGAAATTAAAATTGTTAATGGGTTTGTGCATCTAACTTATAAGGACGCATGTTATGCACTTGGTTTACTAGAGGATGATAAAGAATTTGATGATTGTATTAAAGAAGCACCGGCATGGGGTACTGGAATTCAACTACGCCAACACTTCTCAACAATTTTACTGAATTGTACTGTTATTACCAAACTTGCTTTAGGAATCTAATTGGAAGTTGCTTTCTGAAAATATTTTATACAGGCAACGCCGACTACTAAACTTCCCCGACCTTTATTTGTCAGATGACCAATTAAAAAACTATGCGCTTTCAGAGAGAGAAAAATATCTTAGAAAGGTCGGAAAGTCTTTGGAAGATTACAAAGGAATGACCATTCCCAATAGCAATGTAATTTAGGAAACGAACAACCGTCTTATTACAAAGGAGCTAAATAACAATGTAACCAAATTTTATGGGAACAACTTTTCTTCTTGCTCTCCTTGGTGGTTTTTTGTCAGATGCAATTACCACTTATCATGTCTACTTGATAAGTGTACTTATTGTGCTCTTGATAAGTGTACATTTTGTGTTACTTTTATCTTTTAATTTCCTCTTTCATCTCTAATCATATTTCCCTGTCCATCAAAAACAAAATTCATCTGTTATAAAACCATAAAAGGTTTCCTTTGACTTTACTCTTGATGTAACGGAAAGGAATTTAACACAAAAAATCAATCAGTACCTCTTGAGCTCTAGTTTCTTTAACCAAAAAAAATCAAATTCAAAATTTTTGATTTCAAAATTAAAATCCAAAATTTATAAACATTCGGTTACAAAATATTAATTATCAAACAATTATAAGTATACATCAAATATAAATAATTGCAAATTGATTACTTTAATTTCATGTCAATTAACACAATAAAACAGCAAATTAAATTTAATTATTTTCTATAAAATAAGACTGACCAAAATTTAAAGAGACATGACTTTGTCCATCATTTCGAAATATTTATATACTATATATTTACCAATATTGAAAGTAGAAAATCAATTACAAATATTTTTTGTTCTCTCACTCGCTTTACAAAACAAGAAACCCCACATCTCTGAAATACAAATTTTGCAAAAAAAATTCAGATGGACTATACTTTTCTTCAACATGTTAATGATCAGCGCGATAATTGGAGTATCAAAGTTCGAGTTGTTCGCATGTGTACTGTCTACACCACACAAAGTGGGGATGAACCAATTTCTTTGGACATGATTTTGTTGGATGAAAATTTATACAATCACAATGATTGAAGATTTTTATTTGCATTCAATTTCGTGTATATATATGTATATATTTAAATCATTTTCAATGATCATCTCTAAAATTATTTGACTTTAACTCACAGGAAGCACCTTTGCATGCAACAATCAAGAAAGAACTTCTCTCAAATTTCAAAAACAGTATACAAGAAGGTGATATATACAACATAACAAATCTAAAAATATCACTAGCAAATGATTCTTACAGACCTATCGTATGAACAAAAAAGACATTATTTTTTACAACAACAATTGTAACCAAAATCCAAGACCAAAAACTTACCATTCAAAACCATTACTTTGAGTTTACTTCCTTCAAATAACTAGCACAAAGATTGGGAGATAAAGTAAATCTAACAGGTAATAATTCTTTCAATACAAAATTTCACTTCTAAACGATCAAAGAAACATCATTTGGTACTAACTATTTTTTGGATTGCAGACATCATTGGAACACTACTGTTGGACATGAAGAGCAAGTTTATGTTGTTGACAAGCCTACAAAAATACTAAGACTAAAAATCAAAATGCATGGGTAACAAATTTTAATATAAAATTCAAAACAATTTAAAATCAAAACTTAATAACATTATTATAATTTCATTGCTTAATAACATTTAACAATTTTTTTTTTTGCTTTAATTTTTAGGGGTCAAATTATCAAAGTCACTTTAAGGAGGAACATAGTTGCTGATTTTCAAAATGTATTTGTCCTAAGATTGTTGCAGTAACATCAACAACAGTTAAAAAATTTAGAGGTCTCAAGATTAATATTAATTTCACTTTTTTAAACAACGTTCTAATACATTTCTTATTCTTTATACCGTAAGTGTTAGTGCAAATTAAATTATTTATTGTAATTACAGATGACTACTCATTCAACTCAACTTCAACAACAAGGGTTTATATTAACCTAGACATACCGGAATTCAACATGCTTTCACAAAGGTGTACCATTTACATCTTTTCTTCTTCTTTCTTTTCACTTAATCTCTACTTTCAATATCATTCTATAAGACCTTATTAACATTAATAAAAAAAATTACAAAAACAATTTTTAAAACATATTCTGTTTACAGGGAATCTAGTCAAAGTAAACAAGATGATTAGAGAAATATCACCTCCAGATTTTGCCCACAATACACCAGAGAAAAGAATGGTGAGGAATCGAACAACATTGAAACATATAATGACCATGAAGTGGAAATCTAATGCTCAGGTGCACTTACAATTTTTTAACTTACGTAATTCATAATTCCATGACCATATACTAATATGTATGTAATTACCTACATATCTACTTACCTAGCAACACATATATACACGCAATCACATGATTTTGCACAATGATACTTTATAGATCAAATTGAGAGATTATATACATGATAAATTTACATTTCCATTATTTAATTATTTATGCACTATTTAATATAAAAAACTAACATGTAACTTAAAATTTGGACAACAATAATTAAAACATTATATTATGGATTCAAACCCAAAACTTTATAATTGTGTGTGTGGACTTTAAGTGATGTTTACTATTCCATCATATGGATTTTACATATCGATTTTCATATATATCTTTTAAACCACTTTAAATTCCAAACATTTTACATGGGTCAAATGTTTACATCTATAGAATATAGAATTTATATAATTTCAACAATTTATATATAATTTACCAAAAATATAGAATTTATATAATTTGAACAATTTATATATAATTTACCAAAAATACAAGAAAGGGTATTCATAATTTGTGCAACTATCAATGACATTGATTACAAATTTGGATGGAATTACATTGGATGTGTAAATTGTCTCACAAAATTAACTCAACAAGGCCAACAATACAATTGTCCCTCATGTGACATGACATTAGAGTACCCTCACCAGGTATCACATAAAACTTTACTTTCTCCGTCTTCATTTTGTTTAACACATAACTATGTCATAAGTTGGTTTTTTATAGGTTCAAAATTCAATTAAGAGTGTCAGATGAAACGGCAACAACAACATTCACTATGTTTGCTAAAGAAGCTCAAAAACTCCTTAACACTACAACAACTCAACTTTTGGAGAAATTGGACAATATAGACAGACCATCCACTCTACAAAACATGTGTAACCACGAGCTCATTTTTGAAATAAGGTTTTCGGATAAGAGCTTGAGAGAAGGATCGCAAACATACACGGTCACGAGAACTTTTGTCCCGACCAACATTTTCCTCGATCCGACAAATAGTACTCACATCAAACAGGTATAACATTTACACAATTTAAAAGAAAAACACAATTTTATGGACAATTAATGGCATTTTATTCCTTCCAATAACTAGGAAAAAATACACATTTTTATGAACAATTAAAGTCCAGCTCAAATGACGAAAGGGATATAAAACAAAATTGTAAAATACATGAAGATGTGAAGTTTGGAGATAATGATAATGATAAGGAGAAAGATGAGAACCCATTATCCAAACAAAAAATCAAGGTACAACAGAGCAATAAAAACATTCACATATCATTATCAGATGAAGAGGCAATCAAGACAATAGTTAAATAAAAAAAAAGATTGTGGTCGAGCATATTACATCCTCTGATGAAGAGTCTGTCCTTCTACATACCTTAAGGAGAACAAAAAAGAATAAACCAAAAGAAAAACAACCGGGGTTGTAATGAAATTGAACAATCCAAAAACAAAATGAAAAACTTAAAATCGAGAATACAAGAGGAATGTATTTCCAACTATTTCACTTTAATCATTTTTAGTTTCAGCAATAAAGTAATACATTTTGTAACTCAATTGTATATCAATTAAGTTTATCTCTTAATTTCAATTATCAAATACATTACTTCAACATTTGGCATATCCATATATCTCAATATTACTACGTTACTTCATTTATTGAATTCATTCGTCTAACAATGGTACTTCTCTTCTATAAATTACATTGGTAGAATTGTATATATTATCGATATAACTAATATATTGTGGATCATTGGACAATTGGGACATAAAACTTCATATTAATTTTTTAAAAATCCACTTAAATTAAATAGATAAAAATATAGTTTAAAATCTAGTTAACATCTAGTTGTTTAATAGTTTAAATATGCTTTTGCTCTTTGAAAGAATGCATTAGTTATAATTGTTTATCTGATTTTTAAGAGTTTAAAACCTATAACTTAAAGAAGATTAGTTTTATTGTATCCATCATTATGAAAAACTACAATTCTAAAGCTTTATTTTTATTGTGAATTTTAATCAAAAATCATTCTATCAACAATTATTGTTTTAGCTAATCATCATATTAAAGAGAGATTAATACTCATAACAAAATCTTTGTGAGAATAGTAATTTTTACTACGAGATAATATCGTACACTTGCTGTTTTATCACAAACTAAACATATGCTAAGCATATCTAATTGTAAAAGTTGTAAATTTGTTGAAGTTACATGTGTCAATAGTTTAAATAATCAATAGGTGAAGTATTTGTTATGAGACATTATTAATGCAACTTTTTTTTTAATAAATTTAATGATATTTATTGATTTAAATCACCAAATAAATCGATGTTGTATAAATTCAAATTTACTAAAAATAAAACAATGAATCTACCAAAAACTCACAACACACAAGTTAATAGCACAAAACGGGAACATAGTACAAAACAATTGCATGCCTACAAATATGACAAGATAAGTGTCTGGAATATATTTGCTTCCAAATCTGTAATGTTGACGACGCCAAAGTCATTGATTGAAACATGTAATGGATCAAAGATACTTTGTCATATTGGACCAAAACAAACAGCGTACCGAGACAAGAAAAAAAAAACACCACAACGAGACAGAAAAACAAAAAAAGCGCCGCACTTAAACGACGAAATAACAAAAAAGAAAATGCAAAAGAAAAAAATTAAATTCATGTGAAATCCACTTATTTAGACAAACGGGATGAAAAAGAAGATTCGAATGTGTGATTTTAGACCTAAAAATGGTCATAAATCACTCATTTTAAATGGAGGAAGAAGAAGATGACTTAGGTTTTTTATTTGAGTGGCGACAGCTGCATGACAAGATGTGTCATAATGAAATCACCTTGGCATTATTAATAGTGTTATTCTAAAAAATGTTTAATCACCTTGGCAATATTAATAGTGTTACTAAAATATAACCCGCATGTTGCGCGGGTATAATTTGTAAAATTTTCTTTCAATATAAAATTTTTAAAAAAAATTGAAGGTGATATTTATAGTGTATAAATGTATCAATTTGATCGGAAAAAATATTTCAATATTTGTAAGTTTATTAGTTTATAAAAATAGTGGCCGTATAACAAAAAAATACATGGAATAGAAACAATTGAAAAGTTTATAATAAAATGAGCGATTTTCACTCTAAAAAATATGATTAAAAAACGATGATTTAGTGTTTGTATACACAATTAAAAAGATTAAAATAAAATGAGTGATTTTCACTCTAAAAATATTATTAAAAAAAAAGATGAGTGATTTTTTGTATACATTTTGTTTTGTTTTAAAAATTCAATCATTATATAATACTTTCTTCCTATAAAAAATAGAATATATATTTTGCAATCATT
>JBBPBP010000004.1:26604643-26623234 GCA_037974735.1 Cicer chorassanicum
ATATATATATATATATATAGATATATATAAATAATTTATTTGTTTGAGATAATTTTTTTTTGGTAATGAAACAATTTACTATTTTGTACCAAAACAAAATTAGTACTTTGAAAAAAGTTAAAAATATATTTTTGTATATAACCATACATAACAATAGCAATATTTCAGAAAGTATATAAATTTTTCTCTAAGTCTATATCAGTAACGGTATAATAAGAAAAAATAGAAAAAAAAAATTTGTTGGCGTAATTCTAAATTATATCTCTATGTGATTTAAATATTAATTTTATTGACATGCGATAGATTTTTTAGATATTATAGATTTCATTAAAAGTTTTTTTCATTAATGATACTATGTGATATATTTATGGAGGAATAACCGTTATCAATAATAATGGAGGAGCAATGAGTGTCGAATAATTGATATTTATTGTATTGTAATTTGTAACTTATGGTACATAAATGGTTCTATAAAATAGGAAAACTCTTCGCATACGTGGAAGAAATAGGATGAAGTGACGTCTGTTTTAAATATATATAATAGATGACCGTATCAGTAAAAATATTTACTTAAATTTTAACTATTTTAAAAAGTATTAATTGAAATAATTTATTTCAGCTGTTTATTTTAAAGTTCAAACATATATTTGATTTATTTCATTAAAACTCAAGCATGTAAGTTTTTTTCTCACTTTGTACTTTCCACCGGAAAAGTTTGTCTAAGCATCTCTTAATGTACCATTTGCAACATTGTTGAAGAATCTAAGAAGTAGATGATGTGATCCGACAAATATAAACGAGTTTGAAGTTCTATGTATCAATAGTTTAAATAATTAATTTGTGAAACATATGTTGTGAGATACTATTGGGATAATATATTGATGTCATTCTTAATCCTGCTTACTTTTTCAGAATAGTTATATGTAAGTTATTTGAAGAATAATTAGCAACAAAAATTTCCCATTACTAGATTGAAGTAAACGGTTTAGAAAAAACTAAAATTGTGGTGAATCTCTATATTTTATCTATTTGTTTCGTGACATGTATTAAAATGTTCTGCTACTTTATAAATTACAGTATTGCAGTGTGTCTGTAGTTATATAAAGTTATAAACCTTGTTTTCTTCGTATTTAAGAAATCGTGATTGCAATTGAGTTTCCTTGTTATGTTTATTGTTTTTCCAATATGGATTATAGAAGCTTGAATAAAAAAATTGAATAAGCTTGATTATAAGTTAATGATGTAGATATAGTATAACAATTTATTTTATGGCAATTTAAATGAGGCAAATGCATCATGCTCAATTGATAATGATTGATGAGATAATGTTTATGTCAATCCCACTGCAACCTATATCAATTTTCCGGTCTTCCATGCCTACCATCCTGAAACTTCAAGCTGAGCTAGTCTTTCAGGTGAAACTTTTCTTTCCACCTTCACATTGTAAGAATGTTTCTATATGAATGTTTGATAAATGTGATTTTGTATAGAATTGATTCTGCAGGAATAATTTGTCTACAATTGTATTTTTATCACGTTTGCAAACATATCCCACCTCAACAAAAAAGCTAATGTGGACACCTCTAATAGAGTTTCCTCTCCTGTTTCTAAAGTTTCCTCTCCTGAGTTTCTAAATAAATTTTTCCCTCTAATCCCCAACTTTTTTAATGGCTTCCTCCAATAGTTTCTTCTTTTGTATTCTAATTTTTGTAATCGCTCCCTCCGAGTTGCTTCTTCATTCTTGATCGTCTCGCCAATTCACGATTCGCAGTCATCTTCTCCATCCAGAAAAAGTGGCAACGTCCCTCCGTGGTCTGCTTTTGCTTCGTCATCCTCGCAAAATTATCTTCTGCGAAATCATCTTCTTCGACGTCCGCGGTCCGCTTCTGCTTCATTTATATATAACTAGATGCTAACCCGGGCGTTGCGCGGGTATATTTTTATTTATTTAATTTAAATAGATTTTTAAAAAATTAATATAAAGTTTTATGTCCCAATTGTCCAATATAGTAGTTATATCAATAATATATATACAATTGTACCAATGTAATTTATAGAAGATAAGTGCCACTGTTAGACGAATGACTTGAATAAATGAAGTAACATATTAATATTGAGATATATGGATATGCCAAATGTTGAAGTAATGTATTTGATAATTGAAATCAAGAGATAGATTCAATTGATATACAATTGAGTTACAAAATCTATTACTTTATTGCTGAAACTAAAAATGATTCAAGTGAAATAGTTGGAAATACATTCATCTTGTATTCCCGATTTTAAGTTTTTCATTTTTTTTTTTGGATTTTTTTGGATTAATCAATTTCATTACACCCCTGGTTGTTTTTCTTTGGGTTTATTCTTTTTTGTTCTCTTTAAGGTATGTAGAAGGACAGACTCTTCGTTACAGGATGTAATATGCTCGACCACAATTTTTTTTTTTTGTAAATGTTGTCTTGATTGTCTAAAGAGTAACACACTTGGAGAGGGGATTTCCTTCAAAATAGGGGGTTGCAAATTCCCCATCTCATTTTATCTGATGATGATATGTGAATGTTTTTATTACTCTGTTGTACCTTGATTTTTCGTTTGGATAATGGGTTGTCATCATTCTCCTTATCATTATCATTATCTCCATACTTCACTTCTTCATGTATTTTACAATTTTATTCTATATCCCCTTCGTCATTTGAGCTGGACTTTGCCGGTTGCAGTGACTCGGGTTCCTAGTTATTGGAAGGGAATAATATGGCATTAATTGTCCATAAAAATGTATATTTTTTTTAAATTGTTTAAATGTTATACCTGTTTGATGTGAGTACTATTTGTCGGATGAGAAGAATGTTGGTCGGGACAAAAGTTCTCGTGATCATGTATGTTTGCGATCTTTTTTTCAAGTTCTTATCCGACAACCTTATTTCAAAAATGAGCTCGCGGTTACACATATTTTGTAGAGTGGATGGTCTGTCTATATTGTCCAATTTCTCCAAAAGTTGAGTTGTTGTAGTGTTGAGGAGTTTTTGAGCTTCTTTATCAAACATAATGAATGTTGTTGTTGTCGTTTCATCTGACACTCTCAATTGAATTTTGAACCTATAAAAAATCAACTTACGTCATAATTATGAGTTAAACAAAATGAAGGTGGAGAAAGTAAAGTTTTATGTGATACCTTGGTGCAGGGTACTTTGATGTCATGTCACATCAAGGACAATTGTATTGTTGGCCTTGTTGAGTTAATTTGTGAGAAAATTTTCACATCCAATGTAATTCCATCCAAATTTGTAATCAATGTCATGGATAGTTGCACAAATTGTGAATACTCTTTCCTATATTTTTGGTAAATTATATATAAATTGTTCAAATTATATAAATTCTATATTTTTTGTAAATTATATGTAAATTGTTGAAATTATATAAATTCTATATTCTATAGATGTAAACATTTAACCCATGTAAAATGTTTGAAATTCGAAGAGGTAGAAAAAATATATATGAAAATCCATATGTAAAACCCATATGACAGAATTGTAAACATCACTTAAAGTCCACACACACAATTATAAAGTTTTGATTTTGAATCCATAATATAATGTTTTAATTATTGTTGTCCAAATTTTAAGGTACATGATAGTTTTTTATATTAAATAGTGCATAAATAATTAAATAATCAAAATGTAAATTTATCATATATATAATCTCTCAATTTGATCTATAAAGTATAATTGTGCAAAATCATGTGATTGCATGTATATATATATGGTGCTAGGTAAGTAGATAGGTAGGTAATTACATACATATTAGTATATGGTCATGGAATTATGAATTACGTCAGTTAAAAAATTGTAAGTGCACCTGAACATTAGATTTCCACTTCATGGCCATTATATGTTTCACAGTTGTTCGATTCCTCACCATTCTTTTCTCTTGTGTATTGTGGGCAAAATCTTGAGGTGGTATTTCTCTAACCTCATCTTTTTTGCTTTGACTGGATTCCCTGTAAACAGAATACGTTTTAAAAATTGTTTTTGTAATTTTTTATTAATGTTAATGAGGTTCCAATGATGTCTGCAATTCAACAAAATAAATTTGCTCTTCATGTCCAATAGCAGTGTTTCAATGATGTCTGCAATTCAACAAAATAAACTTGCTCTTCATGTCCAACAGCAGTGTTCCAATGATGTCTGCAATTCAAAAAATAGTTAGTACCAAATGATGTTTCTTTGATCGTTTAGAAGTTAAATTTTGTATTGAAAGAATTGTTACCTGTTAGATTTACTTTATCTCTCAAAGTAATGGTTTTGAATGGTAATTTTTGGGTCTTGGATTTTGGTTACAATAGTTGTTGTAAAAAACAATGCCTTTTTGTTCCTACGATAGGTCTGTAAGAATCATTTGTGGGTGATATTTTTAAATTTGTTATGTTGTATATATCACCTTCTTGTATATTGTTTTTGAAATTTGAGAGAAGTTATTTCTTGATTGTTGCATGCAAAGGTGTTTCATGTGAGTTAAAGTCAAATAGTTTTAGAGCTGGTCATTGAAAATGATTTAAATATATATATATACTCGAAATTGAATGCAAATAAAAATATTCAATCATTGTGATTGTATACCTTTTCATCCAACAAAATAATGTCCAAAGAAATTGGTTCATCCTCACTTTGTGTGGTGTAGACAGTACACATGCGAACAACTCAAACTTTGATACTCCAATTATCGCGTTGATTATTAACATGTTCAAGAAAAGTATAGTCCACCTGAATTGGTTTTGCAAAATTTGTATTTCAGAGATGTGTGATTTTTTGTTATGTCAAGCGAGTGAGAGAACAAAAAATATTTGTATTTGATTTTCTACTTTCGATATTGGTAAGTATATAGTATATAAATATTTAGAAATGATGGACAAAGTCATGTCTCTTTAATTTTTGGTCAGTTTTATTTTTCAGAAATTAATTATATTTAATTTGTTGTTTTATTGTGTTAATTGACATGAAATTAAAGTAATTCATTTGCAATTATTTGTATTTGATGTATACTTATAATTGTTTGACAATTAATATTTTGTAACCGAATTGTTATAAATTTTGGATTTTGATTTTGAAACCAAAAATTTTGATTTTGATTTTTTTTTTTGGTTAAAGAAACTGCAGCTCAAGAGGTACTGACTGATTTTTTTTTGTTAAATTCCTTTCCGTTACATCAAGAGTAAAAGTCAAAGGAAACATTTGATGGTTTTATACCAGGAAGATGAATTTTGTTTTTGATGGACAGCGAAATTTGATTAGAATGAAAGAGGGAATTAGAAGATAAAAGTCACACCAAAATTTAATGTTTATCACACACTTTCTTGTATTTCAACTGCATGAACATTTTCATCAAGAAGTCCATGTTCACTTTCTAACTATGAAGAAAAAGGAGACATGAAGTAGTAATATTTAATTTCCAGTGAGACTACAATTATTTTATATTATCACTTCAAAATATTTTTTCGTCATTAATCAAACATCATAAGAATCCATACATATGGTTCAAGAAGAAAAAGATTACTTGCAAAAATTTAAAACGAAGAAGTACATAAGGAGTTCTTTTTCAAAAATACTTCTTAAAACTTAAATATAATTTTTCCTCTCCCTAGAATAGCGTTCTCCATACGTTGATAAATTTTTCGATCAATGATAGTTTAAAGAGCAATAAATATATTTGAGATACCATTTCTTGCCTTGGATGTATCTCTCTCAATCTTTGTCTGTTTTGGTGGTCGAACATCTTCAGAAACATTCTGAGAGGCTGAAGCTTGTTGACTGGTAGATGGAACAAAAGTAGTGCAGAAGGAAGAAAGACTGGAAAAAGCGGAACTAATGGTAGGGAGAGTGCCACACTTAGTATGTTGTTGAGGAATGGTTGGGCCAGAGAAGTCAAAGGCAGAAGATGTAAGGTACTTGTTGATACCAAAAATAGAGGACATGCTTATTTGAGGAGAGATAAAAATGGGGGACATCTGAGACCCTTTTAAATTGGATGGGACTAGATGATTGACTTTGAATGATGGATTTTTGCAAGGAATGTGGAGTTAAGGTGCAAATAACAGATGTATGATCAAAAGGAGCTAACTCAGATTGATGATGAGTGGAATGAAGAATGTTGTCCTTAACAGGAGAATGTTCTTAAGGAATGTTCAGACTAAAGTTTTGAGTATTGGGGTTCATAATGATTTTTCTCTCAGATCTTTTCTTTTTCTAGGACAAGGAGTAGTTGGAGATTGATCTTCTGGGGATGGAAATGGAGGGGCATACATAGTGTGAGGAAGAATAGATCTTTCTTCATATGAGAAATATTTTTTGAAGTGAACTTAGAGATTTTCATAAAATATTTCTCAATCTTTAGAGAAACATTATAATATTTTAAGATTTGGGTAAGGACCATACCATTGGAGATGGTAAAAGGTTTGTAGTCGCGAGTAATAGAAGATCAAATGATCGTTCATCTTATTGACCAAAACGTTCTAGTCAGATTTTGACAAAAGAATTATTTGGATTTTTGATAATTTTCAATTTTCCTTTAATGAAATCAAAATGATCTTCCACCAAGGGTTTTGTGAAGATGTCAGCAAGTTGATTTTTAATGTCAACAAAAACTAATTCAACATCTTTCTTATTAACATGATCCCTAATGAAATGATGTTTTTATTTCAATATGTTTTAATCTTGAATGTTGAATAGGTTTTTTTGACAAATTTATTGCACTTGTATTATCACAGTAAATTAGAATGTTTGTGTAAGTTATAGAAAAGTCTTCAAGTTGATTTTTGATACATAAGACTTGAGAGCAACAATTTGCAGTTGAGACATATTATGCTTCAGTTGTTGGTAGAGCAATTGTGTTTTATGTTTTCTGCAAGACCAGCTTATCAGGGCTTTTCCATAAAATTTACATTCACGACTTGTACTTTTTCTTTCAGTTATATCCTCAGCATAATTAGCATCACAATAGGCTATAAGATCAAAATGTGACCCCTTGCTATACCGAAGGCCAAGATCAGTAGTACCAACAAGACATCTAAAAATTCTTTTTATTGTAGTTAAATGAGATTCTTTAGGTGAGGATTGAAATGTAGCACATAACCCAACTACAAAAAAAATATATGGTCTGTTGGCAGTTAGATATAATAATGAACCAATCATCCTCTATATTCTTTTTCATAAATGGTTTTTCCTTGTATATTTTTGTCCAAATTCAAATATGGATGCATGGGAGTTGCAATTAACTTGTCTTTATTTATTTTGTACTTTTTAGAAAATATTTGATATATTTTTCTTGACAAATAAAAATTTCATTTTCGCATTGTTTGATTTGTAGGCCAAGAAAAAATCTTAATTCTCCGATCATGCTCATTTTAAATTCACTTTGCCTGAGATTGGAAAATTTGTCACACATTTTTTCATTTATTGATCCAAAAATAATATCGTCAACATACACTTGAACTACTAAAAAATCAGATTTATCAATTTTTCTAAAAAGTGTAGTATCGATCTTGCCTTTAGAGAAACCATTTTTGATAAGAAAAATGAACTTAACCTTTCATATAAGGCTCTAGGAGTTTACTTTAGTCCATGTAGAGATTTTGTGAGTTTAATAACATGGTTTGGTTTCTTTTTATCTTCAAAACTGGGAGGTTGATGAACATACACTTGTTTATTTAGAAAACCATTTAAGAAGACACTTTTTAAATCCATTTGAAAAAGTTTAATAAGTGTATGGGAAGCATATGCAAGAAGAGTTCTTATTGCTTATAACCTAGTAACTGGAACAAATGTTTTATCATAATCAATACATTCCTTTTGATTATAAACTTGAGCAACAAGTCTTGCTTTATTTCTAATTACTTTCCCTTCTTCATCCAATTTGTTTTTGAACACCCATCTTATGTCAATGGTAGTTTGAGTTTAAGGATTTGGAACAAGAGTCTATACTTGGTTTTTCTCAAATTGAAGAAGTTCTTCTTGCATTTCTTCAATCCATGAGTCATCAACTATGGTTTCTTTGATAGATTTTGGTTCCATTTGAAAGATGATTGTCATGATTCTTGTTCTAATGTCATCAGATATGTTTCCAATGATTTGATCTTATGGATGATCCCCTACAATTTTCCATCTTCGTGGAGGAGTTTGAACTGGAGATTGATGATCAATCATGTTTTTATGATTTTGAATTAAACTTTCCTAAATTATCTTTGTTGTTTAAGATATAGCAGAAGCAACCAAAAAAATAAAAATATGAAATATTTGGCTTTCTGTTTTTCCATAATTCATACGGTGTTTTGTTGAGAATTTTTCTTATTGAAACACGATTTAAAATGTAACAAGAGATGTTGATTGCTTCAGCCCAAAAATATTTCTCAACATTCGATTCATCCAAAATAGTTCTAGCCATTTTTTTAATGTTCTATTTTTTCTTTCAACAACTCCATTTTGTTGGGGAGTTCTTGCACAAAGAAAAAGAGATGTTGATTGCTTCAGCCCAAAACGAGATGTTGATTGCTTCAGCCATTTGTTGGTTGCACAGAAGCAACCAAAAAAATAAAAATATGAAATATTTGGCTTTCTGTTTTTCCATAATTCATACAGTGTTTTGTTGAGAATTTTTCTTATTGAAACACGATTTAAAATGTAACAAGAGATGTTGATTGCTTCAGCCCAAAAATATTTCTCAACATTCGATTCATTCAAAATAGTTCTAGCCATTTTTTTAATGTTCTATTTTTTCTTTCAACAACTCCATTTTGTTGGGGAGTTCTTGCACAAGAAAGATTGTGGAAAATGCTATTTTCATCAAAAAAAAAGTTTTTGAAGGAAGCATTTATGAATTCTCCTCCATGATCACTTCTTATAAAGATGATGTTAAAGTTTTTCTCATTTTGGACTTTTTTACAAAAGATTTGAAATGCTTCAAAGGAATCATCTTTCTGTTTTAAGAATAACACCCATGTGAATCTAGAAAAATCATCAACAATTACAAATCCATATTTCATTCCTCCTAAACTTGTAGTTTTGATGGGACCAAAGCGATCAATGTGAAGTAGTTCAAGAGGTTTTTGAGTTGAAACAAAATCTTTTAAATAAAAGCTACTCTTGATTTGTTTTCCTTTAGCACATGCATCACACATTTTATCTTTTTCAAAACAAAATTTTGGTAGACCTCTAACAAGATCAAGTTTTGATAATTATGAAATGTTTTTCATGTTGACATGTCCAGTACGTTTTTGCCATACCCATTTATCTTTATTTATGGACATAAAACATGATTTCGTGGCTAATTCTTCTAAATATAATACATAAAGATTTTTCTTTCTACACCTAGAAAAAAAGTTATTTCTAAAGGATACTTGCTTGACTTCACATATGTTTGGTTTAAAAATAACTTCAAAACCATTGTCACATAATTTTGAACATCAGCTATTTTTGCAGAATTATATGTACCTATAATACTTTTTCCTTGGATTTTTGCTTGATCATTATTTCCAAAAGTTACAGATCATCCATCCTTCTTGACGAAAGAGAGAAAATATTGTCTATCTCTTGTCATATGTCTCGAGCAACCACTGTCCAAGTACCATGGCTTTTTCTTGAAATTTTGAAAACCAACCTGCATTAGAATTCAAAATTTTGATAACTATACTTAATTTAATTTAACTCAAGATTAATCTTAGTTGAAGCAGAATGTCTACAATGTTCTGGATATGTTATAAGTAAACAAGACATGTTAGTTCTAAGTGACATGTGATATGTGAGTGCAAGATAAATATAGATAAGGATAAGAAGATCACACAAAGATGTACTCTGGTTCACCCAAGGGGGCTATGTCTAATCCTCACAATTAGTGAGATTTTCCACTAATGTGCTCAGCACCAAAACGTTTTGCCTTTCCACTTTCTTTCTTGATCACACTTGATCAATTACAACTTTCACCTTTTAACCTTGAAAAGAATTTTTACAGTCACCTTTCAGTCTATTAAGCACATGTTTTATTTTGTCCAGTATGTTCTTTGATAAACCTAGAAAGTTATGGTTTTTTTACTCTAAATGAAAATGTGAATGGGTGTGAGAATGGGTTGTCACATGTCAGTTGGTACTGTTCTAAATCAGAAGCATGCAGAGCTTTTTGCAGAATAGTGGAAGTATAGTGTACTTGCGTCCTTATCATCCTTACTCACAGCTCATCAATCTAGAGATCAATCTGGTCATCATCCTCAAGGTTGTTTTCTTCCTTTGGGTCTTCAACTCGAGTTCTAGGTTTGACCACTGATTTGAGTAGTTTTGATACTCTTAACTTGTAGTTTGGACTGTAGAAAATGATTTGTCGTGATTTGTCTTTACTTTGTCTTTAATAGGGAATATCCAAAATGTTCTTCTGATCATTCTCCAGATCATTTTGTTATTGATTTTAAAGATTCTTCAAAAACTCTTGGGCTTGTAAAGTGAATCTTTGTCTATATAAAACATGATACGAGATGACAATAATGTTCTTGATTTCTTTCAATGAGACCCACATTATTTTAGCATTAATATGTTTGATCGCCTATCTTAAAATAAATCACTCAAAAACACAAGTTAAGTGGCAATATGATCAGAATCACAATTATTCATTAATTAACTGTTTGATTATCCTCAAAACACTTAATTTGAGATTTTTCCTCAACACCCTCTTGATAACAACCCGTCGGAGAATGCAAAACAACTGAATCAAGGGAGTAACAAAGGAACTAATCCTACTATCACAAAGGATATGCATATCGCGTCTAAACACTAGTCTAACGTGAATGTTAGAATTAGATTATTAAAATGAGGAGAGTCAATTTACAAAAGGGCAACCTAAGAAAACCACGAAAAAGAATAGAAGAAAAAGGAAACAAGCGCATCATGCAGACCAATATAAATCTCGTTCAAGGACTAGGCCATCAAATGCATCCTTATGAAGCTCCTCTACTGGAATGTGAAGGGTATAGCCAATCTTGAAACAATATTGGTGGTGAAGAACTTAATTTTCATGCCAACTTTTTAAGATGGCTTGGACTTAAATCCTTCTTTTCAACCCACGACCTTATAATTTCTCTAACCTTTATGGATTTTGTGTTGTATCTCTTCATCTAATGGTGGTTAGTATTTCTGCTCAACTAGTTACATACTCTTTTATGATAGATCAAAATTTATGTTATCTTTCAGAAGTTTATGCTAGTACATCACATGTTAATCGACGACAACTTTGATTGAACTTAGTTCTTATCATGTTAGATTTTCTGATCCATGTAAGGTGTTTGGTGACTTTGATGCTATTATGGGCTCTCATGAGAAGTATGGTTGATGCTTGTCTAATAAAATATCTTGAAATGAATTTAAAATATGGTCAAATTCTAATAATTTTATTCATCTTGAAACCACCAGTCCCCAACTCACTTGGTCAAATGTATTATTGGAGTTTTTAAGAAAGTGTATTATTAGAGGTTAGCTCATATATGTTTAATGTTTTTCGATTCTCAGTCAAATAAAAAAAATGTTAAAAATAACATTAACATTTATATAGAAGACCAACCCTTACAGAAAAGTAAAATAATCAATAAAAGTCCAAATCTTATTTATCAATGTAGGTCGCAATTCCAAATTTATCACTCAATCTCTTAGGTATATATTCAATAGTAATAGTAAGGTAGGACAAACAACAACAAGAAAGAAAGAAACAAAGAAAGTAAGGAAGCACAAAATAGAAAAGGAATTAAAAAAGAAAAAACAAGAGTGAAAAGAAAAAAAACAACACATTATCCTAAAACACAACTAATTAATAGGAACTGTACATAATGTAAGTTGAATATGATAGTATATGCAGAACAAATTAAAATAACAAATCAACATTATCATATGATATCATATATCATCTGGAAGCTGAAAACTCTGTGATCCAAGAATCTGGTGAGAGTTGCTTTGAACAAAAACAGCTACACCACATTTGCTGCTGTTGAATCCTCCCCACAATGGAAAATTAACAGTTCCTGTTACTGTCTTTTTAGCAGATATGTCTTTTTCAGTGCCAAGCTTTTCGAGCTTTCTAACGACATAATCGTTCGATATAACACGCCCTTTGTTCTCTCCTCTTGGACAGTCGGTAACTAAACTATTTTCGTATAAGGCTACCATGATATTCACACCATCACTTTCAACCTTCTTTCTTAATGTTCCTGTTAGTGACACTTGCAAAGAATCTTGCGTAGGCCTTGTGAATGTTGCCTGCAAATTAAAGTACATATTTTTTCTTAATTCATGATATTTAATTGCTGTAAAAAAGAAGCAAATTTTTATACACATAACTCTTCACAGACATATGCTAGGAGTTTTAGGAAAGGTATGTAGTTGTGATTTGGGTTGTGACATCAATGATTTTGATGTTTCTACAACTGCAATGTGACTTCTATTAAGGCTGCATTAAACCTCAATTGATCATGACACAATGTCATACCTTGCATGACATGCATATTTTATCATAAATATTTCATTTTTTCCTTTTAACAAGAGACAATTGAGTCAACAAAAGTTGGTCTATAAAATGGACTAAATAATAAATACATAATTTGGACAAAATAGTAAATACATCAACTTTTATTGACTCAATTGTCTGTTATAAAAAGAACCGGAAGAAGTATTATATATTGTTTAATACATGTACCTCATTATGCAATTTAGAAAGAAAATTCAAGTTAATTATAGCAAAAATATCTTCTTTTCTAGTTAAGAAGTAATTTTATGTCGCGTGTGAAATAGTTAGTAATCGGGTTTGTTTCAAAGGATGATGACATTGATCCAGCTCCTATAAAGGAAGGTGATGAAAAGAACAACATAACTTCTTCCACCCATAAAACAAAAGACTTCAATTTGCTAAAGGAAGGTGATTGAAAAGAACAAAATAACTTCTTCAACCCATAAAACACCTTGTTTTTTCCTAGTAAACCATCATTTTCATCATTAAATTTGTCAAGCCGTGTTATTTTGTTTTTTTGCTATAGA
This sequence comes from Cicer chorassanicum, assembly GCA_037974735.1. NCBI lineage: Eukaryota > Viridiplantae > Streptophyta > Magnoliopsida > Fabales > Fabaceae > Cicer > Cicer chorassanicum. The sequence goes on from JBBPBP010000004.1 coordinate 26,617,696, forward strand.
TGAGACTATATAATTACCACAATCACACACAACTGTGAGGTCCCGAGTTCAAATTCAGAACATAATATTCAACTTAAAATTATCGGCATTTGTCAGTTGAGTTAGAATTTAATGACGTCAAGTCGTGTTATTATAGTCTTTGGTCCTCAAATATTTATATCGCTAGTTAGTTTTGTATTGAAATGCGTCTTTTGTTAATCAATTTAATCCATAAAATTACCATCAATAAACATTCAGACATATTTTTATTTTTGAGGACACCCCATCGCTTACTTAAGAACCAAAATACTTATTTAGTCTAATTTTTGCATTAGGTGAGAGCAAATGGCCTCCCTCTTCTTGTTGGGTGGGGACCACAGTATTCGTGATCGACAATCACACATCTCAACAACTTTTTTGGATCTAGGTTGAAGGGATGTTGCGGCTTTTAACAAAGAATGAGTTAAACCATTTTTTTATCAAGTATTGTCATTAGAAAGTTTCAGGCTTCAGCACCTTATATGAAACTTCCTAGAAAAATGTTATTTTTTATAAGAAAATGTAACTTCTAGATTACTTTAAATGAAACTTTCAGCACCTAAATTAACAGGCTTAGGCTAATCAGCAAGAAGTGCATAAACAACAGAAAAATTAAGTACAGCCAACTCAAAATAATTAAAGCTAGCCAGAGATTTTTTGGCCAAACTGAGGTTTCTACCAATCAAGTCTGGGTTTCTGGTAGAATAGAATTAAGAGCAGATTTACTAATAATTTTGTACTTCAAACATATGAAGTACTCTGAATTCTTAAGAACCACAAACATTATTTATATTAGTCCTTCTTAATAACTAATGTTTCCCTTCATTGCCTTTTATTTTTTATTATTTAAATTCCATACTTTTTTCAGTTTGGTCCAGAGCATTTTCTGCTAATTCAATAAATTCTACCTTCCTTCTTAAATAAAGGAACTTTTTGAAAAATTTCTTTATCCAGAGATTTCAAAATCTATAATATTGAATGGGGAGGACAATTTAAAATAATGGCCAGGCAGTGAGCACGGATGAAAATAATGAACGAAACAAGCCAATGTCGTTTGTAATAATGAATGAAATAAAGCAAAGAGAAAAAAAAAACCTGGAAAGAAAGAGCAGGGTATCTAGGAGCACGAGTAATAGCATCAATGAGGGCATTCTCGTCATTACCAACACAATGTGCCACACCTTGAACAACAACTTGAGGAGTCAACAATGTATCAAGCCCAAGTGCCTCAACATAACCCTTCTGTCTTACGGTCCATTGACTTGACCCAAAAGGATCCTTCCAACCCATATAATCCCAATAATCCACATGGAACACCAACACAACCACCGGCATTTCAAGCTGAAAATCACCTCTTCCCAACCGCGACAAAACCAACTCCGCCGCCGGAGACGTTGCACAGCCCTGCGATGAAAACATCTCCACAACCACTGGTCCGTCGCGTCTCTGCTCTTCCGTTGTAATGTCTGATGTTATGTTTCCTTCCTCGCCCTCGCGACTCCCCTTGTTCCCGAAACAGGTCCAGAGATGGGGCGCCATCGCTTATTTTCGCCAATCAGCGTTCGCTGTTCGAGAAATATTTTATTATTATTATTATTATTAGAAAGAAAAAATTGTGAGATTTTAGAGAGAGAGAGAGAGAGAGAAAATTAAAGTGTGGTTTTGTTTGTTGTAATGTTGATAATAAGGGGAAGTGGAATGGAGATGGAAGGTGGAGAAAGAAATATGGCGAATAAAATGGGTGAGAGGAGATGGAATGAATATCAATATTTAAATGTTTGTTTGTCTTTGTCTTGTTGTTTAACGGGGAAGACAGGTTGGTAGAACGTTCGTTATTGCAAATACTCTTGGGACATTATAATTAATTAATAGTTTAAATATGTCATTAGTCCACGTAAATATATCACTTTTTTATTCTAGTTTCGTAAGTTTTTTTTATTTAGATTTAGTCTTCTAAAATCATAGATGACTTTGGTTCTTAAACTCAAATGAATGTGGTAAAAAAATAGTTGTTAAACACTTGTGGTACATGCTTTATAAATGCACACAATACATATTTTATGATATATTAAAAATTAAAATATTTTATATTAATAATTAATAAATTTATGTTTTTATCAATTAATAATTAGTGTTATTTTGTAAAAAAAAGTATGAATAAAAATTAATATAGGCGTTTTGAGGTTTTTGAAAATCCGTCTTCTACCCTGCCATAAACCATTGAACTCTTCTCTTCTTGACTCTATCTTTAACGTCTCTCTCTACTTTCAATTCTATACCACATAAATGTAGTCGGAGGAGAAGGCCGATGATACTGCTGAAGTGAGGGGTAAAACTGAGTTTTAGAGCTACCTGTGTGGAGTGTTGGTACTAACATCATCCCTTATCTATCAAACATTCTTGTAACACTCCAACTAGAAGGTATATTTTTGAAGCCAATTGTGTGTTTGTAGTAAGGAAATGAAAGTAGAGAGACGTTAATGAACAGGGTAAAGAAGATAAGAGATAAGATCTAAGATCTATGCCCTAAACATTGGAAGAGATAAGATCTACTCAGTAGACAACTTTCTTCTCTTTAATTCATCACGAGACAAAAATTTATTGGGATCTAGAGCTTCTTTTTCTGGCTCTTGTAACTCTTGCCTTGTGTCATTATCCTTACGTTCATTCAGGGATGCAAAATTGCAAAGCAAAACAGAATTAATAAATAAAAACAATGTTAATATGCCCCTGCAATCTCCTGTTATGCTCCTGCAATGTTAAGACAAATGAGAGATTAGAATTTTTAAGGTTTTGATCTAGATATAAGAATTTGTGATTTGAAGATGAAGAAATTAGGGTTGAAGAGGAAGGTTGTTGAGTTTTTATTAAAAAAATTGTAGTTGAAGATGAAGATTATTGAGTTTTTATTATTTAATTGGTTTATTATATTAATTAATTAGTTTTAAGTTTTTAATTAAATAATTAAATGAGTGAATAAAATCAATTTTAATTTTAAATATTAAATATTGTCTAGTAAACAACAATTACACAGTCACCATGTGCCACTTCATCCAAAATTAGTCATGTCACCATTTTTTTTACTAAAAAAGATTCATAAATGACTTTTTTAAAAATTGTTAGAATTTGCAAGGGTATAAATAAAATAAAAAATTACAGAGACTAAAATCAAAACGAAACATATTTACAAGGACCAAAAACATATTTAAACCTAAATAAATTCATTAGTTGATAATATAAAACATTTTAATTTTTAATATATATATATATATATATATATATATATATATATATATATATATATATATATATATATATATATATATATATGTGTGTGTGTGTGTGTGTGTGTGTGTGTGTGGGCGCGCGCATTTATAGGACTACATGTCACAACTGTCTTTGATTTTACAGGAACTAAATTCAAACAAAAGAATTTACAAAGACTAAAATCAAAAAGTGGTATATTTATAAGGGCCAATAACATATTTAAACTTTAATTAATTAATATTCTTGTATGTTTCGTATACAAGGGTGGGAAAAATTTAGATCGATCTAGCCTTTTTTATTAAAAAGATTCAATTCAATTTTTTTTATAAATTTATTTATTTAAATAGGTCACACTCAGATTTTTTTAAAAACTTATTAAATCAAATTAATAATGTGATTAGTTACTCCACTTAATAATTTAATGTCAATGATATTTCACTATTTCAATTGTTAATTATTGACATAATAAATTAATGATCAAATACACAAAGTTTTATATAAATTCAAAATTTGTAGATGTGTAATCTCGTCATTGATATTTACTTATATTTTTTAAAAACTTATAATACGTTCATTCAAATTATTTAATGAAGTATCAAATAATTTTAAAAATTTTATAAAAATTTGTGTAGTTGATATACTTAATAAAAACTTTGATTTGACGGTTAGTTTACACACACACACATATAATGTCTTGTGTACGATAATCGTCACATGTATGCTAATTATTTTGAAATTTTTATTATTGAGAATGTGTCTCTTGTATAATAATTATTTTGAATTTTAATCAGGGAGAAGTTATCCCGTGTATGATAGTTTAATCTCATAAGTGACAATTTGTCTCATGTATGATAGTTATCTTGAATTTTTATTAGTGAAAACTCGTCTCATGTATAACAGTTCATTTTATAAGTGACAATTTATCCATTTATGAAATTTCAAAAATTTTGTTTTAGACTCTATAAAAAAAATTATGCTTTTTAGTCTATTCAAAATTTTCTTGCAAAGATTTTAGTCCCTCTAGAACAATACATAAGCATAAAAAATTTCCAATAAAAAAAAAAGTGAAGTAGATAAAACTTAATTTGTCTCGTGTATATGAACGTCAATAAATTATTATGACTATATCAATGTCAATAATTTTACTATCAGTGATTTATCTGGACCCGTGTATACCAACTGGACCCGTGTATACCAACTCAATGTCTCGTGTATGATAATTGTCTTATGTATGCTAATTATTTTGAAAATTTTATTATTGAGAACTTATTGAGAACTTGTTTGATGTATGATAGTTATTTTAAATTTTATTAGCGATAAGTTGTCCGGTGTATGATAGTTCAATCTCAACAGTGACAATTTGTCTCGTGTACGATGGTTATTTCGAATTTTTATTGGTGAAAACTTGTCTCGTGTATGACAATTTAATTTTATAAGTGACAATTTGCCTATGTATGAAATTTCAAAAATTCGACTTTAGGCCCAAGAAAAAAGTTATACTTTTTAGTCTATTCAAAATTATGTTACAAACAATTTTAGTCCATGTTGTAACAATATATAAGCATAAACAATTTTTGGTAAAAAAAAAGTGAAGTAGATAAAGTTTAATTTCTCTGACGTATATCAACGTCAATAAAATATTATGAGGAGATCAATGTTAATAATTTTACCATCTGTGGTTTACATGGTCCCTCTGTATACCAATTCAATGCCTAGCGTATGATAATTGTCTCATGTATGCTAATTACTTTCAAATTTTTATTATTTAGAACTTGTCCCCTGTATGATAGTAATTTTGAATTTTTATCACTGAGAAGTTGTCTTATGTATGACAGTTCAATCTCGTAAGTGACAATTTATCTCGTGTATGATAGTTATTTTGAATTTTTATCGGTGAGAACATGTCTCTTATATGACAATTCAATTTCATAAGTAACTTGCCCATGTATGAAATTTCAAAAATTCAGTTTTAAGCCCCATAAAATAAATTAAACTTTTTAGTCTATTTAAAACTATTGAATGATACGAACAATTTTAGTCTTTGTTTGAACAATACATATTTAATCATCTTTCAAATTTTAAATTTTTGAATGATTTTTGTAAGCATGTTTAGAATATTATAAAATGTTCCTCACAAAAAAAAAAGAATTTTTAACTTGAGATAAATTAAAAATGAATTTTTTAAACGTTAATAACTCAAGAGAAATGTAACGAAAATATAAATATAGAAATCGAGTTTTGAAATCATTTGTTG
>JBBPBP010000004.1:26627604-26643493 GCA_037974735.1 Cicer chorassanicum
TATAACTTTTTTTTTTTTGAAAAAGTTATTATAATAGTTTCATACAAATTATTTCTTTATATAACATGTTTAAAACAGAATTAGTGTTTCATCAATAAAAAAACTGAATGAGCGAAAAAAATAAATATTAAAAGTGATAATACAAAAAAAAAGTGAAAAGTAGAGTACAAAAATAAATAGCAGTACGTCTGATCACATTTAAAGTAGTGTACAAAGACATTTATGCCCTTGTTTATGCTTAGATGTGAGTTGATAAAGTAAGTTAGTTACGACTTAGCACGAGTATATCGCTTTTTTTAGATAGATAATAGATTAGACTTTTTAGAGATAGATCATATCTCCTTTTCAATAATTTTAACAAAAAAATAGGTTATTTAATAGACTAATAAGTTAGATTAGACTTTTAAAAAGATCAAACAAAGACTTAAAATAAAGCCTTTGACAGGTAATAGTTCAAGCTCAAAATTTCATTTTTTTTTTAGGTAACCTGACTCATTTAAGCAAAGTTCGATCTATTCTCACCCATTTATATATAAAAACAACTTATAAATTTTAAGAAGTAATCTTCCTTTAAAGCGTTTGTCTTCTTAATATTAACTAATTTTTGTTTTGTTTTTAAAATACAAGACAAGGACACGATTACAATCAACATCCTATAGAACAAAGGTCTATATCCTTCTGAATCAGAATCACAATATAAGGGAGGGCGATTCAACCCAGATAGAGTCCGACAAGTCCACCGCCAATCTTGCCATGGAGTGCGCCACTTGATTCCCACTACGGCGACATGATAATGCATTGACATGATAGTTTATGCGAAAGAGTCATAGTATGCTTATGTAGTGAGTATCGATATAGTCAAATGGTTGTGCATAGTATCCATAGAGATGGACATGGCAATGATTTTTCTTGAGAGACTACCATATCATTGCATTCATAATTGAGTTATGATTGTTCGGAGGGACTTCACGTTGGATCCAAAGGATCCGTGGACAAGAGGTCCACACCCCTTTGTAGAGGGTAAAATATGTTATAATTGTATGCACTGGCATATTGACATTGCTTTAGGGTGCTCGAACACATGAATAGTGTTTGATACCATGATTTATATGCCTACTTATTTAATTGTTGTTATGTTTCATAAATGCTATTTGCTATCTATTAATTTTGATTCATGACCCTTTACCTTGTTGTGGACTTTGGGCGATGCCTTCTGCTTGGGATTTGGACCTAGTCTTGAGCATGACTACTTATATGGGAAAGGTTGTGGTGACTCCTGGGAGAGTCAGGGCAGTGATTCATGTTTGCATTACCCACAAGCGAGTGGATTTTCCCATGCCCACATGCTTAGTGTTAGGGGCGTATACTGTATGAGAAGATGCTGGTGGTGGAGCTACTATGGATGTAGGTGGAGGATTGATTGAGACTACTTTAGGAGTGATGACCGTTTTTATAGGAGTAGGAGGTCCTACTGTTGGGCTAAGAGTCATAGCGAAGGATAAGGGACCGATGATGATGGCATATGATGAAGCCGATCCGTTCGCACCTACTAGAAACCAAGGTTTTGTTGATGGACCTTCAATACCTTGGTTAGAGTCTCCACGTACTAGCCCTTAGCTTTTTGTATAGTGAGATAATTAGATGGATCATTTTAAAGGGGCGACTGTGTACTCCAAGATCGATTTGAAGTCAGGTTATCATCACTCGTTATGGACATTCTGAGTATCTGATCATGCCATTTGGAGTGACCAATGCACCGACAATTTTAATGGATTACATGAATAAAATTTTCAACCCATTTTGGGATACATTTGTGGTGGTGTTCATTGACGACATTATGATTTATTCGAAGAACAAGGAAGAACACGAGGAACATTTGCGTCAGGTTCTAGAAGTGCTACGTGAGGAAAAGATGTATGGCGATTTGTCGAAGTACAAGTTAAGGCTAGAAGAAGTTAATTTCTTAGACACATGATCGCCAAGGAAGGGACTGCTATAGACCCAACAAAGATAAAGACTTTACTTGCTTGGAAACAACCGCATATATAAGGAGTTTCGTAGGACTGACAATCTATTACATAAGGTTTATCTAAGTATTTGCTAAGATTGTAGTGCCATTGACACAAATTACAAGGAAAGATCAACCGTTCGCATGGACGGAGAAGTGTGATAAGAATTTTTAGTTACTAAAGGAGAAGATGACAACTACACTGGCGTTATTTTTGCTGCAATCAGAAGAACCATATGAAATTTACTATGATGCGTCTTACCAAAGACTAGGGTTCACTCTAATGCAACATAATAAGGCAGTGGCCTATACCTCACGTCAATTGAAGACTCATGAAAGGAATCATCCCACCCATGAATTAGAACTTGCTGCGGTGGTTTTTGTGTTGAAAATTTTGAGGCACTATTTGTATGGATGTACATTCATTGTGCTCAGTGACCATAAAAGTTTGAAGTATCAGTTTGATCAAAAAAATTTAAACATGAGTTAGAGAAGGTGGATGGAGACTCTCAAAGACTTTGATTTCACGTTACAATATCACCCTAGAAAGGCTAATGTAGTAGTTTATGCGTTCAGTAGGAAGAGTATGTCGATGTCACTGGCAGTGATGGCTAGACAACAACAGCTGTGTGAATTTTTTAGAGATTTACATCTAGATGTGGAGTTTTCACCGGGAGTTTTGAAGTTTGGAATGTTAAGATTTCGAGCGGTCTACTTCAAGAAATTTTGAATTGCCACGACGATGCATTGACGTGTTTAACTTGCCAGAAAGCGAAGGTAGAGCATCAACAAATGACATGAATGTTAGAACCTTTGGATATACCAAAATGGAAGCACTACGAGAAAAATAACATTTTACAGCGCTTTTTTTAAGCCCTTGATAGCGTTTTTAAGCATTGTAGTATCTAGCGCTATTAAAAGATACAATAATGCTATTTAAAATAAAAAAGCGCTATAATAGGTGGATATAAAAGCGCTAAAAACGATGCTTTGTTGTACTAGGTTTACAACGCTTTTTTCAAAAGCGCTGTAAATCTCTTCTAAAAACGCGCTTCTTGTTGTACTAGGTTTACAATGCTTTTCTCACAAGTACTGTAAATCTCTTCTAAAAATGCATTGCTTGTTGTACTAGGTTTATAGTGCTTTTTCATAAAAGCGTTGTAATAGGTTCATTCTTATGCACATTTTACAGCGCTTTTTCAAAAAAGCGTTGTAATAGGTGCATTCTTATACTAGTTTTTTTATTCTAAAAAGCGCTGCTTGTTGTACTAGTTTTAGAGCGCTTTTTCAGAAAAGCGTTGTAATAGGTGGTTTCTTTTACTAGTTTTACAGCGCTTTTGTCAAAAAAGCATTGTAATAGGTTAATTTTTATATTAGTTTTATTAAAATGCCGCCGTAAATGGAATTTTTAAAATAAACCTTGTTTGTATAAATAGGTCTTTTATGACATTTTGTTAAGAAAACGTTGTCTTTTAATTTTTTTTCCAAAATCATATTGATCAAGCACATGATATTGACACAACTACTATATTTTTCATTTAAACAGCAACAGCAACAAAACAATTTCATTTATTCACCAAGTACAATAATTTTTAACATGTTCATAACAAAACTATATACAATTTAATAACAAAACTATATAAACATGTACAATTTTTTACATATTCACAACAGAACTATATACAATTTCAGCTTTACAATAATGTCAATTTCCCAGCAATAATGTCAATTTCACAGTAGCATGCCAATTTCCCAGCAAATTAAATAATTTTCAGTTCGATCACAAACTGACACGAGTCTTCCTTTATTTCAGTTAGATCACTTTCAGAGTATGTTGGATTGGAATTATCAAAGTACTGTGCGATATAATATTTGAACATAAATAAGTTAGAATCAAATATGTACATAGTTTATATATGAAAATCAAAATATAATGAAAATACCGTACTGTTTCTGGAATTATATTTTGATTCATATCAACAATCTCCTTCGTGAATCGCAATATATAGTACCCGCAGTCTATGTTGTTAGTTTGACGAGGGGACTATAAAATAAAAATTATAAGTCAATAAATATTTGTGCATTAATTGTAAATGAAATTTTAAAGGCATACAATTAAGTTCTATAACAAAAATTTCAAACCTTTATTGGAATCCATGTGATGTTGTTTGATTTTTGCTTCGACACTGTAGCACCCCTTTGAGCTCGGAAATCTTGCAAAGCACTATCAAATAAATGTGATTATTATTCAATTAACAAACACATTATATATATATATATATATATATATATATATATATATATATATATATATATATATATATATATATATATATATATATATATATATATATATATATATATATATAAAAGAAATAAATGAATATTACTTACGTGTCGAAGATAATCTTTATACCCGAGTGATTGTTTTAATGGCAGTGTAAGGGATCCAAATAGTATATAATTTCAGAGGTGGTATTGATTGCAAATAGCACCCAATGTGCCCTACAACAACAAAAATTTGGTTGGCAATTTTGTTTACACAACTGATAAATTAAGTAAAATAAATTAAAAAAGATATAGATAAAGAATATATAATTACCCTGAATTATATGGCCCAAGAAACAACTTATCCTTCTCTTTATTTCCCAATAGTATATCAACAACATATTTCTTTACATTAACTAGATAAAGTTTAAATATGGAAAGCTTATGCGGAGACAAGAATGAAAATCTAACTGACAATTTGCGCATGCAGAGCAACTTCTCATACAAAAACCTTCAATGAAAATGTCAAATTAGAATAATTACCAATAAATGTGGCATTGATGCAATTAAAAGTAATTTTTATCTAAAATAAAGTATTTTACCTAATGTATATGCTGATGACAGTAGCACTCAGCTCCTTATGATTGAGAAGTTCATATATGTGCTCTTTATCAAGTAATTCTTCATACTCATCTCCAAAAATAGCTTTCTCCATGCTTATGATACGTGAATTATTGCTGTCCATATTCGTTTTTGCTTGTATGTCAAGACACTACCTAAATCGAGCAAGGCGTGGATGACTTATTTTAGGAGCAGCAACTGATTTTCCACGATCCAGTTTTTGAATTTTGGCAGCGTTATTACAATCCAATTTTTGAAGTTTGCCAACTTTATTTTTACCATGAACATGCAGTTGTGGTGCGACTTTATTCTGAAAGATTTGATGTGCGGGTGGTTTTGATTGAATCTGAAAAAATGAGGTTAATCAGTTTGTTAGTTAATTGAATCTGAAAAAATGAGGTTAATCTGAAAAAATGTCAAACCTTTTCTGGTGACGTGACTGACTCGTTGCGAATAATATTCTTATCATTTCCTTTAGACTTTGTATGAATCTAAATAAATGTGAAATTAAATATACATATCAATTAAAGCATTTATATCAATAAAACATATCTTATCTAGGCCAATATGTATAATCAATCATAATCATATATCGTGCAATTAAATATACATATCACTTAAACATACCTTATCTAGGCCAACAAGGTATTAAACATACCTTTTTGGGTCATGCCATGTAACTACCTATTGGTTCTCCCAAATACTTCATATCTCCATCGTTGTCGGGTATAGGCAACAGTGCATTTGGTTCAAAAGCAATCACAGGTGATACTTTGACATGGCCGACAGAGATCGGAGTGTTGTGCAATACTTCTCCCTAGGTATTGTACAATGTTCCTTTTCCAACCATGCGATGAGTAGGGGAGGATAAATACAACACGCAAGTAGAGGCACCCTAAATCAATCGTTAATACATAAGTATGTGAAACAATTAGGTTGAATGAATTTATTTTTTTATTACGTAATTAATTACCTCATGAAGACTTTTACAACCAATGTTGCAACTAGAGTTTTCACTCTCTATTTGTATTTCACGTTGGAGCTCCAGAAGTTGCTTTTCTTTATTCGTCTTCACCAAGAATGCCACTTGCTTGTTAGGATTTTCAGCTTCTCTAGTACTCCTCATTAGATGGATTTGTTCACTTTTCTTGTGAAAAATAGCTTTATGGAGTTACGCCAAATCCTTTACCCCTCACACGGCCAGAATATTCAGGAACATTAAATACTTTACTAAGTATGTCCCTGCAACTAACTTGTTTATTGTCCTCTTGATTTTCAGAACTTTGTTCTAGATTCTCCTAAAATACATGTAGGATTAAAAAGATAAGTTCAATATCATTTTTAAAATACAATATTCAAAAATATTAAAGTGATAATATACTTACACAAAGTTGTATCACTTGTTGAACATTTTCATTATCAACATTTCTATCTTTATTCACACGAGCTTCCTTCCACAAAATATGACGACCCAATGGTTGATCGAATTGCGTATCTTGTAGCTATTCGTTAAGACATAAACAAAAGCTATTCGTTAAGATCATAAACAAAATATTAGTTAGAAACTATAGTTTATAATGTACCACATTATATAAAAGTAATGTTTACTTACAATTTTTTGCTCTAAACGTGCATACCCCATACGCGATTTTTTGTATGGATGGATTGGATTTTTGGCCCTCTCGCGATTTTCCGTACTTATACTCTATATAAAAAAAAATCGTGTAAAAATTTAAAATACGCTATGAATATGAATAATAAAACACAAATGCTAATAAATTAACCACTTACGACAAAAGCGGGGTCTGCACGTTTTGCTACAAAAGCGCTCCATTCTTCATTTGATATATAGTGTTTATATATTTTTGGAGCTTCAACATTCACATTACCATTGCGATATCTTAAATAGCAATTTGACAGATGAGATCTAAAACCCCTATGTATTTTTTCGGCAACTCTAAACACGTAATTTTTTCTCACCTCATCAACATCAAAAGTCGACTGCAATCCAAATAAAGATATAGTTTGAGTAAAAGTATTTCAATGGAAAAAATTATAAGTAACATAAAAGTGGAATAAAAAAGTTACATGTATATCATTCCATAATATATCTTTAGCATCCTTCAATGCTTTATCTCTCCAATCGTCAATTGTAATTGGGATATTCTGACGAACAACTGCACCAATATAACTTACCATCATGGAACTGTTGGGCTCAATTGGCTGACCACTTTCATTCCATCCCACCTAATAAGCTCATAGAGTAAGTACATGCATGCTTTCAAAAAAGATAAAAAATAAACAGCAAACAAAGTATAGTATACCTCAAATTTAATGCCATTACTTCTTGCTTTGATGACCTTTTGCATAATGGTTGCACCACGTTTAACTTCGTTTTCATAACTCTTAGTGTTTACAACTTCCTCATTTTGACGATCTAAATCATTGTTGGAATTTATTTATCTACAACAAGTTCAACATGCAGTTCATTATATAACTTCAACAAGTTCAACATGTTGTAGTCTATGTACGTAGTAGTATAAGATCAACATGCAGTTTAGTGACAACAAAAAAATAATAAATACAATACCTGAAGAGCGCGAAGAAATACGTAGGGTTCATAGAGTTACGGCTTCTCTTAAGAAGGAACAGCAAGAAGAGTGTGCAGAAATACGAATGGTTCGTAGGACACAGTAGGGTTCGCATAAATACTTAATGAGGGTTTGTATGGAGTACATAATGTTCGTAGGGATAGTAGCGAAGATGGAGATGGTTCGGAATGGAGATGGTTTGCAATAGGGTTCGTAAGGACAATAGGGTTCGCAATGAGGAGGAAAACGAAGAGGTTTTGCAATGCCAATAGTTCGTAGTGAAGATTACGTAATGAAGAGGAAACTAAAACGGTTTGCTACAATCAGGTTAGTTATAAAACCCTATTACAACGCTTTTTTACAGCACTTTTCCAAAGAGCGCTTTAAAAGACCTCCTTATTTTATTTTTTAAAAGCATTTTACAGCGCTTTTTCAAAAAGCGATTTAAAAGACCTCCTTAATTTATTTTTTAAAAGCCTTTTACAGCGCTTTTTTAGGAGTCTTTTAAAGCTCTTGTCCAAAAGTGCTGTAAACAACCTCCTTATTTTATTGTTTTTAAAAGCCTTTTACAACGCTTTTTAGAGGCCTTTTAAAGCGCTTGTCCAAAAGCGCTGTAAATGACCTCCTTATTTTTTTTAAAAGCCTTTTACAACGCTTTTCCAAAAAGCGCTTTAAAAGACCTCATTAGTTTATTATGTGCAAGCGCTTTGTGACCCTTTTACAACGCTTATATAACAAGCGCTTTAAAAGACCTCCTTATTTTCTTTTTTAAAAACTTAAAAGACCTTGTCCAAAAAAGGCTTTAAAAGGCCTCCTTATTTTTTTTAAAGGCTTTTTATTGCGCTTATTGACAAAAGCGCTGTAAAAGTACAAGTTTATGTTCAGTTCAGTTCAAGTTAAATATTTTAAATTACAATTTAAGTTCAGTTTCTATAAAATCCTAAATAATTAGTAAAAAAATACCTATATTTGGATTTTTTTTCTTCCAAATAATTAGTTAAATGAAATCAGTACTCAAACAAAGCTTTTTCAAGTTCCAATTTTAATATAAGCAGAAAATCAGTTCTGGTAGGTCAAACACTTAAATTACATGAACTTAGTATAAAAAACTAAGATCAAGCTAAATATAAGCAGAAAATCGAAAACAGTTCAAGCTAAAAACTAAAATGCTAAATTCTGGCAGATCAAACAATTAAATTATATGAACTCAGTTCAGATTACATGTCTTATATAAAACACTTAAACACATTAAGATGCCCTTCTTCTTTTCCTGTTGGGATTCACATTTGTTTGTCCCTTAACGATACGAAACGATGGATTATCAGTTGAATCAATTTCATGTACCAACATCTTCATCGTTATTGTTATCATCACTTATTTTATTGGTCGATAGGACAACAAACCATTTATCATCAGCAGGATCAGTGACTTAAAACACTTGTTGAGCTTGCGACGCTAAAATAAAAGGCTCATCTTTGTATCCCACCCTATTAAAATCGACAAGCAAGAATCCTGACTCATCAATCCGAACGCCATTATTATTATTGACCCACTTGCAACCAAATATGGGAACACGAAACATTGTGCAGTCTAACTCCCATATGCGCTCGATAATCCCAAAATATGATAGATTTGTATATATTGGGTTTTTGTCTTTTGCACTTGAGATATGCATCGCTTCAGCTACGAGAGTGACTCTGCTATTTTGCATAGTGGTTTGATCATCTTGTTCTTTGGTATAAAATGTGTAGCCGTTAATTACATAACCGGTGTAAGAAAAGACATGTAAACTCGGACCATTTGCTAGCCACCTCAATCTTTGTAAAATTGATCCGGGATCTATATCAAACTTTGAGTTAATGTGATTTTTTAACCATGTTATAAAACTTCAATTGTGCTATCGAGTTATCCAATTTTGATTCCTATTCATGTTCAAACTAGATAACTGATCCATGTGCATTGTAACATACGGTTGAACCTTATCATCATTGTGCAGAACATACAATTGTGCCTGCTCCCATTCTGTCCTTGACATAGCCATTACTCTTTTTCCAATTATCCCTTCTCCTGATATTCTTACCGAATGACGAGACACGGGAAGCCCTATGGATTCAACATTAGGCAGATATTCAATACAAAATACAGCAGCTTCTTCGACAATGTATCGTTCAGCAATACAACCTTCTGGTCGACTTCTACTTTTTACGTACCCATTTAATATTTTCATATTTCGTTCTATCGGATACATCCATCTCATACAAGTTGAGTATCCTTTTGGAACTTTAACTTCGTGTAGAAATTTATATAAAACAATTTTTTTCCTTTCTAGATAGAGTATGAGCAGCTGGAGGTAGATATGTGCTATTTCCTTTCTTATTTCCATATCGACCAAGTCCAATCTTGTATTGATGCCATCCTTAGACTCTCCTAGAACATTGAGTAACGTACCAATAACACTATCAAATAATATTTTTTCAATATGCATCACATAGAGGAAATGTCTTATATACAATGACTTACAATATGGCAATTAAAGGAAAATTGACTTTTTCTTCCACCCAGTTTTGACCAACTCTCCCGCAAAAGGTTTGCCAAATTTATTGGTCAAACCTTGTACTCTTTCAAGTATTTGATATCTAATCGGTGCTAAAGTAGCTTTATCTTCCTCTGATTTTCCATTGAATGCATTTCTCCCTTCACGATACTAATGACTATAAGGTAAAAATCTACGATGTCCAAGAAATACATTCTTCTTACAATGTTTCAACTGCATCTAAATTGTACTCTCTTCACATATAGGACATGCACACTGACCTTTAATGCTATATCCTGATAAATTAGCATATGCTGGAAAATCGTTAATTGTGCCGAACAACATAGCCCTCAAATTGAAACATTCTTTCTTATACCCATCATAAACTTCCACACCTGTCTCCCACATATTTTTTAAATCTTCAATTAAAGGAGTGAAGTATACGTCGATATCATTTCCCGGTTGTTTGGGTCCAGAAATTAACAGAGACAACTTCATAATCTTACGCTTCATACATAACCATGGAGGTAGGTTATAAATCAACAAAATCATAGGCCACGTGCTGTGTGAAATGCTTTGTAGACCATGTAGATTAATTCCATCAGTAGAAAGTGCAAGTCGTAGATTTCTTGAATCTCTCCCAAATTCAGGATACTCGTGATCAATTTTTGCCCATTATGGAGAATCTGCAGGGTGTCGAAACTTTCCATCTCTAATTCTTTGATCTGCATGCCATGTCAAGTGTTTTGAATCTTCTTCACTGCGATAGATGTGCCTAAATCTTGGTATTATAGGAAAATACCACACGACTTTTGCTAGAGTAGATTCTTTCTTCTTATATCGAAAGACATTGCATTTCGTACACGCCTTTAGTAATTCAAAATAAAATTTTCGTAATAAAATGCAATCGTTAGGACACGCATGAATCTTTTCGTAACTCATGCCAATAAAGCACAAAGTTCGTTTAGCCTCATAGGTTCGACTGGGAAGTTCATTATCATCTGGCAACATATCTTTTAAGAGTGTTAATAATTCTGTGAAGCTTTTATGAGACCATCCATTACTCGATTTTAAGTTGTACAACTTTAATATCGCAGACAGTCTTATGAATTTAGTACAACCATTGTATATTGGTTTCTCTGCATCACTCAACAAACTCTTAAACATTTTAGGACAATCCCGAAGATCTTCTTCAACTGCTTTTGCAATCTCCTTAACTCGGTCCTGCTCATATATATCTGTGTCGAAATCAGTTGAAGCATATGTCGAACCATTCTCAAAATTAATGTTTCCTTTTTTTTTTCTCACCATGTCTTATCCAACATGTATAGCTTTGATCAATTCCATGACATACTAAATATCATTCCAATTCATCTGCGACATTAGATAGTAATTATGTTATGAAGAGCTAATAATATAATAAAAAATTAATAACTAAGATCCGAGTAGTTTTTCCAAAACAACATTTTAAACAAAGACAAACGATTCGATTTGGATCTTTTGCATTCTTCACTGCAAACTCAACAAACTCCTTCACTCCATTTTTATACTCTTTTGACAATCGATTGAGAGACATCCATTTCCAGTCCATTTTATATGACCTATATAAATGCAGTTACACAAATAATAAGCTACTGATAAACTTATACCAATCTATATTACACATATCTTATATTGGAAAATGGAAACCAAGGTTCAAGTCTGATTTCAAAACAAAACAGATCAACAAATTTCAAAAAAGAATAGATTTTATATGATTTATTATGTAACAATTTATCAGTTTTAGTGACCACAACAAATTAACAAATACAGTACCTGAGACAACGTATCCAATTTGTTTTACAGGAGGAGCAGTAGGTGGGCGCATAGTAGAGGAGATGAGGGTTCGCAGAGTAGAGGAGATGAGGGTTCGTAGGGTTAGGACAACGTATTAAATTTGTTTTTATTTATTTAAAGTGATTGATTTTTATTTAAAGTGAATGATTTTACAGCGCTTGTATAAAAAGCTCTCTAATAGGTCCTTTAGTTATGTGAAAGCGCAAGACTTTTACAGCGCTTGTATAAAAAGCGCTCTAATAGGTCATTTAATTAAGTGAAAGTGCATGTCATTTACAACACTTTTACAAAAAGCGCTTTAAAAGCTATGTAACATAAGGTGGGAGCGCTATATTTTACAGCGCTTGTATACAAAGCGCTCCAAAAGCACTGTAAACATTATTTGGGAGCGTTTCAATTTACAACGCTTTTATCAAAAGCGCTATAAAAGCGTTGTAAACATTATGTGCAAGCGCTATGTGACCCTATATGACCCTACAACAGCGCTTTTGCCACATCACTTGTATTTAATAAGTGCTATAAAAGGCGCGCTATTAAATATCGTTTTTGGTGTAGTGAAGTGGGATAGTATTTCCATACACTTTATTACTAGGTTTCCCAATATCAAAAGAAAGAATGATTATTTTTGGGTGGTAGTGGATCGGTTGATAAAACCACACACTTCTTACCAACGACAACTTACAATCTTTCCAAGTTGACTGAGATTTATATTGCAAAAATTGTGAGGCTACATGGAATACTCTCGAGTAAGGTGGAGAAGCTGCGCAGTAGCCTAGCTCCATGAATAAAAATAAAAAGTAAAAACAATGCAGTGTCGGAAACTTCTTCTGGTTTTTTTTTATGTTGTTTACTTTTTATGTCTTACTAAAATCTGTAGTACTTAATTTGATATTTAATTATTTTAATGAATTTAATTGAGTTGTTTTTTTAATCTATGTGGTTAATGTTTTTAACCGCTTGCTTGTCTTTAAATTGATTTAAGATTCATAGTTTCAAACGATTATACTTTGTGACTGTTCGAGAATAATAATTTTTGACTCTATAGTTTAGAGATAGACACAAATACTTAAAACCAAAATAATTTATGATATTTTACACTTTGTCTTAGTTTATAATTTGCTAAGAGATTAAGGATTAAAATTAAAATTAAAGGTTCAATCGCTACGAGATTATAATTGAATACTCTTAGAAATTGGTAGCAACTTATTAAATGAATGCATTAATTAGGTTAAAATTGTAGCTAAAGGATGAATTGACAGTGAAACCCATCCCTAAGGTTTTTATCATTACAAAGATCAACATTTTTTTTTTAATTTGAGAAATACTAAATCAAATTGGAAACTTTTTGTTCAATTAAGTAATTAAAAATAATTCTAAGTATAACACAATCTTTGAGTTCAAGATTTGGTACTAGCGTTTTAATATTACTTGCAACAATTTAGTACACTTGTTAAAATCTACTATCAATACTCCTCTGCCTTTAAGTTGCCAAGAAAAGTTACAAAGAAAATTGTTTACTTCCATTGCGGTTGGAACCAATATTGGAAGAAGAATGGTCTCTTATATTAGCAAGAACATAAATTGAAGAAAGAATGTTAGACTTTCTCTTCAATTTTTTTGTCATAGAAGTCAACATCTTCTACAACATATGGATAGGATACAATGTGTAGATCTCATATTTTTATGAGTGTGAAAGACTTGTAAATGAGTAGAATATTGATTAAAGTCAAAAGTTAATCTACATATATGATATGCAACAATTGTTGCTACATAAACAATGATAGCTTTGATTTTGACTTCATGGCTTACTTTAAACCTTAATAAGTGTTTTTATGTTCTAAATCTTGTTGGAAACGTCACTTCCATTTCTTAAAATGATAAGAAATGATGTTTGGTTGTAATAAAATAACAATTATGGTTCCATTCACTCAATTGATGTTTTTCAATGTTGGCGATCTTGAAAAACACGAACCATGTGTCATTGATTTCAAGCTGCCCATCTATGATACATGTGCAAATAAGTTCAAATATATTTATTTGATTCTTATATACATTGACATTATTGTTTAGGCCATATAAGTAAGACACATATTTCAAGTGCCATAAAAACGAACCCTTGGACTTCTTCAAATGGAAATTTCTTGATGGTTATGATAATTACTTAATGGAAAGAATGACTAAGCTATGATCATAAGTGATAATGAAAGAGTTATTGATATTTTGGCTTGATACATGAGATATGAGATATATACAGGCCATGAAACAAGATTGTAAGAGATGGATTTCTTGACTTAGTTAAATTTACTATTGGTTATAGTATATAAGGGTTTGTTTATCTTATGAAATCCAATGCCATGTTTATTGTTTCTGCTCACACCATATATCATATAAGCATATTTGCTTTTGTTTATGCCACTTGCAAGAAACTCTTGAAAGGCTTTTCATACTTACCAAAGTTACACATAGTTACCTCTACTGATTTCAAAGAATCACTTTTTAGAGTCTAATTTTCATTTTTCAAGGAATTTATATTCCTCTCTTAAAATACAATGTCCTTTTTTTAAATTTCTATGTTCAGAAGACATTCTATGAGGTTTCCTAAGAAATTCATTTAACATAGAGATTAATTCATCACAAGTAAGTTTAGAAAATTCCTTAATCCCATCTTCCTCTGCTAATTAACTCCTTAAGTTAGAATGAACACTTGCCATTTGAGCCATGTTTGTTTGTTCTTCATCTTTATTAGATTAATCATCAGAGTCATCCCATGTTATTTTTGGGAAATTATATATCCCTTATACTCCACAAACGATGAACTCTCTTATATATGAATGACAGTCGTCATCGTCTAAATTTTCACTCTTATCATCAGAGTCACTTTTGAAGGTAATAGAAAACACAAGAAAGGGGAGTTTAAATTGTGTTTTTCCATTTCTTAAAACTATTTGTGTTACTTAAGATATGTTCTTTATCAAAACATTCAACTTATGATTATAAAACATATTAGGAGAAAACAAGTTTAATGATAAAGAACTTAGCTGAAACGCAAAGCAAAGATAAAGAAGCGACTCAAGTATTTTTATACTAGTTCACAATAAAATATTGCTACATCTAGTCCTCCCGTTATAGAGATATTTTGCCTTAGTAAGTTCGACGACTTAATCCAATATTTTAACAATTGCATACAAGTATTATTTACTCTTTCTCTTCGAGCTTTGAGTATTTTTTCTTATGCTTCTAATTGAATCGTGTTTGCAAAAGTTGATAACAATAATAACTCCAAATTGAAGAAGGAATAAAACCACTATCGGGTTGGATATAAAAGATTGGAACTTGAGGAGTTGCTTCTAAAAAAGCTAATAACAATAATAACTCTTACACTTTAAGAAAAGAACACTCAGAGAATATTTCTCATTCGAACAAGTGTTTCTCTCTTTGAACTCTAAGACTACTCTTTTATGCTTTTTGATGATTTTCTTCTTCAACCTGAGTATCTATTTATAGTTAAAATTTGGGGTTCAATTTAGTCCTTGTTTAATTCTGAATTGTATTTTGTTCATATTACGTTTGTAATTTTTTTTAAAATTAATTATGTTCCTTTTTTTCTTTGTTTAGATTGAGATTTTCAGATTGATTATGTTCGTATTTTGTCTAGATTGCGTTTGTAAATTTTTCAGATTGATTTTGTTCATATTTTGTTGTAGATAAATCTTGATCAAATCTTCTACAAATTTTGACCATATCTTCTTTCATACTCTTTGAAGTCAAATATATTGTTCTCATAAAATACTTTTGTTATAATAAAAACTCTAAGTATAAAATGAACTTGGTTCTAACATTATGATGACAAAACTTGTATTTTTGATAACAACTTTTCTTTGTATTTCTTTGACTCCCCCTAACTTAGAGCTCCCCTAGGTCTAAGTATCATTTTCTCCCCACTTTATCAAATATCTTTCTACCCCTTTTGTCATTAGACAAAAAGACTGGAAAGTGAGACTTTTTTTTGTTGTTTTTTTTTGTTTTTTTTTT
>JBBPBP010000004.1:26643566-26667487 GCA_037974735.1 Cicer chorassanicum
TTTTGTTCTTTTTTGTTCTCGTTTTTTTTTACTAACATGAATATATAATATTATAAGAAAATATAAATTCTAATGTAAAACTAAACTACTTTGAAGTTATCACAACGTTAGTCAGGTATGAAGGTAAGGTTTATGTTTTTCTTGATGAAGTTTAACCTATCTTCAGGTAGTGGTTTGGTGAATATGTCAGTATATTGGTGTTCAGTGTCTACAAACTGAATGTTTAGTACCCTTTTTTGAACAAGGTCCCTAATGAAGTGGTGTTTGATCTCTATGTGTTTAGCTCTAGAATGTAAGATATGATTTTTGGTTAGACAAATGGCGTAAGTGTTATCACAATAGATGGGAATGTTGGATTCTAGGAATTTGTAGTCTTCAAGTTGATGTTTCATCCAAAGTAGTTGAGAACTGCAGCCAGTTGCTGAAATGTACTCAGCCTTTGGTGTTTTGTCTCTTACTTGACCAAGATATTAAGTTGTCACCTAAAAAGGTGCAGTTGCCACTAATGCTCTTTCTCCCAAGTTTATCTCCAGCATAATCAGAATCATAGTATCCACTCAGTTTGTATTTAGGAGATTTCTTGTAGAACAAGGTAAGGTTGGTAGTGCCTTTTAATTATCTAAGGGTTCTCTTAATAGCAGTTAAATGTTATTCCCTATGATCAACTTGAAATCTTTCATATACACATACATTAAACCTGATGTCAGGTCTAGAAGCGGTAACGTAAAGTAGGGATCCTATCATTCCTCTATAGGCTTTTTGGTCAACTTTTTTGCCTGAATCATCTTTTTCAAGTGAACTAGTGGGATGCATTGGTGTAGCCATAGGTTTGCAATCACTCATCTTAAACTTCCTGATAAACTTTTTTGTATATTTAATTTGGTGAATGGATATACCTTTTTGACTATGCTGAATTAGTCTCCCTAAGAAGAACTTAAGTTCTCCCATCAAACTCATTTGAAATTTAAGCTGCATCAATTTAGAAAATTCTTGGCAAAAAGTGCCGTTAGTAGATCCAAAAATACTGTCATCAACATAAATTTGAATAATAAGAATGTCATCTCCTATTGATTTTCTGAAATGTGTATTATCTACTTGTCCTCTTTCAAAGTTATTTTTAAGCAAGAAGTTACTAAGTCTATTATACCATGCCCTAGGTGCTTGTTTTAGACCATACAGAGATTTTCTAAGTTTAAAAACATTATTTGGAAATTTAGAACTTTCAATACCTAGAGGTTGTTTAACATAGACTTCTTCACTTATATAATCATTTAGACCCTCTTGCTAATTGTAAATGTCTTCACTAGAGTAAATGTCTTTGTAATCAATACCCTCTTGCTAATTGTAGTCTTGTGTGCCAAGTCTTGTCTTGTTTTTGACCATTTCACCTTTTTCATTTAACTTGTTTCTGAAAACCCACTTGGTTCCAATAATGTTCTTCGTTGGTCTAGGTACTAGATCATAAACATCACTCCTCTTAAATTCATTTAACTTTTCTTGCATTGCAAGAATCCATCCATTATCTGCCAATGCTTCATCAACAGAGGTAGGATCGATTGATGAGAGTAAGCCGAACAATGTGGTATCTTTTAGTGATGATCTGGTCCTCATAAGGATCATTTGCACTTCCAATGATTAGAGTTTCAAGATGAGATGACTTGTACTTCAATCTAGATCTTCCTTCTGACTTATCTTGATTGGTTCTTAGTTGATCAGATTTCATCCTCTGAAGATTTGTCATCTTCTTCTAATTTTCTTGTATCCTCTAATTTTTTTTTTATGTTTTTCTGGTTTATCTACATCTGCTTCCTCTAGTTCCGATAAACCTCCACTATCATCATCTTGCTTTGACTTTTCTAGGCCAAGTTGTTTTTCATCAAATTTAACATGTTGGATTCTTCCACAATTTGAGTGTATCTTCTGAGTGTATCTTCCATAATTTAACATGTTGCTTTGACTTTTCTAAGTGTATCTTCCACAATTTAACATGTTGCTTTGACTTTTCTGAGTGTTTCTTCTTGAGAATAATTCTGAGTGTATCTTCTTGTGAATAATTTTAAGTGTATCTTCTTGTGAACAAATTTTGAGCATATCTTCTTGTGAGCAAATTCTGAGCATATCTTCTTGTAAACAATATTTTGACCATATTCGCTAGTGAACAATATTTTGAGCATATCTTCTTGTGAACAATATTTTGAGCATATCTTTTTTTTCCCTTGGTAAAAGATTCCCTTCAATTACAATTATAAATTGTATCTAGTTTCATATTATGTTCAAGAACTTATTCACTCAAATATTCCTTCATACTCTTGATTGATTGGAGCGGGAATGGATTCAGGGTTGTTCTTGAATATTCAGAAATTCTGATCCAGCTTAGTCTTTTCTTCATAATGAATTCTTTTAATCTGAGTCGTTGACTTTCCATCAGAGCCATTGAATTTCTTGTTGGAGTGAGATGTTTTGTTTCTTGGATAATAAAAGTCAGAGGCAAAATTGTGTGACTTAGAATTAGTGGCTTTGGGAAAATCACACATTGTTGAATCATTAGAGCCAGTGCAACATTAAAGGTTGCATATCAAAGGAAGCATTTTGAGTGTTTTGCAACTTTTGACTAGCAAAATATGAGCTTTGAATGCATAGCTTAAACAATCTCTTTAGAGTTAACGATAACTTGATATAAAATCTTTAGAGGCATGCTGAGTTTGTGCACATCAGAGGCATGAAGGGCTTTAGAGACATGCTTCAAATTCAATCTTCAGAATCATCCTCCAGTCTTTAGAGGTTGTCTTCCGACCCAATTATCAAAGGTAGTCTTCAGACCCAAACTTTAAAGCTAAACATCAAAGGTAATCTTCGTAACCTTCAGAGGGATGTTGCTTTCAGCGGCATATGTTCAAAGGCAGACGTGTATGCTTTTTTGTATTCCTCTGATCTCATCCTCTAGTCACTTCCTCTAATAGCTTCCTCTTGTGGCTTCCTCTAATTTTCTTGTTCTTATTGTTGCACACTTAATGAAGTCATTAGTCCAAACAAATTATTCTCATAAATTATCCTTGTTAACATCAAAATCACAAGAGAAAAACCAACTTGATTCCAACAAATAACATATGTTTCCCAACATACCCCTTGATTGCTCTATGCAATCTGGGCCATTGAACAGGGTCACAAAATTACTAGGGACCTAAGTTTTTTTTACTTGTAATAATTGTGACAAATTGATAAAAAAAAATTCAGAGAATAAAATAAACACCTAATTCCAATAAGATTTGATTTATTATAGAGAAAGCAGTCACTTGTACTAGACATTATTAGGCTCTACCAGAGCTTTTAGTTAGTGAATGAGTCCACAAAGACGAAATTCCATATGATTAAGAGGTTTGTTTTGACACAAAAAAATGATTAAGAATTTTGTTATTTGGTTTTTCGTTTGATATGTTACTTGATAGTATTTATTTTAAAAGTCGACAATTTTTGTCTATCCCTATGATTTTTTAACTAAAAAATAGCGACGCGACATTCTTTAAATTACGTGTCATATGATATGATGATGTAGAATGATTAAGACCCATAAAATTAGAATAAAACACCGTAAGAACTTAACTTTCAACTTCATAAATTTTTTATATTTGTAATTTAATTAATGACATATGAATAATTAATGTATCTAGATGGTTCTATATCATGAAATTGTATCTCAAATCATTTAACATATGTCAAATCGTCATTTTTTTAGTTCAAAAATATTATTTGTGGACCAAAACTATCGACTTTTAAAATAAATGGACCAATTACGCGAATTGGTAAAAATAGAGGTACCAATTATGTGAATTGATAAAAATAGAAGGATCAAAACTGCAACTATGATAGACATCACTTATAGTCAGGGTCGATCATTAGCAGAACCTCCCAGTCCAACTGCTTAGGCCCCAAAGTTTTTTTGTTTTTTATTTTATATTGTCCCCTATTTTTTTATATGAAAAATTATTAGAAAAATAACTCTTTTTAAATAGCTAAAAAGTTAATATTAACATGTAGTTATATTGAGATATTATTTACAATTTAAATAAAATAATTTATATTTTTTGTAATTATTTTTATTAAAGACCCAACTTTTTAAGTTAGAATAGACCTTCAAAATATTTGAGACTACCCTATTTCCGAACTTGAGTAGCGATTTTAGTTATATTAGCTGTAGCTTAATTTTCCTATTAGTTCCATTGTAACAAAGATAGTTAGCTATTTTATAAGATTAAGTTATTGCCTTTTTTTGTGTGTGACTAAAACCGGTATATGTTGCCTATTTTTTAATTATTGCCTATTGGTATAAATACACTTTCTATCTTGTATATTGTAACATTTTACATGATAATAAAATAGAGGAGGTATATTCATTATTAAACTTTCCCTCTTATCAAGAAGTAATACACAAAAAGAAGATAGTTATGAAAAAAGGGAAATTTAAAAAAAATAAAAAGTAAAATAACATTTTAATTTTATGAATTTTTTTGAATGAATTTAAAGGATTTAATTTATATGCATTGTCGACTGTATAAAAAGTATGTACATTATCAATTAATCATAATTGTTAGATCATTATATATTTTTGACTTTTATTATAACTACCTCTAAAGTCATGTATATGAATGATTATGATGTGTTGATAATGTAAAACTTTGTATATTAAAAGTGCAAGAACATTGAACTTAAATACATATATGTACGATTTCTTATCGGTTAAGGTATGATTTCTTATCAATTAAGGTAAGAATTATATCACACTTGAAAAAATACCAAAAATGAAAAAATTATATAGTTTTTAAAGTAAGGTTTTAATTCGGATTTCAAAATTTATATAAATACGATATATAAAATTGATTTTTTAAAAGTAGGTTTTAATTCGGATTTCAAATTTATATAAATACAACTTATAAATTTAATTTTTTATTGATTTTTCTTATCTATAAAATCCTTTGCAAGCTCCTCTTTTTCTTGTCTCAAACAAGCAAAGTTATCTCTTACTGAACAATTTCATTTGCTAATTGCTGACAACTCTCGATTTTCAAGGTAAACTCATTTTTAATTTCGTCTTCTACCATCGGAGTTAGTGAAATCTATGGCTTCAATTGATCTTAAGGTTAGTAACCATATACCTAATGATCTTTTCTTCTCTGTTTTGTCAAAACTTCCTCTAAAGTCTATTCAACGATTTACCTGCGTTCGCAAATCATGGGCTCTTTTATTTCAAGATACTGATTTCATGAGTGCGGTTCGCAAAAATTTTATATCTAAATATCATTCTTGTTACAATGATACATGTATCCTCTTAAAGCAAACAATGCCGAGTTATGAATATCATTGCACAATTTATATGCTTTCTGGTGAAAGGTTTCAGAATAAGGTGAAATTAGATTTGCCACTTCCATTTCAAGATGATGACACATATATCAATATTTCGGGTTCTGGTATGAATGGAATTATTTGCCTTTACCAAGGAGAAGATCATAGAACAATTGTATTATGGAAACCAATTACTAATGAATTCAAGGTCATTCCTCCTAGTCATGTTTTTTCACTACCTTATGTCATCACTTTGACTATGATTCATGGATTTGGTTATGATAGTATTAGCGATGACTACAAAGTGATTCGACGTGCCCAAATTTTTCAAAGCAATGACTTCGATTGTATTCGAGTAGATATGCCAAGGACATCTGACAACATTTGGGAGATTTATAGCCTAAGAAGTAATTCTTGGAGGAAACTTGATGTTGATATGCCTTGTCGCGACGTTGAAAGTGTTGATGTGTACATGAATGGAATGTGCCATTGGTGGGGACAAACAAGTGATGAAGAGTATGTGGTTTCATTTGATTTAAGTGATGAAATATTCCTTAAAACGCCCATACCGCTAGATATGTATGATAGTCAAGAATCTGAATGGGTTGAGAGACATTTGGCAGTGTTAAATATGTCAATTGCTCTAATATCAAATTATGCAAATAATGCATCTTTTCACATATCAATTTTATGTGAAATTGGTGTCATGGAATCATGGACTAAATTGTTCGTTGTTGGACCCTTAATTGGTGTAGAGCATCCTATCGGAGTAGGAAAAAATGGCGATATATTCTTCAGAAAAGAAAATGATGAATTGACATATTTTAATTTAAGTACTGGAATTGTTGAAGATGTGGGTATTCAAGGAGAGTCACTTCGTTGTCAAATGGTAATTTATAAGGAAGATCTTCTACCGATGGAAGAATAAATTGTTTTTAGAGTCCAAGTTTTTGCCTTTTATGGCAAAGGTTTATTAGATAAAATATTTAGGATTATCTAAGTTATTTTCTTTTCTTGGTAAATCAGAGTTCGACTAGAATTTAAGTAAAACCTGATAAAGGATTTTTTTATGTTTATTTTACAAAATCATTTAATATTATGCCGTTATTGTTATTTTCTTTGAATTAAATATGCAGTTATTATTGTTATGCAAATAATCACATCTTTTTGATTCACCATATTTTATTTATTATCTAGTGTATTCAAGCGATTTGATTTTTTAATCGACCATTAATGTTATGAAATTTTAGAGTAACCTTGAAAATACTATAGTCAAACATAAATTCATTAAAAAATACACTTAAGGTAAGCTCATTATTGAACCGTGAAGTATAAATCAGAATAAAAAAACGAGTTCAAATGAACAAAACATCTTGCACTCGTTTTGTCAAAGTACTCTCTTAATCAGATTCATAAAACTAAGTGCCGATCAATGGTTTGTGGAAAAGCATGGTATATTTTGAAACATAGAAGGAAATGTTACACGGGAACATTTCAAAATAAATAATAGTATTTTACAAAGAGAGTTCCTAAATTGACGAATTAGTATATGCCCCTCAGTAGGATTTCCACTCAAAATGGTTAATGAAATAATAATCACTTGAATATAACACGCGTGTCGGATAGATGTAATTTATAGAATTTTATTTCAATGCGACTTTTTTTTAAGTTTAAAATGATATTTATCGTGTATAAATGTTCAATCTGATTAGAATTTTTTTTTTTAATGTTAATAAGTTTTTAAATTTATAAAAATAATTGCTTGTGTAAAAATAAGGAATAAATATATAAAATGGAATGATATTGAACTAGGTAATTGATATTGAACTAGGTAAATTCATGTTGAGATTTCAAGAAGAGAAACTGACATTTAATGTATTTGAAGCTATGCGCCATCCTAATGATGAAAAAGAGTTTTTTAGAGTCGACTTTATTGAAGATCTAGTTGAAGAAATTTTCTGATATGATTCACCTTATCTTCCACTTGAGAAAGTGATAATTAATAGCATAACTAAAGTGAAAGAGAGTTTTGAAGAAGATGTTGATTAGTGTGTGTTATAGTTGAATGCATATGAGGAATCACGAGTTCAACAGAAAAAGGAATAACTGGGTATGGAAATGGAAACCTCGAGCAAGACCATGAAGCTATTAAATATTTGTTAACCAACGAAGAGTGGAAACCTCGACTACTCAAAAAGAATTCAACCTTAAGATTAAAGATAAGAAAGGGGTCGAGAACGTGGTGGCAGATCATTTGTCAAGGTTAAAAAGCTCTGCTATTACAAGGAAAGAAAAAATATGGTGGAAGAATTTTCAGACGAAAACATGTTATCTATGTGTGCAAGGCCTTGGTTTGTTGGTATAACGCCCTAAACTTTGATCCAAAGCACTACTTAAAAATACTTATTGCTTAGCAAAACTACGAATTGTTTTTAAAGTAAGAATACCTAAAACTACTATTCATTTAAATAATTAGTAAACCCTAAACCCAAAATAATATACATAATAATTTATATCATATTTTTACTAAAATTCGTAGCGGGTAAGGAAAAATCTTTTAAAGGAAAAATAAACTTTTATAAGTTATTTAGGATATCACATTTCTCAAAATACAAATTGAACACCTTAGACCTTTTTTTCTTCTATAAAAACAGTGTCATCTCAATAAACTTTATTTAACTATAACTTTTTAATTTAATTCCAAAAACTTACTAATACTTATATGGTTTTCATACAAAAGTCGTTTCTAATAAAATAAGTAAACTTATAACTCTCATTCCTGTTATCACGTATCAGAGCGGTACTTCTCCTACACTTGAACTTCAAGACTCATTAACCTGTAATAATTGCGCTTTCGTAAATGCAGGGCCAAGCTAGTCGAACACAAACAACAAAGGAGGTGAGTTTTAAAATCATGTTGATAGTATAATATAAGTAAGAAGAACCCACAAATAATCAACATAGAGCCGTATCAAACACGTCACAATATATCAAAACATTCAAGGAAATAATCATATTATAAAGTCAAAATCACTCAAGGAAAATCAATATTTCATTATAACATCAAATCATCTAAGAGAAATAATTATCACATTAGATACACATTAACCACTACAAAACAATCACAAGATGGTGCAATGCTATGCATGTTCTTGATAACTATATGATCCAGATATAATACTTCTCACTAAGACAACTTCCACACAGAAAATCACTCATACAAATGAGAAAAATAAACCTGCCACAAAGGAAACTTCCACGAAGATGCATATGTCATGACATGATGGTAAATTATCAAAATAAAATATTCTCACACAGCTTACTAAGATGCATATGTTATGACACAATGATGTATTATCAAAATCAAACATTCCCACACAGTCCACTAAGATTATGTCGAATGCTCTAAAAATAACTTATACAAAATCATCACCTTATTCAGATATCACTAAGATCATACATCGCTGGTTCTTATCATGAAAATCAATTATTCATAAACAACCATCATAAGAATCAAAACTTTCACCTCACAGATCATGAAGATAATATATTTATAAGCAACTATCACAAAGATCAAAGCTTTCTCTACACATATCATGAAATCATATATTCGTAAAAGTATCATAAAAATCAAAACATTAATCTCTTACATCATAAAAATTTAAACTTTCATCATATGCCATACATAAATTCAAATTTTATCACATATCATAAATAATACTTTCAACACATTAAACATAAAAAGCTAAACTTTCTTCACATATACCACATAGTTCCAAATTTAAATCAGACAAAACCTTATAAAGAAAAATAAAATATAAAATAAACAAATATACTATTAACAATTTACATTAATTACTATATCACAATAAATACGTATAAAATTATCATACCATTGCAACTATTTAAAAATAAAGGAAATCAATATCAATGTTACTAATATATCAAAATAATTATTTATAAAATAAATAAATAATTAAAATAAGATACATTTAAAAATAATTAAATATAATTAAGTGCACATTTAACATTAGTGAACGCACAAGAAAATATCACATTAATTACGAATGCACATGTAGACGTAAAATAACCTAAAATTTTATTCTTTAAAATATTACACTAAAATACTATTATTTTTAGAAAAATATATAAAATAATAAAATATAATATTTGTTATTGATATTACTCATTTAATCCAATATGTATAAAACTAGCAGATCATGGGAAGCACCCATATAACAATAATTAATCACAAAATTTATCAACATATATTCTAAAATAATTTTAAAATCAAATTAATTATTTAAAATATATTTCATTAATAAAATAGTTTATTATAAAATTTGGGATTTTACAATTGATATGACCAATTTTAAAGCTGAAAACATAGTTCCTGAAGGATACACTTGGCAGCAGAAGAAAAAATTCTTCAATAAGGCTAACCATTTTATGTTGGATGACCTATTTCTGTTAAAAGTAAGTCCTGATGGGTTGGTTAGAAGATGTGAGGAAATAAGCCATATGAGATGTCCTTGTGTGGAGTTTGTAAAAACGTGAGACAACTATTAGTGAACAAGTAGTATTTCTGAGGAAAAATGAGATGTCCTTTAATGGAATTCTTGAAGTTGAATCGATTGACTGTTGGGGTATTGATTTTATAGGACCATTCATTTCCTCTTATTCTATCTTTATATTCTTGTCTATGTGGATTATGTGACTAGATAGGTTGAAGCAACTGCATCAATAACTAATGATTCCCTCACTGTGATTAATTTTCTCAAGAAATATATTTTTGCTCGATTCGGAGTACAGAGGGTTTTGATCAGTGATGGAGGTTTCACTTTTGCAATAAATATTTAGAAAATATGCTATCAAAGTACATTGTTAAGAATAAAGTTGTCATACATTATCATGCTCAAACATTCGACAAATTTGAACTGTCTAATAGATAGTTAAAAATAGTTTTAGAAAAAATTGTTTGCTCTTAACGGAAGGACTCGTCGAAAACGTTAGATAGTGCTTTATAGGCATATTGTCCAGCTTTTAAGACTTCTTTAGTATTCTCTCCTTATAAGCTAGTATATGGAAAAGCTTGTCATTTACCAAATGAGTTAGAGCACAAAGTATTTTTGGCTATTAAATTTTTGAATTTCAATTTTAAGCAGGCAAGAGAAAAGAGGCTACTGAAATTGAATGAGCTAGATGAAATGCGACTAATGGCTTATGAAAATGGAATGATTTACAAGCAGAGGACAAAGGCATATCACACTAAAAATTTGGTTAAGAGAGAACTTCAATTGAGGCAACATATGTTGCTTTTTAATTCTCGACTAAAACTATTTCCAAGTGGTCATTTCCCTTAGTGATAAAAGAAGTTTCACCGTATGGAGCTGTTGAGCTAGTAGAACCTTGTTCAGAAATCTCATTTAAAGTGAATGGACAAAAATGAAAGCTTATTTTGAAGGAGACATTCCGAGCGAACGGGGTATCTCGCATTCGCAGCGAACCTTAAGAGCATCAAGCGTCAAACTAAAGATTGTATATGAGTGATGCATGGGAGACAACCTATGGGAGGTACATTTAGGTTTAATTGATTTCTACTTCTCCCTAAACCCTAAGCCCTTTTCATTTTTTTGCTTGTACTTTTTATTTATGTTTATCAGTCATAGTTGTTTCTTTTTTAAAAAAACAAAGATAATAATAATAATAATAATATTAATAATATTAATAGTATTAATATTAATAGTAACAGTAATAGTAACAGTAACAGTAATAGTAACAGTAATAGTAACAGTAATAGTAACAGTAACAGTAACAGTAACAGCAGTAACAGTAACAGTAACAGTAACAGCAGTAACAGTATCAGTAACAATAACAGTAACAGTAACAGTAACAGTAACAGTAACAGTAACAGTAACAGTAACAATAACAGTAACAGTAACAGTAACAGTAACAGTAACAGTAACAGTAACAGTAACAGTAATAGTAACAATATTAGTAATAGTAATAGTAATAGTAATAAAGAGAAAAATGATAAGAAGAGGAAGAGTTGGGTGCCAGAAAAAGCACTACAGCGTATTGCCCCTATGACTGAGCGCAGTGCGCCGATATGCTTTCCACTATAAAATATTGAACTTTGAACATCTATTTCAACTTCTATTTTCGTCAAAAAAAATTTACAAAGAGAGTTGATATCCTTATTTTGAATTTTTGTGTGTGTTACTCTTCTCTACTTTTTTCTCATTCATTATACTCATGATTAAGAGAGCACCCATTTGTGACAGCTGTGGCGAAAAAAGAAGAGTAAGGGATATGGGAGAGTTTGATGATTACCACTTCAAGTCCATCACCCATTAGAAGAGGCATTCCCTTTATCTTACATGCAAAATAAATCCTAAGAAAGCTTTTGACCTTAACCGACTCGATTACCCTTTTTTCACCAATAAGTTGAGGAGTACGGAGTGAAAGAAATTTAACATAATCATTGTTGAGGCAAATGAAGCATGAGTAAAGGAATTCTACACTAATGCCTGTGTAAGAAAGAATGATGGGCAAAATTGGAGATCTTATGTGAGGGGGAAGGAAATAGTGTACTATAGGAACACTATTAACAAAATTCTTGGAATAGAACCACCGCCACAATGCTGGTTGATGGCAATGATAGAAAAACTTGCGGTCGAGATGAATTACAGTGAAATGTTTGCAACTCTAGGCCAAACAGACGCCTAATGGAGACCTTACCTTCCTAACCACCCTTTCTTGGTATTGATAGACCTTACTTCCCTCAACCTTGAGGCAAAGGCTTGGTGCTTCATTTTCCACCATAGTGTGGAATCTTGTTCTGACTACTCAGTGGTTAGAGTGAATAGAGCGCTAGGAGTCTTTGTCCTGATGAAAAAGCTTCACATTAATCTGGGATAAATGATATCAAACAACATTGTCAAGTTGGTAAACGACGACAAAGAGGTTTTGTGCAACCTACACGAACGACACTCATACGATGGGACACTACCTACTTGGTTGGCAAACCAACATGACTAGATGGCGTATCCTCGAAGGTTTACGAGTACCAATGCGGAGCATGTTAGCATGCTTGATTTCTATTAGCCCAACAATGGCATTCCTCCCCCACCTCAGTTTCATCCTCAGCCTTACCAGCCTTTTCCTTCTCAGTCTATCTCAAACCTCCAACAAAAGGAATTCTTCTACACTCAGCCTGGCAAAGGCAGAGCTTCATGGTTGGATGGTGAATTCTATGATGTCTTGGGAACCAATCATAACTTTGAGTTTCACCAGTTTTAACTTTATTGTATTTTTGTTTTGTTTTTAACAATTTGATGTGTAATTCCTTGAAAGTTGAATTAATGAGATGACTCCATTTTCCCAAAGTTGATATATTTTTATTGCATATCTTTCAATTTTTGTATGTGCATTTGCTTACACAACTCTGTTAAAAGGTGTTTGTTGCTTCACAATATGGATTGTCTGGAGTCATCAATATTTGCCTACATAATTGACAATTCATTTGACATGACACTTGAAGATTTTGTTTCATGTTTACCTATCAGGCGAGGTTTGGCCCAACAACTTATTTTCCTCATCATAGACATTCTAACATGTATCATTTCTTTATAGCTTTCCTTTTTTCTTTGAAGTGTAATTACTTTTAAATTGTGCATAGATTAATGCATTTTTCTTGGTACCTTTTAAGTCTATTTGCCTATCCTTATTAATTATTATCCTTTGCTAGCCCCTTTAAGCCTGACTCCCTTTCTTTGTGCCACTTAGCTCTATTACAAGCCAGTGACCCAAAATTATTTGTTTTATCCTAAAACTATACTTGAAGTTAGGGAAAATCTGAATTTTATGATTTTTGAAAATTTTAAGTTTGGGGTTACTCGTGAAATAGAACTTTCTTAAGTTTGGGATAGGTACAAGAGAAGAAAAAGTAGAAAACTGTTATAAAAACAATATGTCATCTTACTAAGTAGTGTTGGGGAATCAAGGGATAAGCTTTTGAAAAAAAATTCAAAATTCATCCTCAAGAGCGAAACAAACCCCTAGCCATGGATTATGTAAGTACAAAATTAACATAAGGGTTATGTGTTTACTTCTTGAAGCATCAAGGAGAATGCAATTTACCAACACCACGATCTCGAAATGTCTATACTCAGTCTACTCACATAATAGTCTATATGCATTATTATTGTCCCGTTTAACAGTAAAAGTTGACTACATAATAGTCATGATTAAGTCACACTTATTGTTCCCTTAAACAAAGTAACTATTCTAAGGATTTTATTATGATTTAAATAAATCTACATAATAAATAAAATGCCTCCAATTATTATATTAACAATAGTAAACATCATGATACAAATAATAAACAAGTAAAAATTGTTGGTCTATAGGGCTTACTCTAACAATCTCCCACTAGCACTACAACAAACTAGACATACTTTTAATACCCATCGATCTAGTGTGACCATCATGCTTCTGTTGAGCAAGTGGTTTTGTAAGTGGGTCAAAAATTTTATCCATGGTATAAACTCTACAAATCTTCACATCTCCTATATTGATGATCTCTCGAATAAGATGAAAATGTCGAGTATATGTTTGGATCTCTGGTGAGATATGGGTTCCTTAGCTTGCACAATTGCACAATTATTATCACAATAAAGGTCAATCAAATCCACAATGCTACTATATCTAATTCAACAATGAACTTTTTGATACAAAACCTTTTTTGCTTCATTAGAGGCAACAATATACTTGACCTCTATAGTAGAATCAGCGATTGTCTCTTGCTTTGAACTCTCCCAGCTCACAGTGCCACCATTTAGGCAAAACACATAGTTTGACACCCTAAATCCCAAAATAATACATATATATATATATATATATATATATATATATATATATATATATATATATATTTATACCATATTTTTATAAAAATTTGTAGCGTATAAAGAAAAATTCTTTCAAAGGAAAAGAAAGTTTTATGAGTTATTTAGGATATCACATTTCTCAAAATACAAATGGAACACTTTAGACATTTTTCCTCCTATAAAACAGTACAATCTCAATAAACTTGATTTAACTATAATTTCTTAATTTTATTCTAAAAATTTATGAATACTTATAAGGTCTTCATACAAAATCCCTTTCTAATTAAATAATTAAAATACAATTTATAATTTTCATCCCCGGTATCACCTATCAAAGCAGGTAATCCCAAACTTGAACTTCAAGACTCATTAACCTGTAATAACTGCGATTTCGCAAATGCAGGACCAAGCTAGTCAAACACAAACAACGAAGGAAGTGAGTTTCAAAATCATGTTGATAGTATAATATAAATAAAAAGAACACACAAATAATCATAATAGACCGTATCATAACACATCATGATATAAATATTCAAGGAAATAATACCATGTTATAACATCAAAGTCACTCGAGTAAAATCAATATCTCATTATAGTATGCATCAAATCGTCTAACAGAAACTATTATTACTTTTGAAACCCATTAATCACAACAAAACAATCACAAGAAAATGTAATGTAATGCATGAGCTTAGACTCTACTTCTTCACAATTTGGTACCTTTCTAATTGTGAAGTACTTGGTTAAGAGGCTTGATACTATCTCACCACGCGAGTGTACAGACAATTCAAATTGGCCCTATCCTTATAGATCCCCACAACTCAACCCGAGACATATACGCGACAGTTAAGTAAACGTGTGTTTTATAGGCTACCTCCAATTCACCTAGGAATTCCTCACCCGAATACCTCCAAGGTCTAACAATCTTGCGTTAAGGCTCAATAGTAGACTACCACAATCAGGCTCATTTAGTTGTACTTCCCCAACATCACTAGGCTTGTCAGGCCCTATCTATATGATGACAAGATAAACTCCACTTCAAAGAAATAACATCTAGTTTCTCCCCTCGTTGGCCTATGATACTCTATTAAGACAATCATCTCAAGCACAAGTTGGAATAACCACTATTTCATCAACTATGAGGTTACTTCAATATTCTCATCACAAATTTATAACATCACTATAATTAATCATACATCATCATCTCATAAACTCATCACAAATTTATAACATCATCATCATCATCATCACATAAACTTATCACAATTTTATAACATCACTATCATCACTCATACATCATCATCATCACAAAAATTTATCACAATGCATCCATCTTTTATTATCACATCACATAAACTCGTCTAATCAAGCATATGCACAAAATTCATTTGACACCCAATATCACAATAATATCAAATACCACACATTTAACAAAATAAAATCAATCAAAACCTTATAAATGTTTCTACTCCATATTTTAATCTCATAGTTTCCATATTTGCACCTAAATTAATTTATCCCTCAAAGGGTCACCGCCGTACGTAGCGAAGCCCGAATGAATCGTTGGGAATTACGACTTTCCCATTTATCCCTCAAAGGGTCACCCCTTACCTTATTTCGACGCTTTCACACGCAACTACGAGTCCACAAGCAAAAAGCATTTGTTCTTTGACTCCTTGTACATCAATCGATCTAACTCGACAATTTATGGGTAAACGTCAAAAATAAATTATGAGAACACATTCTAAAAGGGTCAATTTGAAAATTGAGTCAAGTAAACTTATCCTTAATCGGAAAATAATTAGTGGATAGCATAGCCATTGTTCACACAGTCGTTTTGATGTTGGTTTCATTCAAATCGGACTTACGGTGAAAAGAACAATGCAAAATAACAAATTTCATAAATTGAGAAGTTGAGTATTTTAAAGAAACATTTGGATGATTAAAAATCTGACAAAGTGGGTTAAATTAACTGAATAAATGGAGGAAATAACATATTGAATTTGGACAAATAACATATTAAATGGAGAAAGTTTTTCTATTTGGGTTGTTCTCTGTTTTCTATTCTATTTTGGTTGTTCTTTGTCTGCTCCGTGTGGCTGCATTTCATCTCCCAATTTCTTTATATTGTATCGCTTCTTTCTCTCTTGCTACTTTCTCTCTTATTATATTAGGTTATATTTGACTTATTTTTGAAAAAAAAAACATATTAGGTTATTATTAAGCTAACTCCTTGAACCCCATTTTATTTTATTTTCTTATCGTAATTTATTTTTTTATAAGACTCAACTAATTACACACTTATTTTAGTTTATTTATTTGCCACTAAAATAATATCTTCAAAAATATCAAATTAAAATGTTATTATATTTTGAGAATAGTTAAAATGACAAAATAAATAAATATAACATGAGTATTTTATATTAGCCACTAAATTGATTAAATAGTTATAAAATAGGCACATCATAACATGCACACATATAAAGAAAATTAAGTGCAATATTATTAATATTTCAAAACCAATATTTTACAAAAAAAATTATTAATGTGAGTAATTAAATTTCTAAAAATATATCAATAATAACAAAAACCAACATATTCAAAACTATTACTATACTTACTAATATATACATTTTAAGGCAATTTAACAACAAAAATATGTTTTAACACTTCTATAATAAAAATAGATACTCTAAAATCTTCATAAGATATTCAAAATAGTTATTTATAAAATAATTAATTAAAGTAAGAAATAGTTAGAAGCACTTAAAATATAATTATGTTCACATTTAAAAATTAGTCAAATGCATACGAAAGTATTTTAACAATTATCAATGCACATATATACACGTAAAATTACTTGAATTCTTATTCTTTAAAATCCTCACACTAAAACACTATTATTTTTAGAAAAATTAATAAAATAATTCAATATAATATTTAAATTCATACTACTCATTAAATTAAAAATGTATAAAATTATCACACCACAACAAACACATATAGAATTTTGTTCAGAAATATCCCTTTTTTTAAAAAAATTAACCAAAATGCCCTCTTTTCTGAAAACGTTTACCAAACTACCCTACTTTTTGGGTTTTTTTACTGGTCGCAACGGGGGGGGGGGTGCGACCTCCTGAAGTGAGAAATTTCGCAGGCCTAGTTGGAGGTCACAGGCCGGGGGTGCGACCTCCTTCTGGGTTTTTTTTTTGTTTTGTCTTTTTCTGCTGTTTTTGAATTTTTAATAATTATTTAATTATAATAATAATAATTAAAATAAAACATTAATATTAATAAAAATAATAATAATACATTAAAATTAATAATAATAATAATAATTAATAAATAATAATAATATTAATAATAATACATTAGTAAATAATAATAATAATAATTAATAAATAAATAAATAACAATACATTCATAAATATTAATCGTAATACATTAAAAAAATTATTATTAATATTATTAATATTATTAATTAGCTATAAACAATAATAATAATAATAATAATACATTAATAAATAATAATAATAATAATACATTAAAAAATTATTATTAATATTATTAATATTACTAATTAGCTATAAATAATAATAATAGTTATTTTTATTATAAATAATACATTAATAATAAAAAATAAATAATACTTATAATTATTATGATTATTATTATTATTTTAAATGATGATAATTAAAAATAATTTAAAATAAGAAATTATATTAAAATTTTAAAGAAAAAAATTAAAAAAAATACATGAAATAAAATGAAACAAAATACAAAATACATTAAATAAAGAGTTTAATAAAATGAAACAAAATACAAAATATATTAAATAAAATGAAACAAAATACAAAATACATTAAATAAACTGAAACAAAATACAAAATACATTAAACTATTGATGTCCACCTAAATGACCTCTAGTTCCACATCTAGGATGTCGTCGAACTCGTCTAACTCTTTGAACGAGTTGAGGTTCTTCCGGTTCATCCTGATCATTATCCTCAATGTAAGTCATAGGTGGATTTGAACCACTAGCACCTGCTTCCATAGGTGGATTTGAACCAATACCACCTGATTCCATGAAATTTTGAGGCTGAGGATTATACATGGAGTCAAACACAGCATAAGCCGGCTCAGGAGTTGTGCACTGAGTTCCAAACAAATTATAGAAAAGCCCACTTTCTGTCGGATAACCGGGGGTAGGCATTTCTGGTATCGGCGGAACGTAATATTGAGTCGGTGGTGGTGGATCATAACATGGTTGTGCTGTGTTTTGTTGTTGTGGGGTGGATTGGGAGGTCGACGTCACATAAGGATATGACGGTGGTTGCAATCGGGGATCACGGAGATATTGTTCCACAGATATAAATAATTTGGTGTGTTGTCTAAACCAAATCATATATTATGTAGTATGACATAAAAGACCTTCCACGATCTTACCTTGCAACATGTAATTGTGACGCTCATTCCAATGTTTAATTTCTTCCCTCCAAACCCAGTTCCAATTATCATCAACTCCATGCCTCATGTCGACCTCATGATACATTTGCATATCCTCGGGTGGTTGTGGTATTTCTTGATGGAAGCCGAACTGAAGTGTGACTCTATCTGTATGATGTTTTTCAACAATATGATAGCAATGCAGATAGGTACATGCACTCCAAGTGACCACCTCTTCTTCAGAAACTTCATGATGGAACATGAGGTAAGGTCTCCAATAGAACTGATATTTAAAAAAACAAGCTAAGTTAATTATAACAAGTATAACAAATAAAATATTTAAAAAATTCAAATAAAAGGGAATAAATATATTACTTCGTGAACCATCATGTGATCAATTGTTTTTCGGTATCCTTCTATGTCGTTATGAGGAACTTTACCGAAATTTAGACCACCTGAATTAAATCTGTCCAATATATTAAAAATAAAAAATATAATTAAATCAGTAATGTATTAAGCAATTGTTTTAAGAAAAAGGAAAAAAATAATATAAAATTGTACACGGTTGTTGGATTTGTCAGTCATCAATAACCCTCCGATCATACGTAGAATGTATGCCCGACAAGATGCTTGTTTTTCTAATTCAGATGCATCTTCACCAACATGGTCGAATGTATCCTTCAGCCACTTTAATTTAATTGAATTACCTTTTGTTGCTTCCGCAGGTGGGATAACTTCTAGGTAATTTTGACAAAGTTCTCTAACGTTCACAAAATTTGAACCGCTAACAGGAAAACCAGAAACATTTAATCCTAGAATGTAATATACATCTTCCAATGTTATTGTGCACTCACCTACTGGAAGATGAAACGTGTGAGTTTCTGGTCTCCATCTCTCAACCATAGCAGTGATCAGACCCACATCTAGTTTATAATTTCCGAGTTTGATCACTTCACCGAAGCCAGCCAGTTGCAAATATGGTAATATGGCTTCATTTGATTTTTTATTGATGTTACCGTGACATTTTAGTTTATCCTTTAACGGTGACTGAAATAAAATAAAATAATTAATAACATATAAAATATTATAAATAAAATCAAATAAGTAATGACATAGAAAATATTATAAATAAAATAAATAAAATTAGCTAAATAATGACATAGAAAATATTATAAATAAAATAAAATATATAATGACAATACTCCATAGATAATAAAATATTATTAATATTATTAATTAGTTATAAATAATAATAATAATACATTAATAATGATAATAATACATTAATAAATAATAAAAATAATACATTAATAAATCATACATTAATATTATTAATTAGCTATAAATAATAATAATAATAATAATAATAGTTATTTTTATTATAAATAATACATTAATAATAAAAATTAAAATAAATTAAATTAAATTAAAATAAAATACAAAACTTACAAATGCTTTAATATATTGGAATTCAGCTCTATGATTCGTAGATAGCTCCATGATAAAAGGATAAATTTTGTAAAATTGATGTATTTGAATGAATAAAATAGGAAGTTGTTGGATTAAGAAGAACTGAGGATGGTGTGAAAGAAGTTGGGGAGGGGTGTTATTTATAGGTCGCAGGCCCAGGCCACGAGTCTCCACTGGGCTGCGTGTGCTTTAGGGGGTCGCTCCCCCAGGAAGCGAACTCTTCAGGGGGTCGCTCCCCCAGGCTGCGACCTGCAGCGTGATAATCCTGGTGAATCTGGGCTGTTTATTAAAGGGTTATCAACGGTTATATATTATCCTGATCCAATCCTTGTATATAGTTTTCAACCAATAGGATCATGGCTTTTAAAGATTGAATCTCGTCTGTTGAAAAAAAATTATCAACGGATCAAAATAATCCAATCCTTGTGAGTAAATTTCAACCAATAGGATCATTGCTTTTAAAGATTGAATCTCGTCCGTT
This sequence comes from Cicer chorassanicum, assembly GCA_037974735.1. NCBI lineage: Eukaryota > Viridiplantae > Streptophyta > Magnoliopsida > Fabales > Fabaceae > Cicer > Cicer chorassanicum. The sequence continues at coordinate 26,664,192 of JBBPBP010000004.1, forward strand.
GAAAAAAAATTATCAATGGATGAAAATGATCCAATCCTTGTGATTAAATTTCAACCAATAGGATCATTGCTTTTAAAGATTGAATCTCGTCCATTGAAAAAAAATTATCAACGGATGTAAATGATCCAATCCTTGTATGTAGTTTTCAACCAATGAAATCATCACCACACCTTCTATAAATAGAAAACAAACTAACACTATCTCAACACACCTTCCATCTCAATATACCTACTATCTCACTATATCTCAACACACTTTCTATCTCTCCATTTCATACTTAAGAAATTACTTGATCATGGCTGCTCAACAAGTAATTTGTATTGTTTATTACAATGGTTCAATTGTTGATGGAGTTGAAGGTAAAACATTCGTAAGTGATTACAAAAAGGCGTTCAAAGTACATTCGGGAAGCAACTTTGCTCGTCTAAAGAATGTCATTAAAAAAAAGTTACAGCTCGATGAAGGAGTCACGATAACTGATATAGTTTATCGACACCTTGTGTTCTTTGGTGAAAATACAACAAGGTTTGAACTCATGAAGGTTTGCGACGACGAAGATGTTGAGTTGATGTTTGATGTTTATGCACAATGGTCACAACTCGGCACCATCGAGTTATATGTTACCTTTCAGTCTGGTCCTCCATCAACAAACATTTTTCAACCATCGACCTCAAACATACCTTATCAACCATCGACCTTAAACATACCTTATCAACCCGACTTATATTCTCCATCACGACACTATGAACCATCACAACAATATTCTCCATCACAACACTATGAACCATCACAACAATATTCTCCATCACAACACTATCAACCATCACAACACTATGAACAATACTCTACCCAAATAGAACAATCTCATTCGGAAAGTGATCAACTCCATCATCAATCTCCTCCGACAAATCCACAATGCGGTCTTCCCATTAATGTCTTATATAATATCAACGAGGAACAATTAAGTGATGCTAGTGAAGAGGATGAAACATACTTCGATGAATCATTTGATAATTCTGACGATGACATTGATGTTGATGAAGATATGGAAGCAGAAGATCAACATATACTACCTGAATTTGATCTACCATCTCACTTGAAGAGCATCAATATAGATAGTCAAGTGCGTTCAAGTGAATTTCATCAGTTGTTCATTAACGACGTCCCAGCATTAGATGGAACTCTTGCAGTTGGAATGAAGTTTCAAAACAAAGATGAATGCTTACATGCAATCAAACGTTACCATCTAAAACAATCACTGAATTTTAAGGTACACAAATCAGATTTAGAAAGGTATGTTATTTATTGTTCAAGTCCAAATTGTTTGTTTAGATGCAGAGCTTCAAAACGCAAAAAAAGTGAATTGTGGGTGATTGGTAAATTGAATGTGCCTCATACATGCACAAATTCTGCATTGTCACAAGATCATACGAAACTCGATTCTAACATGATATGTACAAGCGTAATGGAAGTTGTGAAAGTGGACCCTTCAATCAAAGTGAAGGTCATTATTGCTGAGATGCAGGCTTTACACAACTACACAGTTAGTTATAGAAAAGCCTGGATAGGAAAAAATAAAGCGATCAAACACATTTATGGCAATTGGGAAGAGTCTTACAATCAACTCCCACAATGGTTAATGGTTATGCAAACGTTTGCTCCAGGAACCAAAGTTGAAATGGAAACCATCTCAGCTTATCATGAGAATACTTTGATAAATGGGATAAGGATATTTCATAGACTATTTTGGGCTTTCGTTCCGTGCATATCTGCGTTTAAATTCTGCAAACCAATAGTACAAGTTGATGGGACTTGGTTGAACGACAAGTACAAGGGAACTCTACTGATAGCAGTTACACAGGATGGGAACGACAAAGTAATCCATATTGCTTATGCTATTATGGAAGGTGAGACAAAAGAGGGTTGGAGTTTCTTCTTGAGAAATTTGAGAAAATACGTCACTCCACAACCCAACATTTGTTTGATTTCGGATAGACACGAATGCATTAAGAGTGCTTATAATAATCCGAACAATGGGTGGCAAGATCCTCCGTCAAAGCATATGTTCTGTGTCTGACATATTTCACAAAATTTTGCAAGGGAATTTAAGGACAATGCTTTGAAGAAAAAAGTTGTTTCTATGGGTAATAGTTTCATTCTTAATTTTTACAATTAGTCTAATTTTTAATAATTTCATTCTTAATTTATATAATTTTATACTGTTTCAATACAGGTTACTCGATCAATAAGCCTACATATAGATACTACCACAGAGAAATCGGCATAGAAAACCCGAATGCTTTGAAATGGTTAGACAATATACCTCGACAAGATTGGATTCAAGCATTCGATGGAGGTAGTCGTTGGGGTCAGATGACAACTAACCTTGCGGAGTCGATCAATGCAGTATTAAAACGCACGCGCAACCTTCCCATCACTGCTTTGGTCCAATCAACTTATTTTAAATCAGGGACACTGTTTCCAACCATGGGAAAACAACACGCAACAATTTTAGCTTCTGGTCAGGTATACACAGAAACTTGCATAAATTTTATGAAATTGGAAATAAAAAAATCCAATAGTCATAGAGTGGATAGTTTTGATCGGAGCAACCATACTTTCATGGTCCACGAGACAGTAGTTCCAAAGGAAGGGCGACCAATTGGTCACTTCAGTGTAAACCTTCCTAACAAGTGGTGCGATTGTGGGAAATATCAAGCTAAACATATGCCTTGTTCACATGTCATAGTAGCATGTTCTAGCATAAAATATGATTATTGGAGCCTTATACCTAATGTGTACAAGGAGGAAACGGTACTAAAAGTCTACGACGAAGCGTTCCCACCTATACCAAACAAAGGATATTGGCCAGAATATCAAGGTGTTAAGGTGTGTCACAATCCACTAATGCGGAAAGTCAAGAAAGGTCGCCTAAAGAACAAACGCATTAGAACAGAAATGGACACCATAGAAACAATTCAAAGAAAATGCGGATTATGTCGGGTTTCTGGTCACACTAGGAAATATTGTCCAAACGTTGCGGGAACATCTACTCAAATTGAATGTATTTTGTATTTTTTTTCATTTTATTTAATGTACTTTTTTTTTTATGTATTTTGTATTTTATTTCTTTTTATTTCATGTACTTTTTTAATGTATTTTCTTTAAAATTTTAATATAATTTTCTATTTTTAATTCTTTTTAATTATCATCATTTAAAATAATAATAATAATTATAAGTATTATTTATTTTTTAATATTAATGTATTATTTATAATAAAAATAACTATTATTAT
>JBBPBP010000004.1:26668102-26703919 GCA_037974735.1 Cicer chorassanicum
TTATTAATTATCATTATTATTATCATTATTTTTATCAATACATTAATAAATAATAATATGTACTATTATTAATATTGTTATTATTTATTAATTTATTATTATTATTATTAATATTAATGTATTATTTTTATTATTTATTAATTTATTATTATTATTTATTAATTATTATTATTATTATTTTATAACTTATTAATAATATTAATAATATGAATAATAATTTTTTTAATGTATTATTATTATTATTTATTAATGTATTGTTATTTATTTATTTATAAATTAATTATTATTATTAATATTTACTAATGTATTGTTATTTCATCGAGAAGCAATTCCGTAGCCACATTTTCACTTTTTCTTAATGTAGGGATATCATTTTCAATGAGCAGTATGACATCCACATACAAAATTAGAAACACTATTGTGCTCCCACTAATCTTGTAGACACAAGGTTCATCTTCATTCTTAATTTATCCAAAGTGTGTTACAACTTGATCAAAGCAAAGATACCAACTTCTATAAGCTTGCTCCAATCCATAAATGGACCTTTGTAGCTTGCATACCTTTCCAGCATCCTTTGGATCTTCAAAACCCTCAAGTTGTGTCATATATACATCCTCAAGAAAATTCAAGTTAAGGAATGCAATCTTGACGTCCATTTTCCAGATTTCATAATAATGGTATATAGCAATAGCAAGCAGAATCTGAACAAATTTAAGCATGGCTACTTGAGAGTAGGTTTCATCTGGATCTATACAAGGAATTTGTTTAAAACCTTTCGCCACTGGTGTTGCCTTAAAAGGATTTAACTTATCATTTATGTCAATCTTCTTCTTGAAGACCACTTGCACCCTATGGGTTTTATCTTGTTAAGTGCATCAACAATGATCCATAACAGGTTAGTGTATATGGACTCCATTTTAGACCCCATGGCTTTAAGCCTTTTCTCAAATTCTAGGCCAAACATCGCTTCATAGTAGGTTGTGGACTCATCTTGATCCGCGAGTAACACATCACATTATTGAGTAAGGATGAGTCCATATCTCTTTGGTTGATGGCATGGTCTCCTAGACCTCCGAGGTTCTTGTGCTACTTGAACATGACATTCACCCCTAACTCCTTATATGTTCGTGTTTTATCACTAGTTGGGCAATAGTTTGTGGATCTTGGACCTCTCCAAATTCTATATTCCTTCCGCTGTTTCCTATAGAGATGAACTCACTTTCTAGGCATACACCAATTCTCCCAACAAACACTTTGTCATCAGAGGGAAGATAAAAATAGTATCCTTTAGTTTCCTTAGGATACCCCACAAATATACATTTATCAAATTTAAGACCAAGTTTATTAGAAATCAAACGTTTGAAATAAATTTCATATCCCCTGATATTCCTACCATTTTAAATGTCATCATCTGATATCCCTACCATTTTAAATCAAGATGTAAATCAATCAAGTTGTTTGATACACTTGAATGATATAGGATTTGAAATGTAATATTTTCTCAATGAGAGTTGGAATTCTAGAAATAGACTTTGTGTTAATTTAGATACAAACTGGAACTAATGTAAGCCAATCCATTAGTTACAATGACTCTTTCATCCATAAGAGGTACCTGAAGAGGTGTAAGAATACTTGTAAACCTCAATGATAGCTTGCCAAAATATTGAGAAGACTATAAAGCTTTCTAGTGGTGACAACTTGGAGAGACATAAGATTACTCAAAGCCTGAAGAGGCATAGTATATAATACTTGTATGCTATTGTTCAATTGTGGATTAAATCCTTGATTGTACTAAGGAAAAATCTCTTAGTTAGAGGAGGACTATAAATAGCAATAGTTTGTTGGAACTAGAATAAAAATACACTTGTCCCTTCTATATCTCTACTCTGTTAGTTAATCTAAGTTCTTTATGATTCAAATTTATTTTACTTAATCTAATTTATAACCATAAGTTGAATGTTTTGATAAAGAACTTATCTTTTTATTAACAATCGAAATAGTTTTCAAAAATGAAAGACACAATTCAACTCACTTTCTTGTGTTTTTCAGCACCTTCAATTGGTATTAGAGTTTGGTCTATTTATTGAGCACTTTAACGTGTAGGATTAAGGATTCTTTACTACTGGAAATATCAATGAAATGGTTTGAATAAATGTATGTTTTTGGTTCAGTCCTTTTCTTTCAACTTCTTTTGAAATTCATTTTTTTTTTAAATTCTTTCAAATTATGGGTTGACAAAAATCCTTTGTTGAAGATTGAAATTGCCATTGGACAATAGATAAAATGCATTAGTAAATCATCTATTCGAGTCAAATGACACTTTCATCTCCTTACAAAAGTCATTTCTTGAAAAGTTTTCTTGGTGAGCTTTTGTATAGGCTTTTAAAAAGAAAAACTTGAGTATTTGAGTTAAAGTCATTTTAGAATCTTTGTATTGAGATAAATGAATGCTCAAAGAGAAGAGTAGAAAAGAAAAAAGATTTTAATTATGTTTGTTGAATAGGGTTAAAATCTTAACTACATACCTAAATGAGAGATATCATCTTAGATTAGTATTATCTATAAAAATATTTTATCATTTTATTAGTTTTAAACTGCAGCTAGAAACTCTTTTTGAAACAATGACCTGTTTAAATGAATTCTAAAAAATTCATTAAGGCTACGAGTATTATTTGCTTGCCTCTTCAGGCTTCTAGTATTATTTTCTATGCCTCTCTAGGCTTCAAGTATTCTTTTCTCTACCTCTTCAGACTCTAAGTATTCTTCCACCTCTTCAGGTGCCTCTTTTTGAATTAAAGAGTTGTTGCCACTATCAGGTCTGGGTACATTCATCCAAGTATGGTTATGAGTTAACACATAATCTTTCTACAAATGTTTAACTTTCATTGAGAAATAATACAATTCAATTCCTATATCGATACAAGTGTATGGAAATAACTTGATTGATTTACATCAATTTCTAATAACTCTCAACAGAGAGGATTTTTCATTCATTCTTTTCTTTTGATGTGTTCATTGCTTTTTCATAAATCTTCCACGAACATTACCTTTTTCTTTGGATTTATTAATCATTCTGAAATTTTCTTTTCTTGTATCAAATTCTTATCTTTAGAATGTTCGTGATTGGATGAATTCTTTTGGAATGATGAAGATCATTGTGAGTATCATTATTGTCACGATGGTCATCTTTATTTATTATTGTTGTTCATAATACCTAACATTGTTAATCGAACATCATTGAATTGGATTTCATCAATCTTCTTTATTTTTAAAATGTTTCTATTTAAATGCTAAGAATATAACCATCGGGAATAGTGCTATTAGAGATCTTGACACGTAGCAATAGTAAAACTGTTAAAAGATTTATACTATTCATAGTACTATTCTAGGCTATTGTTGTACTACATGGACAACTGGATGGTACTAACTAGAGGGTATAAATCATTTCCATGTTGTGATGCCATGTCATCAGAGCAACAATGTTCATTCTCTTAGAACTTTGTCTTCAAACGAATACTAACAATATGCCAATCTTCAATGTTGACATATTGACTAGAGACATTGACTTTTCCACATGATAACTTTATCAGAGGAAACAATGCTTCATAAAATTTCCAAAGTTATTTTCTTTATTAGTGGATTTGACTTTTATCATATTTGCGCTCTTTTCTTTTGTGATTAGAGGATCATTTGACTTGAATATGAACAATCAGACGATCGTTGCAATGTCTTACATTAATATATAATGACTTCCTATATTAGTTAACATAATTAATCGTGCATTAGTAAAAATGACACTCAAATTATTATATTCAACTTATTGATAAAGTTTTCTACTTTAGTAAATAAATAGTCATTGATATAAATTTTACCTTCTAACTTAATCTACACACTAACAAATATAGTTATGAAATAATTGTTCTTTTTTTCTATCATCATTAAAACATTAATGAGAGGATTATGCTAAAATCTCTTTTTCACAAACATAATTTTCATCACTCGAATAACATTGATCCATCCTTGAGTCCTTCTACTTGTGGACTCATCATCCTTCTTCAACTTGGAGGATTAGCCAATCTTGGCTTTGATTTTCCTTTTTGTATTTTTCTCTTTTATTCCTTGAGCAATTTTACCTTTGATCTCTTATTCAACTTTTTTTAACTTTCCAAATAATGTAGACAAGCTCATTGTTGCAAAGTCCTTAGACTTAGAATTTGTTAGAAATCATAAGCTTGAATTATGCATCAACATGTCTAGACAAATTTTTGATAATTTCTTCGAAAGCAACACACAAGAATATTTTTAGCTTTCCAATCGTGTTTTACATTTTTCTTGTACAAATTATTATGTTGTTCTTTTGATTTTTCAATTTCAATACCATTTAAATCCATAATTGGAATATAGGGATCAGTTTCAACGGTTTCTCATACAACCAAGTCAATAGCAATGATATGGATTTTCATTTTCTCCATCCAATACAAATAGTTTCTCTCTTTGAAAATAGGAGCTCTATTCTACTCTCTCTTTGGATATGGAATTATATTGTTATCTTTTTCTATAACTCTTTAAGTCGTTAAACTTGTAACAAAAAGAGATCTGACTCTTGGTGCCACTTGTTACTCAAGAAATTGTTTGCTCAATGATCTTTAGAAGGGTAGATTGAATAAAGTTCACACTTTTTGAAAAATTATCAGTCCCGCACTAGGAAAACGATTTTGAAAACATGATTGAACCGATGTACTTGTTTTGGAATTCGTATTAAAAATATCAATAGTATTGTAGTCAATTATAATGCTGAGAATGTTTGAAAGAGAATTTTAATTCAACAAATAAAAGCAATATCATACTTCAAAACATAATTTTCTAAATTTTTAATCTTTCTATCAATTTAAATGTAAAATAATATGATTTGGCATTTAAAAAGTAAAAATACTACATTTTATAATAAAAACTTTCCTCTTTTAATTACTTAAACAATATCTCAAAAATATTTGTTAGTATTCTCCTACGAATATATATTGGATTTTCACGTTAGATATCAATGTAAAATCGTTTCACATTAAACACATTCATTTAATTATTATTTTTTAGTTCTATCGAAGAATTCGTAAATGCCACTAGAAATTTAAACACACAACTGTGAGATTTTGATTTTGAATCCAAGACATGATGTCCCATTTAACAATGTCGATATATGTCAGTTGAAGTAACACTTAAACACATTTTCATTTAATTTATACATTCTCCTTAATTATACATTTACCTTATTTTACATAGATGCTACTCATTTTCTGCCCACGATATCTCAATCCATAAGCAGATGTTGTTAAAATTAGACACTAGCAGATCTTGGCCATATTGTAATCTTTTAAAACAATCTCCCGAACTTTGGTCATGACACATCAATATTCTATATGCCACATAATTATAATTGTGTTACCTCTAACTATATGATGAGTTGTCAACTTAAAAACAATTCTTTTCTTTTCTCTCTAATATGTTTATCCAAATTAATTTTGTGATAATTATTTTGTTGTTTCATTTTTACCATTTAATGCATTTTTTCAAGTAGTTACACGCCTCTTCCAATTCCAAACATAATATTAATTACACTCAATTTCAAATATCTTATGCATTTACTAGCTACTAATTTTTTTACCTTCCTTAATCTCTTAACATTCTCTTTTATTTCCACAAGCCCACTCCCAATCCTCTCAAACTCCAATTACATCAACATCAAAAAAAAATTGATTGTATTTTCTTTTTGGATCTGCAATGCATCTTTGATTCAACCAATATTGCATATATTCAATCAACTTAACAAACAACATTCAACTTAATGGTTGTTGTTGGAGGACAAATGCCATTATCTTCATCTTCTTTTTTGTTTAATATTTGTGTTTGACTTGAAATTTTTTGTTTAATATTTATGTGTTTGTTTTGAAATATTTGTACCGTTGATTTTCTTTGTAATGTTATTTACAATGAATATTTTGGAATGTCTATAAAAACTAGAATTGAGGGAAATATTAAAGATTAGGTATGCTAGCACAAATCAAATAAAATAAGACATTTACGATGTCAAATATAAAATCATTAGTCTTTAATTATGTAGTTGTTTTACGCAGCTAACTTTATTCCTTTTCTAGAAGTTTGGATGATGAAGAAAAAAGAAAATAAGGAGTTGAGACAAAAGTTTGTGGTGAAAAGAAAAGTATAAGATAAAAGTTTGATAATTCTATATGTTTCATAATTTAGTATGTACATTCTAACTTAAATAATTTGTTGGATTTTTTTCCAACAAAATAGTTTATATGAAGTTGTTATCTCTATTTTTGTACATTTATGAATTGGTTTGTGTCTTTCTCTTATTCAAACAAAATCTGGACCTCACATATATATAGCTTATTTAAAAATTTACCCGATTAATTAAACATGTATATTTACATGTTTCTTATTTTATTAAAGTCGATCACATTGAATTTATTTGTACTTTTGATGTAAACTTTAGAATTTTTCGTGACACCAATGGAATGAATATGTGAGCTTATATCTATTTTATGTTTAGTCTTTTTTCAACCGAGTCTCAATACAATAAAAAAAAATATAATTTGATCTTAATTAATATGAACATGTATTAGTATTACTTCCAAAAAGAGTTTATAAAATTTTATAATAACATAATTTATATATACGTTAATGTTTGATTGTTCCTTGTAACAAGAATGAAATTGATGGATTTTGGTGGTTCCAGTTTACCATCACAAATATTATATTTCTATAAATTATATTTAAGAATTACAAACTTTTTTGACTCAATAATTATAAGTTAGATACACAAACAATACATAAATTTTAAATAATAAAAAAGTTATTTAAAAAAAAAAAAAAAACTACAAAAAATTCTTAAGTTTAGTCGACGCGTTGCGTGGGTCCTAGTCTACTGTAATTAAATTAAATAAGCTAATTTTATATATCATAATGTATTTGTAGTGGTCACAAAGAGATTATCCATACGTGTCTTCTTTTATATCAAAAATCCATACGTGGCTTACTCATTAGCACTATCACTTTTTATTTGACTCTATATTAACAATATGCATCATCCACATTCTCTTTACCTTTAACAACACCATCATATCCTCTTGTCTTGTGTGCACTTTTTTAATATATCCTTTTATTTTTATTTTTATTTTTATTTTTATTTTTTGTGGTAAAATTTCATTCAATTCAATCATGCTAGAAGGCAAGGCAGTGATTGGTGAGACGGACATGCTTCAAACTATGCAGCAAGATGCTCTTGATTTAGCATCCAAAGCACTAGATTTCTACGATGTAACTGACGCTATTGAGATAGCTCGATTTATTAAGAAGGTACTTCCATCTACAGTAACTAACTTATTTTTAAATTTTATTTTTTAGTTAATATTATGTATATCATCAATATTTTTCACTTTGTATTTTTATATCTTTTATAATGATAAATATATCAATACTTATAATGATAATTCAGTAAACGTAGTATTTTTTTCTATTTTATTTATATATTTTTATTAGTGTATTTGAAATTGTAGGTGGATTATTGTGGGAATGATAGAGTAGTAAAATTAAATTCTTCACTAGCTGATTTTGTTTTCATGTTTATCTGTTGTTAATTATTGCAGGAATTCGATAGGGTACATGGACCTGGTTGGCAATGCATTGTAGGCACTGATTTTGGTTCCTTTGTGACACATTGTTGTGGCTGTTTCATCTATTTCTGTATTGGTAGCTTGGCAATTTTGCTTTTTAAGGGCTCTGCTGGTCCACAAGCTGAGGAAAATCAGTTTTCAGTTACAGGGGCAACAAAAGCATGAATTAATTTCCTTATTATTTGTTTATTTTAGTTCTAATAGTAGTGTAAAGAGAATTGGAAAAGGTTTAACAATCAAATCATGGTATTTCTTTTATTTCCATGGTATTTGCGAGTTCGATTTTGACTGACTAACTAACTGTATATTTTAAAATATATTTGATATTTAAAAAATTAAAAACTCATGATAAATGATTATATAATATTATATTGTTCTTTTAATTTTTTTTAAATATCAAATATATATCAAAATATAAATTTAATCTTCTAAAGTCATCTCTCCAAAAATCAACTTGCAAAGACACTATAAATGTTAAATTAGTGTGGTTTAATATAAGATAACTCTTGATAATTCTAAGTGGCAATTCACCCGCCACCCTTCTTGCCCCTCTAGCATTTGTGGAAATAGTCATTGGTTCAACATTCATAAGATATAAATGCATAGACGAGCTAAAGGCTTGTCTTTTCTGCATTATATTCTTATGAATGATCTAGACAAAAAGAAATTAAACCTAGGAAAAGAATGATTTTTCTTTGTATCCTGTCAGAAAGGTTCATCAAAAATGGACAATCTAGTTATTTATATACCCAGTTAGTTATTGGTGTGGTTCTGATTGATTAAGTTAGTATAATTCCAAATACAAACAGTTCAGTCTGAATCAACTTGCTCTGATACTATAAAATATATGATAGTACATTGTTTCATTGATGAAACCTAATTAGTTGATTCTAATTAATATTATAAATACACGAATAAATTTGAGTAAAGAAATTATATATATAGACTTGTCGTTTTGTTTTGTTACACTCAGACAAGTTAATCAACACCTCTGTATTAATAAGAACCTCTATAGGACACCACCCACAATCGATTGCCTTTACTTGGCAGTAGCAAAGTAAGAAAATTTATATTAATTTGTTGCTTCATGTGTCTTCTATTGAACATATTGCTCCAATTTCTTCTATGAGTTGTTAAGTAAAATAAGTCCTTTAAGTTAGTCCTATATTTTCAGTTAGTTTGTTATACAATTAAGGTAAATAAGTTAGTTAGTAAGTTACTTCAGTTCAAGTGCCTATATATATAGGATTGTTTAGATGGGCACATAATTTAATTTTTTTTCTTTGTAATCCTTTTTGTTCATTTTCTATTTAATACAGTTTACATTCAACAAAATCATTTGTTCATGATATACTTCAATATGGTATCAGTGATATAAGTTTTTTTTTTCTTTTTTTTTTTTCCTTTTTTTCTTTTCCTTTCATCTCTTCTCCTTCGCATCAATGGAGGATCCCCAGAACAACAACAACCATGCCAATCCCTTCTTCATCTCCAATTTGGATAATCTTGATCTTGTTCTTGTTACCCATTCTCTTACAGGGGAAAATTACGGTTCTTGGCGTCGTGCCATGGTGATGTCGCTAATTGGTCGCAATAAATTAGGGTTTGCAGACGGTTCCATCGCGCAACCTGATGAAGACGATCTCCAATTTCTCGCCTGGCGCCGCAACAATAGCGTTGTGGCCTCTTGGATCCATAATTCCGTTTCTAAAGAAATTCAAGCTTCTGCAATCCACTCCAACTCTGCTTCTGAGATTTGGGCTGACCTTTACATGCGATTTCATCAAAACAATGGGCCTCGCATGTTTCAGTTAAAAAAGATCTCCTTTCTTGCACTCAAGGCTCTTCATCTGTCACCACGTATTTACCCAAGTTCAAACCTCTTTGGGAAGAAATTGGTGAATTTCGTCCCATTCATTCTTGTCATTGTGGCAGTGTTCAACCCCTGGTCGATTACTTGCATCACGAGTACGTTCTTTCCTTCCTCATGGGCCTCAATGATGACTTCAACCATGTTCGTGGTCAGATTTTGTTGAGTGATCCTCTTCCTCCTCAGAACCGTGTTCTTGCCCTTGTAACTCAAGACGAGAAACAACGACAAGTTGGGTCTTCTCATCCTCCTTCTGAAACTGCAATTGCCTATGCTGTCCAAACCAAGAATTCAAAGTCCAAAGGCAAAAAGGATCGTCCTCTCTCAACTCATTGTGGCCTGTTAGGCCATATTAAAGACAAGTGTTTCAAACTTCATGGTTTTCCTCCAGGCTACAAATCCGTCACTCAATCTAAGCCTTCGCACTCCATCAATCAAGTTGTCGATTCTACTTCTGGCTCCTTTGAGCCTCCTCAGTTAAGGGGGCGTATTGAACATATTGCTCCAATTTCATCTATGAGTTTTTAAGTAAAATAAGTCCTTTAAGTTAGTCGTATATTTTCAGTTCGTTTGTTATACAATTAAGGTAAATAAGTTAGAAAGTTACTTCAGTTCAAGTGCCTATATATATAGGATTGTTTAGATGGGCACATAATTTAATTTTTTCTTTGTAATCCTTTTTGTTCATTTTCTGTTTAATACAGTTTACATTCAACAAAACCCTTTGTTCATGATATACTTCAATACCATCAACCGCACCACACTTCCTACTACAACTCGACAAGTCCTAGATCACCCACACGTATGGTAACCAATTTGAGATGTCCCTTTGTTAATATTCAATGATTTTTGCACCATGTACTCGGATAAACCATCATACACAATATGTTACTTTTGGAGCAAGCTTCTTAGCAAATGAGAAAGTTGATTCATTCATATGGTTATTTGAAAAAAAATTGGAAGCAATGAGAGGACATAAGCCAACACTTATAATAACCGACCAAGATCCATCCATGAAAGTTGCTATAGAAAAAACTTGTATGCAAACGCTATGTGACTCTTTTACAGCGCTTTTGCAAAAGAGCACTGTAATAGGGTTTTATATATAAAAGGCTTCTTTGTTTTATTATATGCAAACGCTATGTGACCCTTTTACAGCGCTTATGAAGAAAGCGCTTTAAAGACCTCCATATTTTATTTTTTTTAAAACCCTATTACATCGCTTTTTCAAAAGAGCGTTGTAATAGGGTTGTATATATAAAAGGCTTCTTTGTTTTATTATATGCAAACACTATGTGACCCTTTTACAGCGCTTTTGCAAAAGAGCGTTGTAATAAGGTTTTTTATATAAAAGGCTTCTTTGTTTTATTATATGCAAACACTGTGTGACCCTTTTACAGCGCTTATGAAGAAAGCGCTTTAAAAGACCTCTTTATTTTATTTTTTTAAAACCATATTACAACGCTTTTTCAAAAGAGCGTTGTAATAGGGTTTTATATATAAAATGCCTCTTTGTTTTATTATGTCCAAGGCCTTTGTGACTTCATTAATTTGGGATGATCGGTTAAGTTCAAGAAAAATTCCAAATAATTTTGTTTTCTTCCAAATAGTTAAATTATTTTTTGTTCCAAATAATAATTTTTTTCTTCCAAATTAGTTAAATTATTTTTTCTTCTAAATTGTGTTTAATTATTTTTTCTTCTTCCAAATAATACCTATATATATATCAATGCTAAATTACATGGTTGGGATGATCAGTTCAAGTTCAAGAAAAATTCCCAGTATAAGCAGAAAATCTGTATACAATTACATATAGTATAAGCAAAAAATTACATACAGTTCAAGCTAAATACCAAAATGCTCAATTCTGGCATATCAAACAATTAAATTATATGAACTCAGTTCAGATTACATGACTTAAAAACAATTAAACACATTAAGATGCCCTTCTTCTTTTCTTTGCAGGATTCACATTTATTTGTCCATTAATGATACGAAACGATGGATTAATCCAAATTCCCTCATCATGATCATCTCTAAGATATAAACCATCATCAGTTGAATCAATTTCATGTGGTTGTGATGTTACAAAGAAACGACTATTACCAACATCTTCATCATTATTGTTATCATCACTTATTTTATTGGTCGATAGGACAACAAACCATTTATCATCAGCAGGATCAGTGACATAAAACACTTGTTGAGCTTGCGACGCTAAAATAAAAGCCTCATCTTTGTATCCCACCCTATTAAAATCGACAAGCAAGAACCCTGACTCATCAATCCGAACGCCATTATTATTATCGACCCACTTGCAACCAAATATGGGAACACGAAACATTGTGTAGTCTAGCTCCCATATGCGCTCGATAACCCCAAAATATGATAGATTTGCATATATTCGGTTCTTGTCTTTTGCACTTGAGATATGCATCGCTTCAGCTAAGAAAGTGACTCCGCTATTTTGCATAGTGGTTTGATCATCTTGTTCTTTGGTATAAAATGTGTAGCCGTTAATTACATAACCGGTGTAAGAAAAGACATGTAAACTCGGACCATTTGCTAGCCACCTCAATCTCTGTGAAATTGATCCGGGGTCTACATCAAACTTTGACTTTATGTGATTTTTTAACCATGTTATGAAACTTCGATTGTGCTCTCGAGTTATCCAATTTTGATTCCTATTCATGTTCAAACTAGATAACTGATCCATGTTTATTGTAACATACGATTGAACCTCATCATTAGAGCTGTCAAAACGGGCTACCCGGTCCATTTAGGGCCGGCACTAACGGGTTGCGGGCTTCTTCGGACCGGGCTAGAAAGCCCTGTTATAATATGGGCTGTTAAAATACTACCCGAGCCCGGCCCTAGACGGGCTGCGGGCTGGGCGGGTAGCCCACATATTATTTTTTTTAAATTTTTTTATTATATTTTTAACTTTCTTACAACTCTTTTAATTAAAAAAATTTCTTCATGCCCATTTAAAAACAACTTAGTTCAAAGTTTCTTCATGCCCATTTCAAAACAACTTAGTTCTACATGCCTATTTAAAAACAACTTATATGATGTTCTAGAGCATTAAAAATACGCAATAAAATAACACACAAACTAAGTTCAAAATTCGAATTTTCCAATTAACACAAACTCGATTCAAACAACACATTATCCAAGACCACACATTAACCAAACAACACACAAAATTAAAATAAGTTCAAATTGTCAAAAACAACTTAGATTTGTCTAGCATGGAACAAATGAAAAACTCAAATCAAATTTAAATAGAGTGCTAAATAGTTCGGCCCAATTTAATTTTTATTTGTTCGAGCCTTTTTTTTAAGACTATTTTTACTCTTTTTATTTTTTTAAAATTGATTATGCAGGCTGCGGGCTACCCGGTACCCATACGGGCTAACCCTAATGGGTAACGGGTTTATTCGGACCGGGCTCAAAAGCCCTGAAAAAATTCGGGCTGAAACTTTTAGGCCCAAACCCTATGTTTTAGCGGGCTGGGCGGGCCGGCCCATTCGGACTAGCCCATTTTGACGGCTCTACTCATCATCATTGTGCAAAACATACAATTGTGCCTGCTCCCATTCTGTCCTTGATATAGTCATTAGTCTCTTTTCAATTATCCCTTCTCCTGATAATCTTCCCGAATGACGAGACATGGGAAGCCCTATGGATTCAACATTGGACAGATATTCAGTACAAAATTCAGCAGCTTCTTCGACAATGTACTATTAAGCAATACAACCTTCTGGTCGACTTCTACTTTTTACGTACCCTTTTAATATTTTCATATATCGTTTTATCGGGTACATCCATCTCATATTAGCTGGCCCACAAAGTTGGGTCTCCTTAATATAAGGACATAGCCTTTGCCACAATCACGGAGATTTTGCTTTCGCAGAGATTGAAATGTCGTTCTGTTAAACGCCACTCCTTGGACGAAAGAAGGTGTAAGGTGAACCATTATATAAAAAAACGAGGGTGGGAAATAAATTTCAAGCTCACACAAAGTAACAACAATTTCCCTCTGCAATGTCGGTAATTTCTGAGGATCGATCACTTTACTACAAATTTCCCCGAAGTTGAAACATAATTTAGTTATGGTTCGGCGAACTTTTTCAGTTAAAATTGAACGTATTCCTATTGGTAGTAAATGCTCCATTAGAATATGACAATCATGGGTCTTCATTATCATTTGGCAAGATATCTTTTAAGAGTATTAGTAATTATGTGAAGCTTCTATCAGACCATCCATTACTCGCTTTTAAGTTGTACAATTTTAATATCGTCGACAGTCTTGTGAATTTAGTACAACCATTATATAATGGTTTCTCTGCATCACTCAACAAGCTCTCAAACATTTTAGGACAATCACGAAGATCTTCTTCAATTGCTTTTGCAATCTCCTCAACTCGGTCCGGCTCATATGTATCTGTGTCGAAATCAGTTGAAGCATATGTATCTGTGCGGGTGTTTCCATTTATTTTCTCACCATGTCTTATCCAACATGTATAGCTTTGATCAATTCCATGCCATACTAAATGTCCTTCCAATTCATCTACTCTAACACGTTTTCCAAAACAACATTTTAAACAAGGACAAACGACTCTATTTGGATCTTTTGCATTCATCACTGCAAACTCAACAAACTCCTTCACTCCATTTTCATACTCTTTTGTCAATCGATTGGCAGACATCCATTTCTGGTCCATTTTATATGACCTATATATATAAATGCAGTTACACAAATAATAAGCATGATTTCAAGTCTGATATATATGACCTATATATAGTACACATATCTAATATTGGTCCAAGATTGATTTCTAAACAGAACATATCTAATATCATGTAACAATTTTAAAACATAACATATCTAATATGTAACAATTTATCAGTTTTAATTATTGACAACAACAAATAAATAAATACAGTACCTGAGACAACGTTGATCAATTTGTTTTAAAGGAGGAGCAACGTAGATCAATTTGCAGATGGGCGCACAGTACAGGAGAGGAGGGTTCGCAAAGTAGAGGAGACGAGAGTTCGTAGGGTTAGGACAACGTATTAAATTTGTTTTTATTTATTTAAAGTGAATGATTTTATTTAAAATGAATGATTTTACAGCGCTTGTACACAAAGCGCTCTAATAGGTCCTTTAATAATGTGAAAGCGCAAGCCTTTTACAGCGCTTGTATGAAAAGCGCTATAATAGGTCATTTTATTATGTGAAAGCGCAATGCTTTTACAGTGCTTTAACAAGAAGCGCTTTAAAAGTTATGTAACATAAGGTGGGAGCGCTACATTTTACAGCGCTTGTGTTTAAAGCGCTCAAAAAGCGCTGTAAAAGGTTATGTGAGAGCGCTTCAATTTACAACGCTTTTTAAAAAAGCGCTGTAAAAGAGTTGTAAACATTATGTGCAAGCGTATGTGACCCTATATGACCCTACAACAGCGCTTGTCAAAAAAGCACTGTTGTATGCTCCGTAATTTTTAAAAAATTATACAACAGCGCTCGTATTTAATAAGCGCTGTTAAAAAACGTGCTATAAAATGTCATTTTTTGCGTAGTGTATTCATAAGGATTCCTAAAAAGTAGGCGTTTTCTTGAATGCGAATTAAGAGTTCAATAATGATTCCAAGTCGTGTATTTGGATATCATAGACATCAAAAAAATTTGAAGCAACATGGAAGTCTAGAATGAGTAGGTTTGAGTTGGAAAAAAATGATTGGCTATCACATATGTTTGATGTTCGAAGTATGTGGATCCCAGCTTACTTACTTTTTTGGCTTGGATATTGAGAACAACGTCAAGATCAGAAAGTGATAATTCTTTTTATGGTAATTCTTGAATCCTAATCTTAGTTTGGTTGAGTTTTGGATGCGGTTTGATTATGCAATAGAAGCACAAAGGCATAAAGAGTTACTTGCCGATAATAATTCACTATATTCTGTGCCAAAATTAATGTTGGATTGTGATTTAGAGAAGCATGGAAGGGATGTTTATAATCATAAGAACTTTTATATATTTCAGAAAGAATTATAGATCACATGTTTAGATTGTTCAATTGAAAATAAGAATGAGGACAATGGATTGGAAATGCTACATATAATTGATAACAATGAGGGAAAAGAAAAACTATGAGAAGTTATTTATAATCCATCTGACCACAATACAAATTGTTCATGCAAATTGTTTCAGTCCCAAGGAATACCTTGCAGACACATACTGTGTGTTCTAAAAGTAAAGGTTTCAATGAAATACTAAGTACATTTTAAATAGGTGGACTAAGTTTGCAAATAGAAAATAACCTATTTTTGATATGGCTTCGGAAAGATGTTCTACCCAAGACAATAATGCCAAAATCCTTTCGGATGTGTGGTATCATTTGTTTAGGTGCCTGGACAAGACTAGACAAGATAAGGAAAAATTGTTTGTTGTGCTAAATGGAATTGTTACAATTGAAAAACAATTGGATGAGTTTGACAAGGGTTCTAAGAAAATCAAGCTAGATGATGATATGCATGCCTTTATCGGATCCACTATTCCTGATGAATTAGAAATTCTTCCACCAAAATTTTCAAAAACAAAAGGTAAGGTAAAAGAATCAAATGCGGCAGAGAGATGGAGATTAAACAACAACATAAAAAAAAAAACAAGACTTTGTAAAGCATGTGGTCAATATGCATATCATACTAGTCATAATTGTCCTAAAAAAACTTCACCTTGATAGAGCTTTTCTATTAATTCTTACTTAGTTCTTTAGTAGTGTAATTATTATTTTTCTACCATTCTACTTCAAACAGCTGATTTGTTTTTTGTTAAATATATGTGGACATGTTAATTTTTCTATCGGTCATGGGAAATTGAATGTTTTCTAGAAGAATATAGCATGTCATTACCAACTATTGTTAATTCTCTAAAAAATGGTTAAACATTATACCATTCATTGAAAAGCCAACGACAATATATTATAAATTAGGTACAAGTGATGCTAAAAAGTAAAAACAGAGGACAAACAAAGCCATCCTCAAAGAAGTTTAAGGAAAATGCAATGCCATATATCACTAGACTCTAATCGCAACAAGTACCAAATACAACCTATTTGAAAAAAAAACAGAAATTAAAGGCTTAAAACAGGAAACCACGACTTAACAAAAAACAACAATTTGTTATACATTTGCTGAACATGATCAACCTCCAAACCTGTAAGTTCTTTTTTAATGATCCAAACTACTAACATATGCAAATAATGAGACATTTTATCATACAACTTGTATGCAACTACAAACATGTGTACATTAATATATAGCCAATTATCTAATTTGGTTTGATAGTAAAGTATAAATAAAGAAAGAGATTCTAATAATACTTTGTGAGGTGTATTTAAATGGGAAAAGAATAATCAAATCAAATTCATATATGCGGGATATGTAGAAATCACCGAGGAGGCAAACAATTTGACTTGTATAACAACTGTCTTTGTATAACCAGAAACTTCCATGTCAATTTGAATAATATGTGCCCCTGTAATTTTTGTTACTTTTCTACTGCCAATGAAAGGCAATCGTTGTTAGTAGTACAGAGGTGCTTATTAATAGACATCGCAACCGGGAGAGGCATTGCGGAGGCAGATTTTACCTCCTCAATCCTGCACCCGACTAATTGGAGAGAATCCGATTCAGCTCCTTTTATAACAAATGTGAAATTTAGGGATTCGAGTTGCACCCATTCATATATATATATATATATATATATATTTAAAAATTATATCTATTATAATTAATATAATAAAATAATTATTATTAGAAAATAATAATATTAAAAAATATTTTCTATAAATAAGATTATAATTTTTAATATTTAAAAAAATATTAAGTATATTCAATACGTATATCTATATAACATTTAAGAATTACAGTAATATTATTTGTGGAGCGGGTTTGGGTGTGGGGCGGATATCATCACCCCAAATCCGTCTCCACCTCCAAATTTTAATTTCGGAGAAAATTCACACCGTACTCAATTAAAGTGGTTTTCTCCGCTTTATTTTTATGATGTCAAGGTTAATCAACCTTACTTGTTCTTACAATCACAGGTATATACATATCAAGTATCACAATCGAACAATTAAATCAAACAACACATACACAATTAAAAAATAGAACTCCCACTAATATTAATCATATCAATCCTATGATAAATGGCATAAGGCCAACATAACCCCATTGATATCCTTTATGAGTTACTAACGTGTATTAGCTCTCCTTAAGTATTTATCTGTAATTGGGTTTGGGTCTCCCTACACGTATATTGGTCACTTTATGCTAATTGTCGCGACGCGTACGACGACTTTCCCCACCTTAATTTTGAATATAAAATCTTGAAAATGAGTGAAATATTCCTTGGGAAGCTATTTCCCTTGTGCAAGTTCGTCGTAAGTGAAGTGGAATGAATATTCACAAGAAATGGGGTTTTGAATTGTGACTCTTTGAAAATTTAGTTCCTAAACTTTAATTGATTCTTTACTCAAGATTAAATCAAAAGTTGATTAGTAAGCTCTTAACTGACCAGAACGTTTTGGACGGTTTATATGAAATTAAGAAGTTGTAGATAAAAACAATGATAGGTATTTATCTCAAGTTGAGTTTGGGTCTCCCTACATGTATATTGGTTACTTTACGCTAATTGTCCAAATGTGTACAAAGTCTTTCCCCACCTTAATTTTGATTTAAAAATCTTGAAAATGAGGGAAATATTCCTTGGGAAGCTATTGCCCTTGTGCAAGTTTGTCGAAAGTGAATAATGATTCATCCAACTCAAGGCTAGTCCAGTGCTCACAACCGTGAGATTTTCACTATGTGCTTCAGAACCAAAACATTCCCCTTCAAAACTTTTCTCTTATCACTCTTTGATCAATTACA
Organism: Cicer chorassanicum; assembly: GCA_037974735.1. Lineage (NCBI taxonomy): Eukaryota > Viridiplantae > Streptophyta > Magnoliopsida > Fabales > Fabaceae > Cicer > Cicer chorassanicum. Next base: position 26,686,604 of record JBBPBP010000004.1, read on the forward strand.
ATCTTCACCTTTCATCCTATGAAGGATTTTTACAGTCACCTTTCTATTGGAACCAAGTTGGTTTTCCACTTACAGTTTTGATGTTAACAAAAGTATTTTATGAGAACAATAAATTTGAATTAATGGCTTCATTAGTATGCAAATATTGGAAGAAGAAAATCATAAGAAGCGACCAAAGAAAATTCACCAGATGAAGTGACAAGAGGAAAAGACCAAATGATGAGATCAGAGGAACACAAAGTATATGTGTTTGCCTCTGAACATATGCCTATGAAAGTAACGTGCTTCTGAATGTTACAAAGATTGCCTCTGATGTCTAGTTCTAATATCTGAGTCTGAAGTTTGGGTTTGATGTTTGGTTCTGAAGACTGCCTATGAAGAATGGCTCTGAAACTGAGTCTGAACACTTCCTCTAAAGACTGAATTTGAAGCATAACTATGAAGCTCTTGCATGCCTTTAATGTGCACAAACTCAACATGTCACTGAAGAGTTCATATCAAGATATAATTAACTCTGAGAAGATTGTTTAAATCATAAATTCAAAGCTAACAATCCGCTGATCAAAATGGTGCAACACACTCCAAATGCTGCCTCTGAGGTATGCAACCTCTAATGTTGCACTGACTCTGAAGTTTCAACAAGGTGATTTTCCTCATGCCACAAACTCTAAGTCATGCAATTCTTCCTCTGACTATCATTATTCAAAAAATAAACATCTCAATCCCACAAGAAAGTCAATGCCTTTGATGAAAAGTCGACGACTTAAATTGAAATAATTAAGTATGAAAATAAGGCTTAGCCGAATTAAAAGCTTGTGAAGATCCAAGAACAACCCGATCTCATTCTAGCTCAAATCAAGCAAGAGTATGAAAGAAGATTCGTGTTTTTGACGAAATTCTTTGATCAAGTTAAAGAAAAGATATGATCAAGATTTGAAAAAGATATGATCAAGATTTTATGAACAAGAAGCTATGAATTATTTAGAAGAAGATTTGATCAAAATTTATCTCAAGTAGATATGAATTATTTAAAAGAATAATTGATCAAGATTTATCTAAAAGAAGATTTATCAAGTGAGAGTCATTGTTTTAATCAACTTGTTAGAAGCAAACAAATTTTTTCCAAACTCTTGTAACCTAGCCCGATAGTGGCTTTCTTGTTCCTTAAGAAATCTGTAGGTTTTCAGGTTGTGTTGAGAAGACTTGGCTTGTAAAGTCAAGGTGTTTGTGTTCCTCAAAAAGTGTATAAGTGTTCGGTTGTTTTGAGAAGACTGATGGCTACATGGGATGATTTTGATGAATCCTCTGATGATGAAGAGCAAGCAAATTTGGCTCTGATGGCTCATACCAATTCTCCCTCTAGATCCAACACAAACACTAACTCTGGAAATGATTCAGTTAATGAAAAAATTGAGGTATTTTTTGACTTAACCTGATCTGATTTAATTAATGTGATAAATGATTTCTTAAAATAAAAACCACAAGTTGTCTCTAAAACCACTTAGGAAAGTAACTGCAAACTTAACTAAAGAAATCAATGCCTTAGAAAATGTCACATGTAATTCTGATAAATATGAAAATGCATTCCATGACTTTCTAGCTAACAGTATGGAAAAAAGCAAGTATGCTTTTATGATTTATGGAGTTAGTAGAAATGGTAAAAGAGGTTTAGGATTTGAAGAAACATTAACTAAACCTAAACCTATTCTCTCTGATATCTTGTGTATTGTTTGTTCTACGAAAGGACTTTCTAAATTATCTTGTCCCATGTTAAATACAAAAAAAGACAAGAAAGCTTTCAAGACTAGCAAACCTGGACCTAACCAAATTTGGGTATCTAAGAACAAAATTATCTATGTTGCAAATGTCCTCAGCAGCCAAGCTAAAACACTAATCATGATACTTGGACAATGGAAGACTCGCGACATATGATGGGAGAAAAGTATATATTCCAAGACCTAACATTGATCAAAGGAGGCACAATAACTTTTGGAGGAAAGTAGAAAAACCAGATCATGGGGCAATGCACAATTGGTAATGGCACCTATTCTTCTATTCAAGATGTTTAGTTTGTTAAAGGTCCTAAAAATAATTTATTAAGTATTGGCCAGTTAAGCGATCATAATTATGACATTATATTTAATCAAAAAACATGCAAGGCAATTAGTCAAAATGATGGACATGTACTTTTTACAAGTCATATGCAAAATAACATATATAAGATAAATCTGTTTAGTCTAGAGAAACAAGATGTTAAATGTCTAATGTCAATAAATGAAGAGAAATTAATTTGACACAATTTTAGGTCATGCAAACCTTAGATTAATCTCAAAATTGAATAAACTTTAACTAGTTAGAGCTCTACCTAAGCTTAGCAACAAAACAGAAATTATGTGTGAAGCTTATCAAAAGGAAAAACAAAAAAGAACTCGTTTACCCCCTAAGAACTTAGTCTCTACCTCAAAACCACTTGAGCTCTTACATAATGAACTCTTGGAGCCAGTGAAAACAACCTCACTAAATGGAAAGAAGTATGGCTTTGTGATAGTAGATGATTACACTAGGTGGACTTGGGTAAAATTCTTAAGAAATAAATATGAATGCCACAATGTGTTTATTGCATTTTGCAAACAAGTAATGAATGAAAAGAGTCTTAAGATTGTGACAATTAGAAGTGATCATGGAGGAGAATTTGAAAACAAGTTTATTGAAAGCTTTTGTGATGAGAATGGACTCTCTCACAGTTTCTCCTCTCCTAGAACACAACAACAAAATGGAGTTGTACGAAGAAAGAATAGACCTTTTCAAGAAATCGTCAGAACCATGCTCAATGAGTTGGGTAATGCAAAACATTTTTGGGCAAAGGCAGATAACACATCAAGCTATACCTAAATAACACTGCACGCTAAAACACCATATGAATTATGGAAGGGTAAAAATCCTGACATCTCCTACTTTAAATAATTTGGTTGTACTTGTTATATGTTAAACACTAAAGACAACCTTGGCAAGTTTGATTCCAGATCACAAAAGTGCACCTCTATTGGATACTCTGAAATATCTTAAGCTTATAGAGTGTTTAATTGGGGACAAACAACTTGACCTTAAACACAAAACAAGTTAATGATAGTGCAACTTTACTGGAACCAGGGGAAGTAAATGCAAACAAACCAGAAGAATGTGAAAAATTAAAGGATACAAGTCAATTAGAAGAAGATGACAAATCAACCGAGGATAAATCTGACCAAGTTAGAAGCAGTCAAGATAAATTAGAAGGGAGATCTAGAAGGAAGTACAAGTCATTCCATCTTGAAACTCTAATAATTGGAAATGGAAATGATCATTTGAAGACCGAACCATCACTAAAAGACACAACTTTGTTTTGTCTACTATCATCAATTGAACCTACATATGTTGAATCTGTTGATGAAGCATTGGTAGAGGATGGATGATTCCTTGCAATGCAAAAAGATTTGAATGAATTTAAAAGGAATGATGTTTGGGATATAGTACCTAGACCAAAGAAAAACATTATTGGAACAAAGTGGGTTTTCAAAAACAAGCTAAATGAAAAAGGAGAAGTCGTCAAAAACAAGGAAAGACTTGTTGCACAAGGCTATAGTAAGTAAGTAGGCATTGATTACACTGAGACATTTTCTCTAGTGGCCAAGTTCAAAGATATTTGTATTCTACTCTTTTTCAAATGGATGTTAAAACTGCATTTCTAAATGGGTATATATGTGAAGATGTCTATTTTAAGCAACCTCCAGGTTATGAAGGTTATGAAAGTGCAATTTTGAAAGAGGACAAGTAGACAACACCCTATTAAAAATCAATAGGAGATGACATTCTTATCATTCAAATTTATGTTGATGACATTACTTTTGGATCTACTAATGGCACTCTTTGTCAACAATTTTCTAAGTTGATACAACTTGAATTTCAAATGAGTATGATGGGAGAACTTAAGTTCTTGTTAGGGATACAAATTCAACAAAGTCAAAAAGGCATATACATTCGTCAAACCAAATATACAAAAGAGCTTCTAAAGAAGTTTAAAATGAATAATTGTAAACCTATGGCTACACCAATGCAGCTTACTTGTTCACTTGAAAAGCATTAATCGGGCCAGAAGGTTGACCAAAAAACATAAAGAGCAATGATTAGATAAAGAAAACATAAAGGCATATACATTCTATGTTGTTTGCAAGGAAATCTTGAAATGCTACTTCATATTTGACTAACTTCCAAATGGTTTCCCCTGATGATTTTGAAATAATTTTATTATTTAAAGTCAGATTTTTCTCTCTTAAGTTCTTGAAAATAATTTTTGAGAGAATTGTGTTGTTCAATCATATTCGAATTAAATTTTTTGAAGGTTTTTGAGTTTTAAAGAAATAGTATGATTTTTATTTTTAAAAAATCATTTATAACGATAATTTATTCAATACAAGATAAATCAGAAAAGTACCTCAATTTCCTCATCCACATACTAACTTCCAAAGTCAGAGTCAACATCAACCATTAGAGCCAAATCATCTTGTTCTTCATCATCAGAGTCATCCCATGTAGCCAATAGAACCTTCTTCTTAGACTTGGAATCTTTCCTCTGGAATTTCCATTTCTCCATATTGGGACATCCTTACTTGACGTGACCAGGTTCATTGCATCAATAACAAATGATGTTTTTCTGGTCAGACTTATCATCCTTTCCTCTATTGGACTTCTTGGAACCTTTCTAAGGTAAAGACTTCTTCTTATTATGCCATATCCTCTGAATCTTTCTGGATATGAAAGCATGCTCCTTATTCTCTAAGTCTCTATTTTGATCCTTTGATTTTGCTATAGCTTGTAGAGCCTTCTTGTGCTTGGATCTGAGAGCTAGAGTCTTATGCTTCGTCTCGGGCTCATCCTCTATAAGTTCAATCTCGTGAGACTTGAGAGAACTAATTAACTCCCCTAGTGAAGACTATTCCTGTCTTTTTCTTCTTGAATAGTTATGATCTTTGGTCTCCACTTGTTGGGCAGACTCTTTAGGATTTTCTTAACAAGATCACCAGATGCGTAGCTCTTTTGAAGTGCTTTTAACCTTGAGACCAGAGTTTGAAACCTGAAAAACATAGTCCCAGTGTCTTCATCTTCCTCCATCTAAACAAGCTCATACTTTTTGATTAGAAGATTAGCTTTTGCCTCTTGGACCTGCTTTCTTCCTTCATAGGTCAGAACTAGAGCATCATAGATAATCTTAGCTATATCCTTAATGGTGCACTTGTCAAACTCCTTGAATGTGATCGCATTCATCATGAAAGTTTAGGCTTTATAATGCATCTTGTAATTCTTCTTCTCATCAGCATTCATATCCTTTCTGGAAACTTCATTACCATCCTCATTGGTAGGAGTAGTGTACTCATCTTCCACCAAATCCCAAAGCTCAAGATTTTGTGAGATAAAGAAACTTCTGAGTCTGTCTTTCCAGTACTCAAAGCACTCTCCATCAAATAGATGGAGTATGTTGAAATTTCCTTGAGGCTTCATAACCAAAATCAGACATGTTGAAAAGTGGATCTTTTCTAAAAAATTGTAAAATGATCAACTTTGAAACTGAGCTCTGATGCCAACTGAAGGTGCAAAAACACGAGAAAGAGTGGGTTGAATTATTTTTTTCCTTAGTAAAAAACTTCTTTTCAAAACACTGATTTGGGATACTTATAACTGATAAACAAATCAGAGACAACAATAAAATAAAGTAACAGGGTAGAGGGAGAATCACCATGATTTATACTAGTTCACCACCAACATGGCAGCTACGTCTAGTCCCCTCACACAAAAGGATTTATCGACTAATTCAAACCTGAATTACAGCACCTGACCATATAAGTCAGTCTTCTCAACTCCAATCCTGAAACCTACAGATCGTTGAGGCATTACAACACCTTAACCCTACAAGTCAATTTTTCTCAACTTCCAACTTGAAAATCTATAAGTCGTTGAGGTAGAATAGCCACTACTGGGTTGGGTTACAAAGGGGTGAAACTGGGTTCTGTTTTGCTTCTTATAAGCGGATTGATTACAATGAACTTCTTACTAAAACATAGCACTAAGCATTAAGTTGAATAACTGCCTTTGCTAAAATTGAAACCTAATTTTGAGTTCGTAAAGTTTTTTTTGTTGTTGTATTGTGTTGTCTTTTCAGAATTGATTCCTTAATATAGTATCAATTAGGGTTTTAATATTGTCCCAAACAAATTTTGAGTGTATCTTCCTTGTGCGAGGTCAACATAGATCTTCACAAAAAATAAACTTTGATAGATACGATTTGTGAATTTAATCGTTAAAGATTGTTTAATTGCAAAATGAATCTTCAACCAAATCTTCTAGAATGATTTTATGTGAGAATGTCCAGATAGTGCTTGAAAATAATTCTCCTTTAATCTTCTAAGCATATCTTCCTTGTGCGAGGTCAATAGAGGTCTTCACAAAAAATAAACCTTATAGATATGGCTTGGGTTTATGACCGTTGAAGCTTGATTAATTCCAAAATGAATCTTCAACCAAATCTTCTAGAATGATTGATTATGTGCAAGAATGTTCAGTTAGCACTTGAAAGTAATTCTCCTTGAATCTACATTCATACGCTTGTTTAGAGCAGTGGGAACACATCAAAATATATTCTCGGACCATCATAAATATGAAAAAGCTCACTTTTCATCAGAGCGTTGATTTTCTTCATTAGAACATAACTTGATCATCAGAGTTAGACGTTGTGTTGCCTTGGTTCAAGTAGTTAGAGGAAGAGGCAGAATTGCATGACTTAGAATTAGTGGCATGAACAACGTCGCCTTGTTTCATCTTCAAAGCTTGTTGCGTATCAGAGGCAGCATCTTGAAGCAAGTTGCAGTTTTTAGAGCGAGCAAAACTTGAGCTTTAGAGGTAACTCGAATAAAAGCTTAGAGTTACTGTAGTAGGCGCTTCAGAGGCATGCTTCAAACTTCAGAGGCAGACTCATAAAATCTATAAAGGCACACTGGGCAAATGTTTTAGAGGCAAATCTTCAGAGGTAGAGGCGTGCACACCACATCGCGTGTAATAACTAGAGTCTGAACGTTGCGTTGACTTCCTTTGACTTCACTTTCTTCCAATGTCTTCGTTTCCTATGACATCTTCACTTCCTTTGATATATTCCTCTGATATTGTTTCTTCCGTTTCTTGGTTCTATTTACTGCACACTGAATGAAATCATTAGTGTAATAAATTGTTCTCACAAAGTAACTATTTTATCATCAAAATATGATGAAGCAATTGTTCCTAGAACCAACCTGGTTCCAACACCTATCATACTGGCCAAATATGGTTGTGGAAATTACTTTGTGCTAAAATTTAAGTATAAATCGACTTCTTATACTCTTTGGAGATCCATGGTTAATGCTTGGGAATATGATCACAAGCATATTATTTAGGTCATTAAGGATAGAGTAGATGCATGCTAGATTTTAGAACGATCCATGGCTAAAGGGCCAAGGCATCTTGCTTGAAACGTATATGCCAAATATTCTACAGTTAGAACTCGAATTCTCAGTCATGCATTATGTTATTAATGGGACGTGGAACTGGAGTATACTTGATGACTCTTCATCATATGCATAGTTTTCATTGTTTTTAGTCTTATTTATCTTTTATTCATTAGTTAATTTAAGGAGTTATTTGATATATTTTGTTGATTTTACTTCTTTGATTTAATGAAATATTTATGTTCTTATTTCCTAGATTAAATAGATATTTTTCGTAGTTTTGTGTTGTTTCTTTGTTTTATTGCAATGCTGAATTTTGGTGAGAAATCAACATAATCTATGTGAAGTATTTCAGCCATATCTGGAGTTTTGGATGTCCCATTGGAGTCAAACTAAATGCAAATAAAGCAAAGATACATATCTACATCTTTCATGAAGACACCAAAATCCAATTCAGACTCAAAAAAGGAGAAACATGCACTAAACGCTAGACAGAAGATGTTGTGCACTTGAAGCGCGCCCGAGGCGCATTTCCAATTTTAGGCACTGAAGCTTCTGCCGTTCCGCGCCTGAAGTGCGCCCGAGGCGCATTTTTACAATATTTTCTCATCTGGATTCGGTCCAGGTGCGCTTGAAGCGTGCGACACGCATCTGAACTCATTAATACGTGTTTTGATCACTTTTTAGGTGTCTTTTTGACTATTGGGAAGCTATGAGACCTGTGCCCTAGCAGAGAAACTAAAAGACGACCGTTTCTAACATCATTGGAGCAGTTTTATCCCTATCTTTTGTATCTCTGTCATAAGTAACTAAACCCTATTTGTTAGGAATGAGTGTAACAAGATGAAACCCTTATTTTTTCTATTTGATTTCTAGTTATATGAATGACTTTATTGAATTATTTTTCTCATCTCTTTGCTTAATGCTTTTTATTGCTTGATCAACATTAAAATGTTCTACGATTCGTATTTTGAAACGAAAGTGGACTTTACGAATGCTTGAGATGAGAAATTCATGAATTTGTAGTCTAGGGATAGATGCAGGTCATGAAACCAATTAAATTAGTTGCAAAGGCAATAGTTTAACAAAAGAATTCTTGTATGGTAAGGCTTAATTCTAATCTTAAATCCACTAAGGAGTTATGGGTTACTTTGGAATTAAAGGTTCTGTCACTAAGACATTAGGGCAAGAATAATAAAGAGAATTCGGTAAAAATTCAATAAAGGAATTCAGTAATTAGGATCAAATTAGACACCAGGGTTGGATTCGAAATGAAACTCATTCCTGACATTCTTCTCATTATAAAGGATCAATTTTTTTATCACAGTTGTTAGTTTGAAATATTATTTCAATCAATTCAGAAACTTTTTGTTCAATTTTAGTAATCAAATATAATTCAATAGTAAAACACAATCCTTGAGTTCGACACTCGGTACTACCGTTTTAATTCTTGGTACTACCGCTTTATTACTTGAAACGTATATGCCAAATATTCTATAGTTAGAACTCGAATTCTCGGTCATTCATTATGTTATTAATGGGACGTGGAACTAGAGTATACTTAAAAGGTATATTCCTGATAGTTTATGTGATATTAAAGCCAATGCAAACCCACCAACTCCTAGGTAGGGATGGCAATGGGTAAGGTTTGGGTAGGGTACTATAGTACCCGTCCCCATACCCGCAGTTTAAAAAAATGCTCATACCCGTGCCTGTACCCTCGTGGGTATCAACTTTAATACCCGTACACTTGCCCTCTGGGTATTTAAGTGCCCGTACCGATACCCATTACCCCCAATTTAACAAAAATAGATATGGTAAAATACACAATTATCTATATGGTAAAAAAAAATGAAACAATTATCTATATATTTTGTAAAAAAAAAAAACAATTATCAATACAAATAAATATGTTTTATTGAGGAATAAGTCCCATTTGCCATAAATTATGAAGCTTAAAATATTATAATGTAGATACATATATAATAATAGGTGTAAAAATTAAGTATATAATAATAATAATAATAATAATAATAATAATAATAATAATAATAATAATAATAATAATAATAATAATAATAATAATAATAATAATAATAATAATAATATATAAGTGCAGGTGCGGGGCGGGGTGGGTAGTATAGTACCCGTACTCGCACCCATATCCATTCAATTTTGCGGGTAATTACTTGTCCCCATACCCACACCCATTATGCGGGTTTTTCCCTTACCTATTGTGAGTTTTTTTTGCGGGTACCCAATTGGTCAGGGTCTAATTGCCATTCCTACTCCTAGGGCTGTCGGTTTCCCCTACTGGTAGTTAACTTCATATGACTCTTTTTCCATCAAGACAACGTATGATAGTTTGCGAGAGAAACATCACCATTCCAATGCTCAAGACCCTAACTATGAGAATATTTGGAAGTGGCAAGGACCAAACAAGGTATAAATATTTCATGTGGAAAGCAATACCTAATAAGTTTCTCAATAATGAGGTGCGTAAAAAAAGAGGTACGACTCTTATTTATAAATGTCTTAGATGTCAAAATTGTAATGGATTTATTATGCATATCTTTAGAGATTGCGATGAGAGAAAATAATACAAAACTTTCTTTAGTGTTGGGTTATATAATTTATTCAACTTAAACCTATCCTCTAGGAATTGTTGTTTGCATAAAGATCATTGGAGTATCTTTTCTGGAGTGGTTGTTTATGACAAATGGAAGAATAGGAAAGCAAGGATATTTTCTTCTTTAGCTTTCGATGAAATTGAGCTCCATCGCCAAATTGTTAATTAGTGGCAATTCACCATTCAACAAAATATTTCTTCCTTCGATCACGATGGAGGTGTTAGATAATGTTATTATATATTATTAGTAAGGGTATTTTAGACATTTCTATTCTCTTGTATATATACTCATTGTAACCTCATTAACCTTGTTGGTTCATTCTATGTTATGAAACCCTAGAGGTGTTGTCTCTTCTATTTCTCTCTTCTTCTTCCTCTTTTCCATGTATGTCATTGCTAACATGGTATCAAAGAGCTTTGGTTGATTTTTGTGCGACTTGTTTTGCGGCCGGTACAAATTTGCTTCCTCCATTTCCGACCCATTTTGCGGCCGGTACCGATTTGCTTCCTCCATTTCCGGCGCGATTCTTCCTCTCCGTTTTCGGCGTGATTCTGCTCTTCTGTCTCCGGTGTGATTCTCATGTTCTATTTCCAGCGTGGTTTAGCTCTTCTGTTTCCGGCGTGATTTTGTTTGGTTCTTTGTTGACTCTGCTATTGACAGGTTATCCCTAATTTATTTTGTCTCAGTAATTATGTTTGTCGTACTTTCCTGTCATTACTTGTTATGGCTGGTGCTAAGGAGGATTTTCTTCAAGCTGTTAGTGTTCACCTCAATGGACAAAATTACTCTTATTGGAGTTATGTAATGAAAAAAAATTTGATTGGAAAAGATATGTGGGGTTTTGTTGATGGAACTTCAGTTAAGCCTACAGATAAAAGGGATGAAACTAAATATGAAAAAGATCTGAAAACATCGAATGTTAGTAATTCAAAAATTATTACTTGGATTAATAATTATGTTGAGTTGTCTATAAGAGTGCAACTCACAAAATATGATACTGCTAAAGAGATTTGGGATCACTTGAAACGTTTGTATATTCAGTCTAACTTTGCAAAACGTTATCAGTTGGAAAGTGATATTAAAGCCCTTAAGCAGAACAATATGACCATTCAGGAATTCTATTCGGCAATGACTAATTTGTGGGATCAATTGGCTCTTACGGAATCACCTGAGTCGAAAGCTGTCAAAGCATACATTGATCAAAGAGAGGAGCAACGTCTGGTTTGGTTTCTGATGGCTCTTTGTGATGATTTTCAGGGCCTTCGTGGGGGTATTTTGCATCGTTCCCCTCTTCCTAATGTTGAATCAGTAGTTAGTGAATGGTTGGCAGAAGAAATCAGACTTAATACTCGCTCTAGTGTGTCAGATAAGGGAATCCTCTCAACTCCTCCATCTGTTTTTCTTGCTCATGTTCAGAAAGGAAAATCTCAAGGGAGGGTTGGGCTGGGTAATGATGAATGTGCACTTTGCAAAGAAAAATGTTATTGGAAAGCACATTGTCTGAAATTGGGGAGAGCACATAAGAAGAATTTTAGGGGGCCATTGTCCAATGTTGTTGCTTCTGCTCCTCCTAACATTGGCTGTAGTTCTGGTTCTGTATACTCATCTGAGACTGCTTCCCAAATATCTGATATTGCCGAACAGCTTCAAAAACTTCTTGCCACTCAATCACATGCCATGTATGCCACCTCTTCTAAAGGTTTGAACTCCTCTAGTATGTCAGGTATATCTCATTCCATATGGATTCTTGATTCTGGATCATCTTACCATATGACATATGATGATAAATCTTTTGTGTCTGTGAATCCTGCCTCGTCTGTGTCGGTTATGACTGTTGATGGCACTCATATGCCATTAGTAGGCATTGGTTCTGTCTCCACACCTAACTTGCCTAATCTTACTTTGAGTCTTGCTTCTGTTAGTCAAATATGTGATTTCGGTTATTTAGTTATATTTTCTTCCACTTCTTGTTGTGTGCAGGATCCACATTCCGAAAGGCTGATTCGGATATGCCATAGACAATGGGGACTTTATGTTTTGGATGACCTGCGAGTCCTAGATACTGCAGCCTCAACAACTATTACTGACTTGTTATCTAGTTTTTGCTTGAATTCTTCGTCTTCTAGTTTTTATTTATGGCATTCGCGCCTTAGACGTGTTTCTACTTCTAGATTAAAATATTTGGCTTCTACTGGAGCTTTAGGAAAGTTACAAACCAGTGATATTTCAGATTGTTGTGGTTGTAAACTTGCTAAATTTCTAGCTTTACCGTTTAGTAAAAGTGTTTTCGTTTCATATGCGCCTTTTGATTTAGTTCACTCTGATGTTTGGGGTCCATCACCGGTTCTCACCAAAGGTGGATCAAGATATTATGTTTCATTTATTGATGATTACACTAGTTATTGTTGAGTTTATATTATGAAAAATTGGTCTGAATTTTTTGACATTTATCATATGTTTCGTGTTATGGTCAAAACTCAACATAATGTTGTTATAAAGTGTTTTCGTTGTGATTTAGATGGTGAATATACCTCTAATAAATTCTCTGAATTACTTGCTTATGATGTCACCCTTCACCAGACATCTTGTACTGATACTCCTCAACAATATGGAGTTGCTGAAAGGAAACACCATCATATTAAAGAAACTGCTTGTTCCCTTTTGTTGTTTGCTTCTGTTCCTAGTGAGTTTTGGGGAGAAGCAGTTCTTACTGTTGTTCATGCTATTAATAGAATTTCATCCTCTGCCATATTAGGTTTGTCTCCCTTTGAAAAATTGTATGCTTTTATCCCTGATTACTATTCTTTGAAAGTATTTGGTTGTACTTGTTTTGTTCTTCGCCGTCAAGTAGAGCGCAGTAAGTTGTCTTCTCGTTCGGCCATGTGTGTTTTTCTTGGTTATGGGGATGGTTAAAAGGGTTATCGTTGTTATGATCCTCATGCAAGAAAACTTTATGTTTCTCGTAATGTTGTTTTTCTTGAGCACATCCCTTTTTACTCTGTTTCCTCTAATTCTCATATTACTAAGAGTTCTGAACTAACCCATATTGATCCGTTTGGTCTTTATGATAACGCTTCTAGTGATTTTAATGTTCATAATTGCGGGACAAATACTACTACTCCACATGATGACATCCCTCTTGTCCCCCCGGCTGTCCAACTACCTCCTGCGATTGTTGATCCTCCTCGTTACCCCTCTCGTCAACGTAAGTCTACTCATTTACCTGATTTTGTCTATTCCACTTACTCAGCTTCGTTTGCTTCTTTCTTCACATCTATTCACAGTTTGTCTGAGCCCTCTTCCTATAAAGAGGCTATTCTTGATCCTCTTTGGCAATAGGCTATGTCAGAAGAACTTTCTGCATTGCACAAAACCCAATACTTGGGAATTACAACCTCTTCCTTCTGGAAAACGTGTTATTGGGTCTCGATAGGTATACAAGATTAAACTAAATATGATGGGTCAGTTGAGCGCTACAAAGCACGTCTTGTTGCTAAGGGATTCTCTCAACAATATGGTATGGATTTTTGGAAACTTTTGCTCCTATAGCCAAGATGACCACTATTCGTACTCTTATTGCAGTTGCATCTATTCGTCAATGGCATATTTCCCAAATGGATGTCAAAAATAATTTTTTAAATGGCGAGCTTCATGAAAAAGTCTATATGGTCCCTCTACAAAGAGTTTCTCATAATCAAGGGGAAGTATGTAAGTTAAAAAAGGCTCTATATGGTCTTAAACAAGCTCCTCAAGCTTGGTTTGAGAAATTCTCTACTCTAATCACTTATCTCGATTTCCGCTCTAGTGAACATGATTCTGCATTGTTTATAAGGTCCACTACTTATGGTCGCATTATACTTTCTCTGTATGGTGATGATATGATTATTACAGTTGATGATGTTAGTGGAATCAATGAGTTGAAATTGCAGTTAGTCAAGCAGTTTGAGATGAAGGACTTGGGAACTCTTCGCTATTTCTTGGGGATTGAAGTTGCCTACTCTCCTAGAGGCTACCTCCTTTCTCAATCCAAGTACATTGCCAACATTCTTGACCAGACTCGTCTTTCTGATACTAGAGCAACAGATACTCCTCTTGAGTTGAATGTGAAATATGCTTCCTCGGATGGTGTTCCTTTATCAGATCCCACTTTGTATCGTACTTTGGTTGACAGCTTAGTGTATCTTACGATTACCAGACCTGATATTGCTTATGTTGTTCATGTTGTTAGCCAGTTTGTTGTCTCTCCCACTACAGTACATTGAGTAGCAGTTCTTCGTATTCTTCGTTATCTTCGAGGAACTCAATTTCTTCGTATTCTTCGTTATCTTTGAGCAGCCTTCTCTTTCCATCGTCATCTTCATTAGAGTTACGTGCTTATTATGATGTTGATTGGGCTGGTGACACCACAGATCGTAAATCCACCACAGGATTTTGTATCTTTCTTGGAGACTCTCTTATTTCTTGGAAGAGTAAGAAACAAGACATTGTCTCTCGCTCTTCTATAGAAGCTGAGTATCGTGCTATGGCATCCACTACTGCTGAAATAATTTTGTTGCGTTGGCTTTTGTCTGATATGGGTATCGCTCTTTCTGAGCCAACTCCGATGCACTGCAATAACAAGAGTGCTATTCAAATTGCTCATAACTCGGTCTTTCATGAATGCACCAAACACATTGAGATTGATTGTCATCTTACTCGTCATCATCTTCAGCATGGAACCATTACTCTACCGTCTATCTCTTCTTCCTTACAGATTGCTGATTTGTTCACAAAGATGCATTCCATTAAACGTTTTCGTTTTTTAGTTGACAAACTCTCGATGCTCCATGTTAATGCATCGTGAGTTTGAGGGGAGATGTTAGATAATGTTATTATATATTATTAGTAAGGGTATTTTAGACATTTCTATTCTCTTGTATATATACTCATTGTAACCTCATTAACCTTGTTGGTTCATTCTATGTTATGAAACCCTAGAGGTGTTGTCTCTTCTCTTCCTCTCTTCTTCTTCCTCTTTTTCATATATGTCATTGTTAACAGGAGGAAAACGTACAACCTCTATAGATGTGTATTGGACTCCTCTCTTGAAGGGTGCTTCAAGATAAACGTAGATGGTCAATTTGCGAAAGGTTTTTATAGTAAGATTGGAGCTTGTAATGCGGTTTGGGCGGAGCTTTGAGCTCTTTGATTGGGGATTAAACTAGCCCAAAGTCTTGACCTCAAATTGGTGATGCTTAAAATAGACTCAAAAGTGGTGATAGGTATGGTTTGTACGAACCACTCAAATAATGGATTCATTTGACCTCTCTTATAGGAGGTTTGCTCCCTTTTAAAGCTCTCTAACTAGAGAACTTTTATTCATCATATCTATAGAGAAGGAAACCGTTATGCTGATTTGTTTGCTATAGGGGATTTTTTTATTATTTTGAAGAAATTAATTGAAAGATTGAGATAATTAACAACATTTTGCATAGAAGTATATAAATATATAAATTAAAATCCATTAGTATTTTTATTTTAGACTAAAATATGATATAAGAATATTGAGTATTTTGCAAAAAATAATACTAATACAATGATTCTGTAGTTGTAAGAAAAGTTCTATAATGCAGGCTTTATCACTATTAAAGTCAGTAGTTTGGCTGGCAAAAAGGTTTTTATAACCGTGGAGAACGGTCGAGATTTCCGGTCGATGTTTAACGAAGCAATTGATGTTTTAGTGCTTTTTTTGAAACGGTTAGTGATTGGAATCTGAATTAGCCATGGGAACGGTGTTCATGGGTTCGAATGGCCGGTGGGGATGTTGTAGCAAATTGATAAAGAAAGTGAGGCTGGATTATGCAAGAGTTTTAGTCCAAACGTCTTGCTTCAAAATTAGTAACAATGAGATGAAGATAAAGATTGATGATGAAATTTTTATGATTAGATTGGTTGAGGAACCATTCTCAGGGCCTTTATATGAGGATCAACAGAAATCTGAAGACCTACCAAGTAGTGAGGATGAAGATTCTCCAGAGTATAGTTTTTGTCCATGTTCCTTTACATTGGGGTGGATTCCACAAGTATTGTAAAAGAATTAAATGAGAATTGGGAAAAATTATGTGATGAAAAAAAAAAGGAGAATAATACAGTCCAAGTAGTGTAAAAAACGGGGGTGCAGTCAGTTTTGTCAGGTGTAGGTAGCAACAATTAGAACAGACCATGTGGTAGATCAGGTGATCAAGATAAACATGTAGGCTTCTATTAGGCATCCCAAAATGCCTCTTCAACAATGCCTTATTACCATGTGGTAGATCAGGTGATCAAGATAAACATGTAGATGGTTCACATGTAAAATCTATTTATGCAAAGCCTAACTTAACACAAGCCATCCATAGCAATGAAAGAACAAGAAAAATATTATTCAATGAGGAGTTCAAAGAACAAACGAATAGTGGGATCAAAATAGTGTGAGCATAAAAATTAGTGTCAAATAACTATTCCAAATAGGAGGTACAAAACATAGCCTATGTTTGGGTCCAATGTTACAAACACTCGAATCACATTTGGGTTGGTAAGATGTGGTTTGACCAAAAATTAGTAATGTTTGGCTTCAAATTCTAAAATTGATTCTTGTCCCCAAAACTCATGCATAATTTTGCGGTAAAATAAAATTAATTTTGAAATTTATTAAAACTAGAATGTGACCCGCATCTGCGCTTTGCGCGACCATAAATATATATATTTGTATTTGTAGTTATTGTATTGTGAATATATTACTTTGTACAGATAAATTAAAAATATAATGATTAAGTATAAAATGAGAATATTAACATTTTCAATTTATGAAAAATAAAAAGAGAATGATTTTTTTCATAAATTTTATTTTATTTTAATTATATATTTTTACCCTTTAAATTTTTGCTTATTTATACCGTTGTTGCTATGGTGCAGTAAGTAATAATTGTTTGTGTTTGAAGAATTTTTAAGCATTTGTATGTAATAATGTTATAATATTATTTGATGCAACACAATCAAATGAATTGTCGTCATAAAATCAAAGGGTTAAGATTATAAATAACTATCAAAGGGTGAATGAATATTTATTTGCATAATTTTTTTGTTTATATTGTGAAAAGGAGATTGTTGTATAAATAGTAAGAGATTGAATCATTATAATGCTTTTGTAATTATAATTA
>JBBPBP010000004.1:26704629-26720990 GCA_037974735.1 Cicer chorassanicum
ATTTGCATTTAAGTTTTATCATTTTAACTTACGTGATACTTTATTTTTATTAATTAGACAATGAATTACAATGATTATATTTGTATTAAAAAAGTAACATAACAATATATTTTAAGTTTTATCAAAAAATTAATAAAATAATAACATTGACAGTAATCAAATTTTTATATTATGTATAGAATTATTGTTATATATGTATTTATTTGTTGAAATGCAATATTAAGTAGTTTATTTTGAATAATTTTATAAAACTTAAATCGTTGATAAAATATTCAATAATTATCAAAATTTCAAAGTTCAGTGTTGAAGAATATAATATCATTGATCAACTTTTTCATTAATAAAATAGATAGAAAAAATTAAGTTCACATTATTTTTAACTTTAATATTTGATCATAGTTGATTGATGGTGTGAAATGAATTTAGATCTTATCATATCAAATTTGTAAATATATATAAACAATTTTACTTATAATTTAAAGACTCGAGGTACAATGATAAGTTAATAGAAATTATGTGATGGAAATGTGGAAAAATGAAAGAGGATTGCAAATGTCCGCTTGAATTTTTTTTCTTACGTATTAATCAAGTATGTACTTTGAAATGTGCATAGATTCCCCATTGTTTGTCTCTAGTCCCAATAAAATGACTCAAAATAGAACACGACATGTATGCCTAATGTGTGAACAATTTATAATTTCAAAAGTTCCTTAGCTGTAGAGAGGTTTGATCATACTGATGGAGAGACAAATTTTTCATGCAATGAGTAGAGTAAGCATGACTTCATGAAAATGAGTCTATATTTGCAAATGATCACTAAAACATTTGAGATGAGATAATATTAATATAGAAAACTTTTGTCACTGACTAATCTGTTGGGATAAGTATAGTTAGAATTACATAGTAGTCTTATTGAAAGTAAAAAGAGGAAATGGAGGAGCCTGTAGTTTGATGGGGGAAAGCAAACAAAGCCTATAGCTATGGAAACTTGGCCCCTAACAGGAAATGAAGAAGTCATTATCAGCAAATTGTTGATGGAGAAGGGTTTTCTCATCGCCACAATTAACTCCTGATATGCCCAACTTAATAGAACAAATGAATCGACATATGAAGGAGCAGATGAATCAACAATCGATTCAACAATGACCACATAGTCAAATTGTGGAGCAAGAGTTGAGGGCCCAACTACAGGTGCGGGAGTGTGAGAGACAAATGATGGAGAAACAACTAAAAATGTATGGGATGATGCAGAATCAGCAAAGAACTTATGAAAGGATGGAATGAAGGTTTCAAAATAGACAGAATGAGACTACAATCTTCGTCAGTCGTCGCCTGTAGATGAACCAGCATCAAATGATGATAATGATTATGATGGTGATTTGGAATGAGTCTTTTTTTTTATTCTTGCATTTTAATTATCTGCGCGTGTGTGTACTAATATTTGGATATGATTAATTCTAATCTTGTCATACTAGATTTGATTAATTTTGTTTTAAATTTATTGCATATTTACTATTTATTTTGCAATTTATTTTAATTAATTTAAATAAATTATTCATTTTTAATCATTATTTTGAATTAAATATTTTAGTGAAATAAAAAAAAAATACTCATTAATTTGCGATAGGAAATGTTTGAGCAGGAAATTGTGCTTTGAATTTTAAAATTTGTGACGAACAAAGTTCCTTTAATTAGAAAAGTGTATTTTAAATTTAAGGAAAGTGGATTTTGAATTTCAAAATTTGTAAGGAACTTTGTATCATTCCTCTGTATATTTTTTTTATCAACCCTTTTGCCTTATTCATCTTTATCAAGTGAGCAGGTTGGATGAAATGGTGTAGATATAGGCTTGCATTCATCCAACTTGAACTTCTTGAGAAACTCTTTTGGATACTTAGTCTGATGAATGTACGCACCATTCTGACTTTGATGAATCTGGATTCCTAAGAAGAACTTCAGTTCTCCCATCATACTCATTTGAAATTCATGTTGCATCAACTTAGCAAATTCTTGGTAGAGGGTGCCGTTAGATGAACCAAAAATAATATCATTTACATAAATCTGAATTATGAGAAGGTCATTTTTAATTGATTTCTTAAATAAGGTAGTATCAACCTACCCTCTTTCAAAATCATTTTTAATTATAAAATTGCTTAGTTTATCATACCAAGCTCTTGGTGCTTGTTACCGACCATAAAGATATTTTTTAAGTTTAAAAACATGGTTTGAAAACTCAGCCTTTTCAAAACCAGGATGTTGTTTTACATACACTTCCTCATTTGTGTAACCATTAAGAAATATACTTTTAACATTCATTTGATATAGAGTGATATTATTGAAAGCAACAAAGGAAAATAATATACGTATTTCCTATAACTTGACAACCAGAGCAAACATCTCGATGTAATAAATACCTTCATGCTTAATGTAACCTTGTGCAACTAGGTATGCTATGTTCCTGCAACCTCTCTCTTTTCATTTAGCTTGCTCCTGAATACCCACTTGATTCTAATGGGTTTCTTATTCTCTAGTTTGGGTACAAGATCTCAAACATCATTCTTCTTGAATTTGTTGAATTCTTCTTGTATAGATAGAATCCATTCTTCATATCCCAAAGCTTCATCAATAGTAGAAGGTTCAATTAGTGAGAGCAAACCAAATAGAAAAGTGTCCTTGAGAGCTAATCTAGTCTTCAGAGGATCATTGGAGTTCCCAATAGTCAGAGAGTCTTGATGAAACGACTTGTACTTCCATCCAATTCTAGACTTTAAAAGGATGTTGACTTGTTGATGACTCTTCATTAGTTAATTTAAGGAGTTATTTGATATATTTTGCTGATTTTAGTTCTTTGATTTAATGAAATATTTATGTTCTTATTTCCTTGACTAAGTAGATAATTTTCGTAGTTTTGCGTTCTTTCTTTATTTTAGTGCAGTGCTGAATTTTGGTGAGAAATCAACATGAACTATGTGGAGAATTGCAGCCATATCTGGAGTTTTAGATGTCCAATTGGAGTCAAACCAAGTGCAAATGAAAGCGAAGATCCATAGCTACAACTTTCATGAAGTCATCAAAACCAAATTCAAAATCAAAATAGGATAAAAATGCACTAAACACAAGGAAGAAGATGTTGTGCGCTGGAAGCGCGCCCGAAGAGCGCCTGAAGCGCATTTCGCGCAGATGCCACTGTCGTTGCGCGCCTGGAGCGCGTGTGACGCGCAACAGAACACCTTAAAACTCGTTTTTATCACTTTTTAGGTATCTTTTTGACTATTGGGAAGCTTGGAGACTTGTGCCCTAGCAAAGAAACTCAAAGACAGTCGTTTCTAACATCATTGGAGCAGTTTTATCAAGAATCATTCATGAATCATTCTTGTAATTCTTCTTTAATCCATATCTTTTGTATCTCTGTCATGAGTAACTAAACCATATTTGTTAGGGATGAGTGTATCAAGATGAAACCCTTATTTTTCTGATTTGATGTCTAGTTATATGAATGAGTTTATTGAATTATTTGTCTCATCTTTGTGCTTAATATTTTTTATTGCTTGATCAACATTAAAATGTTCCACGATTCATATTTTGAAACGGAAGTTGACTTTACGAATGCTTGAGATGAGAAATTCATGAATTTGTAGTCTAGGGATAGATGCAGGTCATGAAACCAATTAAATTACTTGCAAAGGCAATATTTTAACAAGAGAATTCTTGTACGGTAAAGCTTAATTCTAATCTTTAATCCACTAAGGAATTAGGGGTTACTTTGGAATTAAAGGTTCTGTCACTAAGACATTAGGGCAAAAATAATAAAAAGAATTCGGTAATAATTCCATAAAGGAATTCAGTAACTAGGATCAAATTAGACACCAAGGTTGGATTTGAAGTGAAACTCATCCCTAACATTTTTCTCATTATAAAGGATCAATTTTATTATTGTTGTTAATTTTAAATATTATTTCAGTTAATTCAAAAACTTTTTGTTCAATTTAGTAATTAAATACAATTAGATAGTAAAACTCAATCCTTGAGTTCGACACTCGGTACTACCGTTTTATTAATAATTGCAACGATTCAACATCCTTGCTGAAATGCTATCAAGTTTTTGGCACCGCTGCCGAGGATTGCCATATCACTATTGAATCTAATTTATTTACTTAATTGAAATTTTTTGCTCTGCAATAAAATTTTTGCTTTTATTTTATTTTTAATTTTGAAAAAAAAAACTGTTTTCTTTTATTTTCTATTTTTATTTGTTGAGCTTGCTAATGTCATGTGCTAGTGGTTTGTCTCTTCTTTGTTTGAGATAACTATTTGTTGTAGAGGATGGAAGATTATAATGATGATATTCTACTACAATTATATGAAGAGTGTGATACTTGTCTTATATCTGGTATAAGTCGCATGATTGAGGGACAAATCTCGAGAGCTACATTTTTAAAACATCACCCTCAGATCCCTCAGATGCGGCCTCTTAAGTGTGACTTTTGCGGAGAAGGACATAGGAATGAAACTTGTTTTGATGACTTTGTCGAAATAATAGAATATAAAGATTTTTTTGTCGAAGATGCAGAAAACGATGAGTGTTATATTAAAAAAATCAATTGGGAACAAATTCTAGCTCCTAAAATTCTATCCAAAGAATCAGATTGCAAAGACTTTCACATTATGGACATTTTGGTTTAATTCATGAAGAATAACATGGTTTTAATTGAAAGATTTGAAAGTCAATGTGAGAGGTTATTTGAGCAAGTGGTTAAGTTTGAGAAAATGGAGGAGAAGTTGAAGATTGAAGATGATTTCATTTTTGTGGTAGAAGAAGATAAGCAAGAGGAAAAGATTAACGAGGAAAAGAAAAAAGAAGAGATTGATGAAGTTCGAGATTCAATGTATGCCTTGTTCATAAATGTCCAATTGAGAAGGACAAGGAAGCAAAATCATTTATTTCTCAAGTTCATGGAATTTCTACCTAACAAAAAGAAGAAGAAGGATGATGTGTTCTTCCTGTCATATAATACACCTTGACAACGATTGAAGCGTCAAGCTAATGACCATAAAGAAGCGCTTCGTGGGAGGCAAACCATAGGTAGAGGTAACTTTTATTTTTGCAATCTTATTTTCGTTATTTGAATTTGTTTCTTTTTGATTGTGTGTTGATGTGCACTGTGATGAATAATTTTTAACAACTTGAAGTTGATCTTAAGCTTTGGTTTGGGATTTTGAAAATTCTATTCTATTTCTTGGCTCATGTTATTGCTCAATTCGACGAGTTTCACTAATGCATACATTGTTGATTACTTTGTGGTTGTAGAAGTCTAACTTGCCATCAATTTTTCAAAAAAAAAAAAATTAAACTTTTCAGTGACATGTTTGGCATTATTTTGACAGTTCATACTCTCTCTTATTATCCTAGTTGTGAGCTTTTGGGCCAAAACACTTTAATTCTTTGTTGTGTGATTATCTAGACATGTGTTATCCCTTCAGAACTTGCACTAATTCTGACTTGCATCATTTGTGATTTATGCATACACTGAGACAATTTTGTTTGGTCGTTTAAGCCTTTCTAACTACCATATGCAAATTTTATCCTTTGCTAGCCCCTTTGAGCTTTGCCCTTTTATTTCAGTTACTAGCCACATTACAAGTTTGGGGTTGCTCATGGGATAGCAACCTTTTAATTTTGGGGTAGTGGTTCTCAAAAAAAAAAAAATTCAAAACAAAAAGAAAAAAAAATTGAAGGAAAAAAAATCAGTTTATTTACTTTGATAAATAACATCTTGGTTCTTTTGTCAATGTTTGAGAATCTCCACCATGAAAATGTGAAGAAAAAAGACTGGTAGAATAATTTGAAAATGTGTACCTAACTCCAAGTAGTAAAGCCTACTATCCCAAAATATTCTACCCTTACCTAATCCCATTACAACCCGAAAGTCCTCCAAAAGTGTATGTGTTTGTTGCATTGTGTTTTCTAACTAGAATTTTTTCAAACCTATGGTAGCGTGATGCATGTTCTAGGATTTGAGTGATAAATTAAAAACCCTTCTAAACACTTGAGAGAAATTTTGGCGACATTGTGTGAAGAGAGAGTTGAACTTGATGAATGAATGCTAAAGTGTACAAATTGTGTTGTTTTTTTGTAAGCAACCATGGAGCGTGATGAATGTTTTGTAGTAGCTAAGACTTTGAGAATTGAGTTTGATTTTATTTGAGAAATTGAGTTTAAGTTTGATTTTAACTGTACCAAATCTGAAATTAATTATTGCCTGGGGACAAGCAATAGATTAAGTTTGGGGTTGTGATGACTCTTCATCATATGCATAGTTTTCATTGTTTTTAGTTTTATTATTCTTTTATTCAATAGTTAATTTAAGGAGTTATTTGATATATTGTGTTGATTTTAGTTCTTTGATTTAATGAAATATTAATTTTCTTATTTCCTTGATTAAGTAGATATTTTTCATAGTTTTGCGTTGTTTCTTTGTTTTAGTGCAGCGCTGAATTTTGGTGACAAATCAACATGACCTATGTCGAGAATTGCATCCATATCTGGAGTTGTAGATGTTGAATTAGAGTAAAACCAAGTGCAAATGAAAGCTAAGATCCATAGCTACAACTTACATGAAGACATCAAAACCAAATTCAAAATCAAAATAGGAGACAAATGCACTAAACGCCAGGCAGAAGATGTTGTGCGTTGGAAGCGCGCCTGAAGCTCATTTCGCACTGATGCCATTATCGTTGCGCGCGACGCGCAACAGAACACCTTAAATTTCGTTTTTACCGTTTTTTAGGTATCTTTTTTACTATTGGGAAGTTTGGAGACTTGTGCCCTAATAGAGAAATTCAAATACGATTGTTTCTAACATCATTGGAGCAGTTTTATCAAGAATCATTCATGAATCATTCTTGTAATTCTTCTTTAATCCCTATCTTTTGTATCTCTGTCATGAGTAACTAAACCCTATTCGTTAGGGATGAGTGTAACAAGATGAAACC
Source organism: Cicer chorassanicum (assembly GCA_037974735.1). Classification (NCBI taxonomy): domain Eukaryota; kingdom Viridiplantae; phylum Streptophyta; class Magnoliopsida; order Fabales; family Fabaceae; genus Cicer; species Cicer chorassanicum. The sequence continues at coordinate 26,711,623 of JBBPBP010000004.1, forward strand.
CTTATTTTTCTGATTTGATGTCTAGTTATATGAATGAGTTTATTGAATTATTTTTCTCATCTTTGTGCTTAATGCTTTTTATTGCTTGATCAACATTAAAATGTTCTATGATTCGTATTTTGAAACGGAAGTTGACTTTACGAATGCTTGAGATGAGAAATTCATGAATTTGTAGTTTAGGGATAGATGCAGGTCATGAAACCAATTAAATTAGTTGCAAATGCAATAGTTTAACAAGAGAATTCGTGTACGGTAAAGCTTAATTCTAATTTTAAATCCACTAAGGAATTAGGGGTTACTTTGGAATTAAAGGTTCTGTCACTAAGACATTAGGGCAATAATAATAAAGAGAATTCGGTAATAAGTCAATAAAGAAATTCAGTAACTAGGATCAAATTAGACACCAAGGTTGGTTTTGAAGTGAAACTCATCCTTGACATCTTTCTCATTATAAAGGATCAATTTTATTACTGTTGTTAATTTTAAATATTATTTCAATTAATTCAGAAACTTTTTGTTCAACTTAGTAATTAAATACAACTCGATAGTAAAACGCAATCCTTGAGTTCGACACTCGATATTACTGTTTTATTATTATTTGCAACTATTCAGTACACTTGCTGAAACGCTATCACTTGTTCTGATGTCAGGCTTAATCTCTGCTATTTTGTTCAATTCCTATGATTTTCTTGATTCCTCTATTTTTCTTCCTTCCTCTTGTTTTTCTGTTTCCTCTAGTTTTCCTATTTCCTCTGGATTTTCAGATCCTGTAGGAACTTCATCTAGCTTTGATTTTTAAGGTCAAGTTGTTTGTCATCAAACTTAACATGTATTAACTCCTCTACGATCAAAGTATCCTTGTTGTATACTCTATATGCTTTAGAGCTTTTAGAGTATCCCAAGAAATACACTTTTTTGATTTAGGGTCAAACTTGCCATGACTAACTTTAGTGTTCAAAATATAACAAACACAACCAAAGTGACAAATTAAAAAATGTTGGGCTTTTTACCTTTCCACAATTCATAAGGAGTCTTATTTAGAATATGTCTGATACAAACTTTGTTTTGAATATAACATGCATTATTTACTGCCTCTGTCAAAAAGTGCTTAGCAACGTTTCATGCATGATAGTGCGAGCCATTTCTTGAAGAGTAAGATTTTTCCTTTCTACAACACTATTCTATTGAGTTGTTCTAGGAGAGGAGAAATTGTGTAAAATAACATTCTCTTCACAGAATTTTCAAAAAGTTTGTTTTAAAACTCGCCTCCATGACCACTACAAATAGTTTCAATTGAAATAGAATTTTCATTTTGCAATTATTTGTAGAATGTCGTAAATACCTTATGTGACTCATCCTTGTATTTAAGGAACTCAACGCATGTCCAATGGGAATAATAATAAAAAATGACAGGTCCATATTTTTTTACCTTTTACAGAGGTAGTTTGAATTGGGTCAAATAGATCAATGTATAAAATTTCAAAAGGTTTGTTTGTGGAAAATGTTTTAGGATAAAAAGAATTTTTTGTTTGTTTTTCTTTTTGACAAGTTTCACAAAGAATCTTTTTATTTGTTTTTAAGATTTGGCAGGCCTTTAACATGTTGGCATAGCCCAATCTTTAGTGTCAAATCAGTTGACCTCTTGTTTTTCTAAGTTAGAAAGATGTATTTTATAAATGTTCCCTTGCCTCTGGCCAGTAAACAATACATACCCATTGGAGGACTTATTCCCTACAGGACGTTTAATTAAAAACTACATCATAACCACTATCATTTGTTCTCGGAAAATATTTGCAACCATCATTTTTTCAGGTAGGCCAGGTTTTTCAAAAAGTTCCTCTAAAATATGGTTTTGCAAGGAAATTTGATGTATTTCCTAGAACAAAAGTTCATCACAAATTTAGTTTTTTCTTATAGAGAAAAGAGTAGTTGAGAATTGCCATATTGAGACCACATTATTTTGTAAGATCCATTATCGACCTTTTCACGAGGAATCCGAAAATGGTGTTCAGTTTTAAAAAAGCGGCATTCATAGTGGCCAAGAAAATGCTCGGAAGAGGTTTAATTGGATCGTCGAGCTATGAAAGTGTAAATGCTACTCTTTTCTAGTTGAATGGTGCAATGATGGCTCACGATGAGACTTAAAACATATCATTCTATTATTTTGTACGGGAGGTTTTGTGTTCGTCTATGGATTTATTTGTTAGAAGGCATAGGGAAGAAAATAGGGTTTCAATGAAAACAGTATCTGTGTTGTGTTCTCTCTAGAAGAAGAAAAAAATGAATAACAAAAACTATGAGGTTAAAAAGTAATTCCTTAAGTGCTGAAGTAAATTAACAAAATGCCCAAAATCAATTTATTTACAAATCCTATAAATTTTGAAATTCTATATTAAAATAATCTGAAATTATTCACAAAGCCAAACATTTTTCCAAACCTATCCAAAGCTACAAGGTTGAATTGAGTTGTTAAATTGGGCCGCCTAGCCATGTGGGAAAAATCAGAATAAAACGGCCGGTTCAAGCCATCCCATAGTTTCATGAAAACTAGGTTTTGTACCTTACAATTTGACTTATACTCCCTCAAAATTTTAAAAAACCAATTTTGTCTCTTTTATTTTCATTCAATCAAAGGTAAAAAATAATTACTCTAAAATCTTACTCCCTCACCAAAATTTTCGGTAATTAAATTATTTCTCCCAAAAATTCGATACACAAATTAACACTACCAGAAATTGAATTTTTACAATTTCCGATGGTATAATATGTGTACCAAAAATTTCATGGCGTGAAATTTCCTGTAGTATTAATTGTCTATTGGAAATTCCCCAACAAAATTTCTGGTACACTATTTATACTACCACAAATCTTGTAGTTACTTTTATTCCGGTACACTATTTCTTGGATTTTATTTTAATTTTTTTTGTAATAGGGATGGAAAAAACACCATTATGTATAGATTTGACTTAAACATTCAAAATTGATCAATTTTTTCAGTCATGAGAAGCTAGCAAGAGAGGTTTGCCGACAAGATCAAGTATTTTTATCATTACTCGCTCGGACATAGAGACCAGAAATAAAGGAAGGAAGTCAAAATTAATTCTCGGATGTGATAGAGGTGGAAAATATAAGTCAAATAAAAGTAACTCAGAGACTTCAACTAAAAGGTGTGGTTGTCCGTTTAAACTTAGATCGAGACCATTGAAGAATAATGAGGGATGAATTATAAGTTTAATGTGTGGAATTCACAACCATGAGTTAGTGGCTACTTTTGAGAATAATGCATTTGTGGGACGCTTAAAAGAATAAGATAAGAAACATGTTTACAAGCTGATAAAGTATTACATTGCACTGAGACACATCTTGTCATCTTTGAGAGATTGAGATAAGGATAATGTAACTAATATCCCTCAAATTTATAAGCGACGAACCACATACAGGAAGAATTTGAAAGGACCTAGAACCGATATGCAACATATATTGAAGTATTCTAACGTTGGGAAGGACATGTTTTGGACGCATCCAGATTCCATAACTTGTTGAACATGTTCCCTCTTGTATTGGTCATGGATACCACCTACAAAAGCAACAAGTATAGGTTACCATTGTTTGAAATTGTTGGCGTAACTTCAACTGCGTTGACATTCAACGTTGCATTTGCTTATTTGGATTGTGAGTGTCAAGAAAACTTTTGTTGGGCATTGGAGAAGTTAAAAGAGTTGTTTGTTTCAAATACCTCATTTTCTTAGGTGATCATGACTGATAGAGAAAGTGCTTTAATGAATGCAATTGAAATTGCATTTCCATCTTCAACAAATTTACTTTGTAAACTTCATATCAACAAAAATATTGGACCCAAATGCAAATAATATATATTGAAGAAGGATATGCAGGAACCCATTCTAGAATTGTGGAGGAAATTTTTTTATTGTTATGAAGAGAAGAAGTATGAGGAATTTTTTCAAATGTTTGAGCAAGAATGTGTAGAAAATATTATTTTCCTTAACTACGTCAGAGACACATGGTTGACACCTCACAAGAAAAGATTTGTTGAAGCATGGACTAATCGAGTGTTGCATCTAGGAAATGTTGGAACCAAGTTGATTTTACATTTAGAGTTTTGAGGCTAACAAAAGTATTTTATGAGAACAATATATTTGACTTCAAAGAGTATGAAAGAAGATTCATGTTTTTGAAGAAAATCTAAAATAAGATTTGATTCAAATTTTTAATTGAAGAAAATCTAAAATAAGATTTGATTCCAAATTATAATTCATGAAAATCTAAAAAAAAGATTTGATTGAAAAAAAATCTTTGACCAAGTTGAAAAGAAAATATGGTCAAGATTTGAAGAAGATTTAATTTAGATTTGATCAAGATTTGATCAAAATTTGAAGAAGATTTAATTAAGATTTGAAGAAGATTTTATAAAGATTTGTAGAAGATTTGATCAAGATTTATCTACAACAAAATATGAACAAAATCAATTTGAAGAATTTACAAACGCAATCTTAACAAGATACAATTCATAATTAAACAAGGACTAAATTGAAGCCCAAATTTTAACTATAAATAGATACTCAAGGCTGAAGAAGAAAATCTTTGAAAAGCATAAAAAAGTAGTCTTAGAGTTCAAAGAGAGAAACACTTGTTCGAGTTAGAAATATTTTCTAAGTGTTCTTTTCTTAGAGTGTAGAGTTATTATTATCATCACTTTTTTAGAAGCAACTACTCAAGTTCCAATCTTTTGTATCCAACCCGATAATGGTTTTGTTCCTTCTTCAATCTGGGGTTGTTAGGATGTAAGGAGAAGACCTGACTTGTAGGGTCAAGGTGGTTATTTCCTCAAAATTATGGGGTTGTTAGGCTGTTTGGGAAGACTAGCTTGGAGGGTCAGATGCTTTGTAATTCAAGGTATTTGAAGTAGTGGATTAAATCCTTCTGAATGAGGGGATTGGATGTAGCCATGTTAGTGGTGAACCACGATAAATCTACGTGTCAAATTATTTATGCTTTCATTGCTTGCTGCCTCTGAATCCAATTGTTTCTACACCAAGTAAGTCACCAAAATCGAACTAGTTTTTTTTTATTTAAATATAAATTATCAAAAAGTTATCAACTTTGGCAAACACAATTCTACCTCCCCTTCTCGTGTTTGGACCTTTATGAAATACTAGGACTAATAGGTATGTCATTAAAACTTTGCATTTTGTTTTCTATTAATACATGTTTAGGATTAAACATGCATGTTTAATAGAATTTTTATTGAAATAATACCAAACTTTTTTTTTATATTCGAATATTGGGGTTGATTCTGCTCATTGGTCATTTAAGAGATTTTTTAAAAATAGTAAAGGAGATTTCTGTAAGGCATGGGATGGTATGAATGAAATGTTGAAGCTGCAAATAATTAAGATAAAAGGGTCATTTGAGACAAGTAAGGGTCGCAAAGAGCATTTACACAACAATTCATTCTATGAGAATTTGACTTGGGTGGTATCTAGGAAAGTTTTAGCTGATATTGTTGATGAATACAAGATAGTCAACTATGTCAATAACGACAAAGTCACGTGTCGTTGTATACTTAGAAACTCTCATAGATTACCTTGTGCATGTGAGTAGGCACGATACAAGTTGAAAGGTGTTCCAATCCCATTGGATGCTTTTCATATACATTGGAGAAAATTAACCATGAATAATGGTCTAGAGAAAGAAAAGTTGGAAAATAATTCAGAGTTGGACATTACATCAGAGTTGGACACTTACTGTTGCTGGAAAAGGGCATTGAATAGCAAGTTGCGTGAAATAGCATATCCTGAGACAACATCAATGTGTGCACCACCAGATAAGATCAAAACAAAGGGTGGCGTGAAGGGAAAAAAAAGGCAAAACGCCGAAGGAATTTGACGTATATCGCAACCCTTCATTCATTAGGCATGTTGATGCATTTCATTCTAATAATGAAACTACTCAAGTCTCTCAGTAAAGACCCATTAAAGCATCCAAACAAGCCTCTCAGCAAGCACCCAAACAAGCCTCTTTGCAAGCACCTATGATGAGTGAAGTTAGAAAATATTTGGACGAGTTTCCTCCTCTAATTCATCCATATATTGAAAATATAGTTAATGTTAAAGCGGATGAAAAATGTGGATATCGTGTTATTGTTGCTTTACTTGGTCATAGTGAAGAATATTTGAGCATTATGCATCAACAATTGTATACAGATATAAACTCCAAACCTAATTTATATGTTGCATTATTCAAGGAACGATTGCAAGAAGTTACAAATTCTTTGATTGTAACTGTTTTGATAAACCAAGCCAACAAGAAGTGGATGAGCATTCTAGATATGGGTTACGTGATAGCAACAAAATGGAATCTCGTTCTTGTGACATTGGAAAAAACTTTTTCTTTGACTTTTTTTTTCCAATGAAGAGTGCACACAATGGAGACCTATCACGTGATCATATTATCAGTATTGGTTTTGTTTATGAAACTCATTTGGTTCAGGTTAAATTGAAACCGGGATGTCCATTGTCTCCACTTGCATGGCATTGGAAGAAGCACCGTTGTCTCCATTTGCATGGCATTGGAAGAAGCATTGTTGTCTCCACTTGCATGGCATTGGAAGAAGCATCGTAGTGATGAGTCTACAACATAGGCTATAACTTATGCAAAACATCTACAATATTGGGGATCATTAGATTTAGTACATACATCAGTTTATATGTCTTCGGCAGATGATTGACACTTTAGATTTAATGTATTATTTCATATATATGCAATTTTCAATTACTTAATTTGTTTCCTCTGCACTTCACAACCCTTTTTGTAACACAATTCATCCACGTAATATACAAAAGATTAAATCATTTCAACTTTTAGCTAAATAAGTCTAAAGCAATAAAGAAAAAAAAAGTCTGAATAATAAGTCAAAATAAATAAGTTTAAATAAATAAGTCTGAATAATAAAATAATACAATCAAAATACAACTATAGTACTAATGATAATCTCTTCCTCTAGATATGTGTAACGCTCTCTCTTAGAAGACATGCATCTCATCTTCACGATCTAGCCTTTGTAAATCTAAACATGCATCTCATCATTAAGATCTAGCATTTGTAAATCTAAACACTATTGTATCAGACACCGTGTATACCATTCACCATGAGTAGTATCGGGACCAACATCACGACTAGGACCAAGACCAGCATCATAACTAGGACCAGGACCATAACTAGGACCAGAACCAACATCATGATTAGGACTAGGACCAACACCAATAGGAACATCAAAGCATGGAGGTTTTGCAGCAACGTAAGGGGTCATTCGAGGATGAGATATCCTATAGTACCCCTGAATATATCCCTCAACAGACTCGTGTGAATATACAACTGGATGTAATCTAGTACGAAGGGATCGAACATAGTTTCTGTACGTACTCCATTCATCATCACGTACAACGAGCATCAGCAGTGTAGGAGGAATGTGTTGAGTATACCCAAACTGTAGTAAACACCTCTCTAGTAAATACGGTACCACCGTGGAACACCAACAAATGTACCCTATAAACATCGACACATAATGAAATTATGTCATGGCATCCTCATCGTAATTTGGCATCCAGATAATATCAGTACGTCACACCACCTTCCCTCTATAGTATGCAACATCCTCATATATTTGTTTAGGATTCCATCGAAACATCTATTGTAGTGAAGATATAGGCTCACTCATACTCCAGTTACAGATGTTAGGGAAATGTTCATAAATCAATGCTTGTAAATAATCAAAAAGTACAAATAATTAAATAAGCATCTTATCAAATAATAATATTAATAATTTTAAAAAATAATAAAAGTACCTAGAATAGAGATAAATATCCTTCAATCTGCTTTGTTGTAGGCATGGTACCATCTCTAAGATAGTCATATAAAACAACAAGAGCAGCTGGCCCCCAAGACCATTTACCACAAGTCTCAAGGTCTTGAAAAAGAAACAAATATTTTGCCAATATAAGGGTAAAACTTTTGTCGGCTATTATGCTACACCCTACCAAATGAAGTAGGTATGCCCTCACTGCACAGTTGAATCTTCCTTCATGAAGTTTCTTAAAGAATGTAGTTTTCAACCATTCAAAATTATATGAAGCACTTCTATTGACCCTAGTTTCTTTCAAAGCTTTATCCTCTTCAACTCCCAATAACTCAAATGCATCAGCAATGGCCAAATATTCATTCACATTAGCGGGAGGTGTGAAAAACTTTCCATAACATGGTATGCCCAAAAGACCCATAACATCGTCAAGAGTAATAGTCATTTCACCCATACGTAACCCAGATGTAGTAATCTATTGATCTATCTGAGTAGGAAATACATATCTGATATCAATGAGTTTATCTTGTTTTTTTCCATTTGAAACAACTTTCAAGGCACGTCTATCATGTTTAATTAAAATAACACACAATAAATTATACGATTAGTTCGTTTATTATATATATACTAAGAAATTTCACTATTGAAATAATTTTTAAAAAACTTGTTTTTGTTTTTCTTCTCTTTCTCAATTAGTACATTTTATCATTTGACCTTTTTCAGTAAATCAAATTAAACTCTAATGAATTCCTAAAACTAGTGAATCAATAAATCAACTATTTCAAACAAATTGAGTTCCTAAAATTGGCCTTGTAATAAACTATACTATAAATATATTAAACTATACTTATTATGCTATACTATACTATATAATAAAATAAATTATTTACTAACTTGTCCATTCCATACTCTAACTGCAATGTGGTGCTCATAGTTCTTAAGGACAGAAAGATCGTAAGGATCTCCAGGAAATAGAGGTTGTTCAAGCCGCTGATGTTGATGCATGTTATCTTGGTGTTGCTCATCAATGTGGCAGAACTAGTTGTTGTTGCAATGGTATGCAAATCATGGAACCCTATATTGCCACAAATAAACCCTGATTTATCAAAGTTCCACAATAAAGTTTCAATATATTAAAGCCTTTCAAAAATAAATTAACATATATTAAAGCAACTTTCAAGAAATTTATATATTAAACTAACTAGAGAACAAATCGTTTGCTCTAATGGTATTTTATGAAATCCATGATAAACCAACAACATAGTTAATCAGTACCTATTATAAGGAATTTCAGTCAAACAAAATCTTGTGTCAAAAAATATTGTAAAAGTAAGCTCAACAATGACAAATAACTACCATTTAGAACACATACCTTTTAATTTATATACATATAAAAAGTTGTACTAGAAAGAGAAATAATAAATTGTAAAAAGAAATGGAATAAGTAATACTAAAAGTAGATAAAGAAAACTAAAACATAGACAACGAAACA
>JBBPBP010000004.1:26731080-26788545 GCA_037974735.1 Cicer chorassanicum
TAAAAGAAAGTAAACGACATAACAACCTAATCCATAGATGTTCAAAAGCATAGTGTCAACAACCCATATCTCATCCACTACTCACTAGTATGACGACGCGATAAATACAAAGCTTTGTAAAAATGAATATACAACTCATCATATGGATTAGCTTCATGTTCATTCAGGCCCTGCTATATAAGATCACCGATCTGTTGTAGGATAGATGGCGGCTGTGAAGTAGAACCATTTGCAACAGTGGTCGGGACACCATAATCTGGGATTTGGGGCACACCATCTGGTCGCACTAGTAGTGGATGAGATATCCGATAGAACCACTCCAAATATCCCTCCTAACACTCAGATGGGTATGTAGCATCGCGGAGCCTATGAAATATCTCAGTGACAGGGGTCACATATCCCAGCCATTCGACATCTGCATCAGATAATCTAGAAAGAGCAGGAAGTGGCGGTGGTGGAATATGTTGGATATAACCAAACTGTCTAAGACACCTCTCTGGTTGATATGCCACTGTTGTGCTACAAAGTCGAAGGTGACCAGTGTATAACACGATAACATCAAAGGGAACCACATCCTTATGATTCTCCCATGGTCTCCATATAACTTCAACATGTGTCAGTGTGTCAATCATACGTCTATACTCATGGATCTTGTGCTTGCCTTGCTTGTAGCTCCATTTCATTCGAGCAATGCACTGAACATTAGCACCCTGATCACCTCATTTACCAATATTTGGAAAATATTCGTATATCCAACACTGTTGCAAATACAAATAAATTAATTAATTATAAACATAAAAATAAATAATTATGTAACAAATTAGTTATAAACATAAATAATAATAAATCATAATTATTTATTACCTGCAGCAAAAACATGTATCCACTTAATTGTTTGGTGTCGTAATAGCTAGCATCGAAGAGGTAGTCATATAGAACTACCAGTGCAGCACTACCCCAAGTGTATCTATTGGTACCATCTAGAGCTCTGAATAAAGGAAGGTATTTTGCATCAACTAATGTATGACTTTTATCTGCAAAAATAGTACTCCATATTAGATTCAGCAAATACGCCCGAGCAGCACAATCAAATCTTTGAGCTTGACACTGCCTTCTGAATACATCTTTCAGCCAATCCAGTCTGTAGCGTGTACCCCTGGTTTTTCTTGGTTTCCTCTCATATCTCTTCCGGAGGCACCCATAATAAAGTAATGGCAAGATTACATACCATTACTCTATCTAGGTCAGTTGGTGGAGTGTAGAACTCACCCCTAATAGGAACGCCTAACAAATTGGCAACATCGTCCAAAGTAATCGTTATTTCACCAAATGGCATGTGAAATGACGAAGTCTCTGGGTGCCATCTTTCCACAAAAGCATAAATCAAGCTGTTGTCAGTCAGTTTCAGACTCCCCCACTGTAGTGGTCCTAACCCAGATAAATTCACTCACGTCTCTATACTTCACGGGAGAACGGGTGGAGTAAGTCATCTGGCCCTCTAGGAAACCGTGTCAGCACAGGTGCCTCCCTCCGCATAGGTGCCTCGGCTTGTACAGGTACCTCCTCATGCTCCTCCTGTATAGGTACATTCTCCTCATGCATCTGATGCTCCTCATGTACCGCATGTACCTCCTAATCCTCCTCAGCAATAGATATATCAGCCTGTTCCTCCAAATTATCATCTTCCATGATAAATCGTCGTCTTCTACGCGAGACTGTCGGACGAACTCTTTCAGGAGCAACATACATAGACGATGAACCTTCTAAGTCATGTGTTCTTGCAATAACTTTGTCGTTTTTACCTCTAGCCCTACCCACTGAAAAAAAAAATATAGTTAAAATCAAATGAATTAAATAAATACTAATATAATAAAAAAAAATTAACAAATAAATTAATTAAAAAAATAAAAATAAATAAATATGAAATTACCGAAAAACCTGTGGGTGAAGTTTTCCAGTAACTTCCGAAAAAGTCACAAACAAGTTTTCCGGTAGTTCATTATTTCCGAAAATCTTGAAAAAACTTTTCCGAAAACTATCAGAAAACTTTTTCAAGTTCTCCAGTAGTGTGTTCTGTACCGGAAATCTTTTTTCAAGTTTTCCGGAGTGGTGTTCTGTACCGGAATACTTGAAAAAAATTCAAAGTGAGGAAATGAAAAAATTATTGTAGATATTAATATATACGAGGGTATTTTGGTTTTTTTATCAGTATTTTAGGTATAGAGATAAATGGGAGGTAAAGAGTAAAATTTTCGAGTATAAAACAACAACTCTCATGAATGAGTTTGAAAAAAAAATGAAACCCCTCCTTTAAAGTCTGAGATTTTAATATTTTTCCAACCGCTAATTACTAATAATAAGTTATCTTTTTAATTCCACCTAAAAGTACAATATATTTCAAATATTGTGCAAAATAGTTTGAAATTAACAACAAAAAATTAGGTACAAAAAGAAAATTATATTTAAATTACACATAATATATTTGTTGCAAGTCAAACAAATAAATGTAGATAATTCTTAAAAATAAAAAATAAAAAAGCAGCAGTGCTTACTCCTTATGCAAAAATTAAGAAAGTTGATGAAATATATAGTATAAAGAATATATCAAATAGAGAAAATATATAAAACACCATTTTCCAATCACTAAATCATGTCATCGAAAAACCTACATATTCAAATAAAAATAGATTGAACTCATCAAATGAAAAGCAACTAAATCAAAAAGATTTATAATAATAAAACTGAAAGAGGGTTTTATTTTACAAAATTACTGAAAGAGGGTTTGGTGTTAGGTTAAATTTTCACATATCTATTGTATCATATATATAACTATTTTACACAATAAATTCACATGAAAAATTATATTTTATTAATACATATTATACACAACAATGTTTATCTAGAAAGTTTAGGTATTTGCATAACAATAACCAAAGGTGATACTAAAAGATCCATGTGTGCTCATAATGTAGTTACAACCGAAAACGTACTTGTTAATATAAAATACTAAATAAAATTTAGTCTTTTATACAATACACAAAGTGTCATGATACTACAATTACATCAAATACAAAATAATTGATAACTTTCAAACTTCAATAGCCCATCATACTAAGTATTCAATTCTTTTTATATGCTACAATACATAAAATACGGGGTTAGATAATATTCTCAGTGAGTTCTATAAAAATGTTAGGATAGTTTGAAAGTATTTTTCAAAAGAAAAACACACAAACATTTAACATACTCAGTCACATTCAATTTTTTCTTAACAGCTAACATTCAAACTTTTCTTTTTTCTACTTAATACTTAAATAAAAGACCATTTTCGTTAGCTCAATGTAGGGGCCAAGCTAACTTTGACTACTTTGTAAGGGTGGTTTTGGCCAAAATCCTAGTTGTTGTTCCAATTGTTTTGCCGTTACAATGATATATTTGAGAGGCAAATATCAAACTATCCATGATACTTATTCTATCAAATCCACTTATAATATTTGATTGAAGTCTTTCTATAGTCATTAATTTACTCATTATACAATCAACAATATCAGTCAAATGCTAATGTTACATCACTTAACACATAAAGGCATGAATCAAACAACCAAAGTTGTCTTTATTTCTCTCAATTTTGCCAACACCATTACACTATAATTATCATCAGTTATAAAAAATAATAAACACACACAAAATTGTAATGAACATTTCAGAAATTGTCTAATTCAGTTATCAAATTTGACATTCGCTCAAAAAATCAATCACAGGGGTTAAGTTCTTCCAAATCTTTCAAATTCGCTCACCAATTCAAGTCTGAAGCAACCATTTTAGTCCTATGGCTGATTTGTTAGAACCAAGTCAGTTTGAAGAACAATGACCCTTAATTATTTTGATAACAACCAAAATTATTTTGTGGGAATAATTTATTGTGCTAATGACATTGTTTAAGTGTGTTGACCATTTGTTAAAAGCTTTAAAGACTTTACGATGCATCATTTGATATATAGAGAAGAAAAATAAAGAAATCAAGGCAATGCTCTAAAGAATCTGTTAAAGTAGTGTCTAACTCTAATCAACTCTCTCCCAACGCACCTTTGATGAATCAAATAATACAAGCTCACTATGATATTTCGCATCTGATCATTATAGCAAACTATTTGATCGTTTGGTTAATGCAGCAAGTCAACGCTCTGACAAAGTCAACGCTTAAAAAAAGTCAACTTTCTTAAGCCAAATATCTGAGAATATGCCAACTTCTCAACATCCTCTACTCATCAAAGTTGGACTTATTCTCTTATACAAGAAGGACATGACATCCTTTGATAATGTCATCCTCTGATTTTCCTGTCACTTATATCAAGACACGCTGAATTAATTATGAAGACGGATTCGGAGAAGTTTTTAATGTTGATTCAAGATCTCAGAAGATTCTATATGAGTCATTATTTGTTACAACAGCAGTCAAAAACCCTAATGGCTTTGAAGTTTCTCTATAAAAACACTTGTGATCTTAACTACAAACAACACATACGAGAAACCTATTGTCATCATATACAGCAACTAGTTTAAAAAATTTGTATTATTTCTAAGTGCTGCAAAACCTCAAATTAATTATGAGAGCATACCTTGTAAACATTCTCTTGTGAGAGTTATTCATAAAACAACCTTAATCACTCTTTGTAACTTAGCTCAGTAGAGGTTGCTCCTCTCAACAGCTTGATTGTACTAAGCTAGAAGGTTGCGAATACTTGAACATAGTCAGATTGACTAGTAGGTGGTCAGTGGATGTGTGATACTTTTGGTGATGAGTTGATTAATCCCTTTAGAATGAAGAAATTGGACGTAGCTACCGTGTTGGTGGTGAACTAAGATAATTTAGCTTATATTTCCTCTCTTTATCTTTTTATTACTTTTGCTTTATCACACTTTTATGTTATCATATGTTTTATCAAAAGTTTTTTAAAACTTTAACAACACAATCAAACCCCCTTTCTTGTATTTTTCTCTCTTCAATTGGCATCAGAGTTCGGTCTCAAGGTTGAAAACTTAACCTTGTTTGAGTAAAGATCTTATGTTTATTACTAATATGACTAACTCTAGTGATGAAGCTATAGGTAGAAATGTTAACAAACCTCATTTGTTTGATGGGAGAGATTTGAATACAGAAAGGACATGTTGAGAAGTTTCTACATCTTAGATGATCCTGAACTCTAGGACATAGTCGAATATGCCTATGAGGCTCCCTGATAGCATTTCAGCAAGTGTACAAAATCGTTGCAAGTAATAATTAAAACAGTAGTACCGAATGTCGAACTCAAGGATTACGTTTTACTACTAAATTATATTTAATTACTAAAATGGAACAAAAAGTTCCCAAATTGATTTAAATAAAATTTAAAATTAACAACAGTAATAAAATTGATCCTTTATAATAAGAAAAATGTCAGGGATGAGTTTCACTTCAAATTCAACATTGGTTCCTAATTTGATCCTAGTTACTAAATTCATTTATTGAATTATTACCGAATTCTCTTTATTATTCTTGCCCTAATGTCTTAGTGACAGAACCTTTAATTCCAAAGTAACCCCTAATTCCTTAGTGGATTTAAGATTAGAATTAAGCTTTACGGTACAAGAATTCTCTTGTTAAACTATTGCCTCTGCAAATAATTCAATTGGTTTCATGACCTGCATCTATCCCTAGACTACAATTTCATGAATTTCTCATCTCAAGCATTCGTAAAGTCCACTTCCGTTTCAAAATACGAATCGTAGAAAATTTTAAAGTTGATCAAGCAATAAAAATCATTAAACACATAGATGAGTCTAATAATTCAAAAACTCATTCATATAACTAGAAATAAAATCAGAAAAATAGGAGTTTCATCTTGTTACACTCATCCCTAACAAATAGGGTTTAGTTACTCATGACAGAGATAGGAAAGATAAAGATTAGAGAATAATTACAAGAAAGATTCATGAATGATTAGAAACGGCCGTCTCTGAGTTTCTCACTAGGGCACAAGTCTCCAAACTTCCCAATAGCCAAAAAGAACCCTAGAAAATGAGAAAAACGTGTTTTTATACATTTTGATGTGTGTCTCGCGCCCCAGGCGCAGGATTTGCGCTTCAAGCGCGAATTGACAGATTCACTAGTGCGGAAATGCGCCCCAAGCGTAGTTGTTGCTCTTCAGGCGTACAACTTCTTTTGGTTGACGTTTTCTGCATTGTTCTCCTCTTAGGAGTTTGAATTGGGTTCCTGTGTCTGCATGCAAGTTGTAGCTATGGATTTGAGCCTTCATTTGCACTTGGTTTGACTCCAATTGGACATCTACAACTCCAGAGATAGCTTAAATACTCCACATAGGTCATGTTGATTTCTCACCAAATTTCAGCACTACACTTAATCAAGGAAATAAGAATATAAACATTTCATTAAATCAAAGAACTAAAATCAACAAAATATATCAAGCAACTCCTTAAATTAACTAATGAATAAAAGATAAATAAGACTAAAAACAATGAAAAATATGCATATGATGAAGAGTCATCACTCCCAAATATGTTGTTGGTGTTGAAATACCCAGAAAAATGCTCAATGCTGATCATAAGAAACAATACAAGATACGTCATAAAGTTGAAAGAAAATAAAAATTAGAAAAGAAGCAAATCATCTATTATGAAAGCAAAGAGCGAGGACACTTCAAATGAGAATGTCCTAAGCTTGAAAAGGGAAAATTTCAAAGGAAAGACTTCAAAGAAAACAAGAAAAATTGGATGGCTACTTGGGATGATTCTGATGAATTCTTTAATGATGATGATGAGCAACCAAACCTGGCTCTAATTGAAAGTGCTGGAAAACTCAAGAAAGAGAGTTTGAATTGTATTTTTCCATTTCTGAAAATTATTTGAGTTGCTTAAACAAAAATTTATGTTCTTTATCAAATCATTCAACTTATGATTATAAAACACTTGAAGTAAAAGAAAGTTGAATCATAAAGAACTTAGATTAACTACACAGTAGAGATAGAGAAGAGATGAGTGTATTTTTATACTAGTTCACAATAAACTGTTCTGACATCTAATACTCCACTTACAAAAAGATTTTTCCTAAATACAATCTAGGGCTTAATTCACTATTTAAGCAATACATCAGAGTTCAAAGTTTGTGTCTAAATTGACACAAAGTTTGTTTCTAGAATTGTAACTCTCATTGAGAGAATAGTCAATTTCAAATCCTATATCTATTCAAATGTATCAAACAAACCAGTTGATTTACATCAATTCTAATAAATCTATACTGAGAGGATATTTCATTCATTCTTTTCTTTTGACGTGTTCTAGGATTTTACAGAAATCTTCTTAGAACATTTCCTTTTTCATTTTCTGTGACTTTTCATATTCAACAGCTTGTACTTAAATTATTGTTGGAGATCTTGAATCCACATTTAAAGAAAATTAGTCTTTAAGACATGTACATATTGTTGAGGAAAAATCTCAAATTAATGTTTTGATGATAATCAACCAAAGTTAATTAAACTTCTAATTATGATTCTAAACATGTGTTGCTATTTAACATGTATTTTTGAGTGTATTAATTGAAGATAAGTATTAAACATAACAACACAAGATCATTTTGGAAGAAGCAAGATCATTCTGAGAAAACAAGATCATTTTGGTTATTAAAAACAAAAGTCTGGGAAAACAAAGATAGTTCTGGTTTTTTACAGCCTTCAGTATAACCAAATCAAGAACATTATGTTTTGTGAAAGAACAAAGTTTTCCTTACACAAGATCATTCCGGACAGATTTAATCCAAAAAGATTAGCAAATGCAAAGCAAAGCATCGAGAACAATAGCAAGATCAATCTCCAGTTTGATGGTTAAAGTAACAAGTACAACCAGGACAAAAATAACAAGACGCTAATATTGCATCTCTGATCAACTTGCGTACAAAGCAGAAAAAGCATGACATCTAACAGTTGTCAAATATTCTCAGTCCAGCACTTACTCAAAAAAACAGAAACGAAAATCGTTCTAGTTATAAAGCAAGAACATTTTTATTATATTACAACACATGTCTATTAAAATTAAAATTGGACAACTGGATTCCCAACGGCTACATGAGTTGTCATAAGCCTTCATCAAGCCTATAAAAGGAACCTCAAGGTCAAGCAACCAATAAGAGTTTAAAAGTTCAAGCAATCAATCACTTAAACTATCATTCTTGAGAAATCTAAGTTCTTCAGTTAAGCAAAAGCTCTAGTTTTGTTTCACTAGATTTAAGGATCTATTTGTTGAGTCTTTTTGCTGAGAATCCAAAGTCAAACAAGTGTTGAATGTATTCCAATCCATCAATCCTCTTTATCATTTCATTTGAAACTCAAGACTATACTGCTAAAGATAGTTTGAGTATATTGTAAAAATCCTTTTGTGATTAAAAGGTGACTTGTAAAAAACCCTTTCTAGACTGAAATGTTGAAAGGTGAAATATTGTAAGTGATCAAGATTGATCTCGAAAATTAGTGTGAAAAGCAAGAACATTCTTGTTTGAGCCCTTTAGTGAAAAAACTCACAAATTGTAAGATCTGGACGTAGCCCACTTTGGAGGAATCAGGATATATTACTATGTGATTCTCTTTTCCTTATCTCTATTTATTTCTTACTCACTAAGCATAGATCATGTAGGGAAATTTTCTTTTGATTTCACTTACCAAGAAGGTTTTGCTTTTGAAACCAAGATTATTCTTAAGTTTAACTAAATTAAAAGTAGGAACTAATTTAAAAAAAAAAAAAAAAAAAGGAATCACAATTCAAACCCCCCTTCCTCTAAGGATTAATACTCAAAAAGTGTTAGAGGAAAGATTCAGGAAGCAATGTCAAAATCTAAGTACATCGTTGAAGGAGGATCATCAAACAGACCACCTTAATTTGATGGTACAAACTACTACTTCTGGAAAAGTAAGATGCAGTTATTTCTAAAATCACATGACACGGGAATGTGGCGCATCATAACAGATAGAGACTTCATACCCATAATTGATCAAAATGACTCAACATCTACTGAAAAGAAAGAAGCAGATTGGACAACAGAAGATAAAGCTAAGGTACTTCTAAACTCTAAAGTTCAATATTTTTGTCTTGTGCCTAAAGCAGGGAAGAAAGTGAAAGAGTTGATGAATGTGATACGGCAAAAAGGGTATGGGATACACTACAAACCCATCATGAAGAAACAAGCCAAGTCAAAGAAATAAGAATTGATATTGATGTACGAAAGTTTGAACCTTTTGAAATGAATGAAGGAGAAATCATTGATGAAATATATTCAAGATTTACAACCATAGTAAATGAAATGCGTAAAGTTCCTTAAATACAAGGACGAGTCAATCATTACCTTCTGAAAACATGTGCAAAATGAAAAAGGTTTTTGTATTACAATAATTTGTAGTGATCATGGCGGTGAATTTGAAAATATACCTTTTGAAAACTTCTATGAAGAGAATGGAACTGTACATAATTTTTTTGTCTCCTACAACACCCCAGCAAAATGTTATTGTAGTAAGGAAAAATATTCAGAGGCAGTGAACATTTCATGTTATATTCAGATTATAATCTATATAAGACTCCTTATAAATTTTGGTAATGAATAAAATCCAACATTTCTTATTTTCACCAATTTGGTTGTATATGTTATATTTTGAACCCTAAAGAGAGAATCTTGACAAGTTTGATTCAAGATCTCAAAAGTGCATCTTTTTGGGATACTCTAAATGGTCTAAAGCCTTTAGAGTATACAATAAAAGGACTTTCATTATTGAAGAAACAATCCATTTCAAGTTTAAGGACAAAAAGTTAGACCATAAAAGTCAAAGTTAGATGAAGATTTTGCAGATTTACAGATATCAAAGGAATGAGAAAGATCAGAGGAATCAAAAAGTCTACCTCTGAAGAACCAGAAGATGAATTTGATAGTACAAAGATAAGTAATGATTAGGGCTGTGCATGGTTGGTTTTTTTTAAAAACCAAACCATATCCATTTTAAAACCAATATATGGATTTAGATTTATAACCAAATCCATTATTTGGTTTAAAATTGGTTATAAAACCAATTGTAAAATTGGTTATGGTTAAATAACCGGTTTTTAATTAAGCAACCGGTTTCGAAAAATTAAATTTTAAAATCGGTTTTTATTTTTTTTTCGAGAAATAATTTTTTTCGATAAAAAACTAATTTACAATATTTTTAATTCGAGAAAAAAATTGATTTTTTCGATAAATTTTTTTAAAACTTTTGTCACCAAATTTTTTAAAAAATTCGATTTAAAATTTTTCTGAGAAAAAAAAAGTTTTTTAATTTTTTACGAAAAAAATAAATTTGAAAATTTTTTCAAAAAAATTTCTCAAAATTAACAAAATATTGGGGGCCTATGAATCCCATCTTTTAAACCCACAAAAAATAATGAAATAATGAGTCGGGACTTTAAAAAAATTGACTTAATATTAGGGGCTTAGTAAAAAAAAAAAATTAAGGAGACTTTGGAGTTTAGGGTTTTTTTTACAACTCTAGTAATAAATAATTGATTAAATGAAGTTAGTAATAAATTGTCGGAAAACGCTGCCTAAAGGTGGAATGCCGATGGGGTGATGGCAAAATCATAATCGTTTTAAAGTTTTTGAGATTTAGAATTTTTGGGAATTGAGTGGATAAAAACCGGATAATAACCAAATCCAAATATAAAACATAAGTGGGTATCCAACCGGTTTATAAATAAACCGGATTATAACCATGTGATTTTAACCGGATATTTAAAATGGATTTGGATGCGGTTTTGGATTTGGGCCATATAACCGGATTTTTTGCACAGCCCTAGTAATGATGAACCATCTACTAGTCAAGGTCATCAAAAATCTAAACTTGGATGGAAATGCAAATGATCCTTTAAAGACTAGGTCTACTTTTGAAGACACATCAATGCTTGGACTTTTGTCTGAAATTGAACCAGCGATTAATAGATAAAGCTCTATCAGATGATGGATGGATTGTGGCCATGCAAGAAGAACTAAACCAGTTCAACAAGAGTGATTTTTAGGATCTTATACCCAAACCCAACGAAAAGAAGCCCATTGGAACCAAGTAGGTTTTTATAAACAAGTTGAATGAGAAAGGTAAAGGGGTAAGAAATAAAGTTAGACTTGGAGCTCAAGGATATAGTCAGCAAAAAGGTATTGATTACACTAAGACTTTTTCCCCTGTGGCAACGTTAGAGGCAATGAAAATGTTGGTATGTGTTATAAGTCATTGATGCTGACTACAATGGAGATAAGCTAGAAAGGAAAAGCACCACTAGAAGTTGTACATTCCTTGGTGAGAATCTAATCTCCTAGTCAAGCAAAAGACAAGGTACCATTGCTTTATCTATTGCAAAAGCATAATATATTTCAGCAGTCAACTGCAACACTCAACTGTTGTGGATCAAAAATCAACTATAAGACTATAAAATAAATTATAGTAAGATTTCTATCTTCTGTGATAATACTTCTTCTATATGTTTAACTAAAAATCCTATTTTACATTTAAGGGAAAAATATATAGAGATTAAATATCACCATATAAGAGATTATGTCATAAGAGTAGTTTAAACATTAAATTTGTTAACACTGATCATCAGTGGGCAAATATTTCTACAAAACCCCTTCCTGAAGATAGATTTAATTTTATAAAGAAATATTTAAACATTCAATTTATAAAAATTTCCTATGCCTCTGGTTGATAATGACTCATATGTTTTGGAGAAAACTCACTTTCCACATTAATTTTCACTTAAGAAATACTAAATAGTGAGAGAATTGGAGTTTCCCCAACTAGATCCAAGAATAAGATTGATGTTCTTCGCTATCCCAAAAGTAATAACATTTAAGGAAAAAAAAGTAGATACATAAACTAAATTAGTTTAAAGAGAACTTAAAGAAAAATATGCTCACCAAAATACCTAAAGCAACATTAATATAAAGTGTTTAGACGATAAAATTAATTGCTAGTGGTACTTTGTTATAAAAATCAAATACTAACAATTAATATTATTAAACAACAAATCCTTAAAACCGTCACATGTTTACCATCATATGTGTGAATTAATGTCGGTCAAATAATTTAAAGATTTAATTACTCACAACACTATAATGCACATCAAAAATTAATTATAGAGAAATGCACAATTTATCTTTATTTAAAAATTAAAAGATCAAAATAAGATACCAGGCACACCATTAATTCACAATCTTTTAATTGCATGAATTAACCGAAAGCGGTACTCGCAACGTAATAATCAAACATTGGTAATAAGCCATATCTAAAATATGGGTGTCTTTTGACATCCCCATTACCCAATAAAAAACTTAATAATTACCACATGTTTATCATCACATGTATTGCATTATTAGGTCAAACTATGCCAGCCTATTGACCGAAAAATTAAATCAAAATTTAATAAATAATTTATTAAATAAAATGAGAAAGGTCTTAAGTTTACAAGATACTACTCATCAAATTAGGTCAAATCTTCTCTACTTAACTACTTCTAGACCTGACACTCTATTTAATATATGTGTGCAAGATTTCAGTATAGCCCTAAGAAATCCCATTTAACAACTATTAAAAGGAACTTTAGATATCTGAAAGGCACTACTAATGTTGGTATGTGTTATAAGTCATTCTCTGAGTATAGATTAGTAGGTTTCTATGATGCTGACTACATTGTAGATAAGCTAGAAAGGAAAAGCACCACTAGAAGTTGTACATTCCTTGGTGAGAATCTAATCTCCTAGTCAAGCAAAAGACAAGGTACTATTGCTTTATCTATTGCAAAAGCATAATATATTTCAGTAGCCAATTACAACACTCAACTATTGTGGATCAAAAATCAACTAGAAGACTATAAAATAAATTATAGTAAGATTTTTATCTTCTGTGGTAATACTTCTTCTATATGTTTAACTAAAAATCCTATTTTACATTCAAGGAAAAAATATATAGAGATTAAACATCACTTTATAAGAGATTATGTCATAAGAGTAGTTTAGACATTAAATTTGTTAACACTCATCATCAGTGGGCAAATATTTCTACAAAACCACTTCCTGAAGATACATTTAATTTTATAAAGAAATATTTAAACATTCAATTTATAAAAATTTCCTATGCCTCTAGTCAATAGTGAAATAAAAAAATAAATAAACAGTTAGAAATTATAATATGAAATTTATTTCCAATATGAATAGATCAAATTAAATATAATCTTAGATTGCATTCTTCATTCATGTCATGCCATCTGTATTAACTCTAACACTAGTAATACGTAATCCAGCAATTTCAAAAATTGAAACACACAATCCACAATAAATTAGTTTGATAATATAATGAAATATAATAATTAAGTGAACAAAAATGAGATTTGAGTCCAAATCAACTTTCATACCTGCTTCAAGTTGTTGCACTTCATCCATGTGTGCTCTTAAATCAATTACCTTTGGTTTTCTTATCCAATTTTGAGTACAAATCAAAGCTTTAAGAGTAGTGGAACTCAAACTACTACGAAATGAATCAAGTACGCGACCTCCTGTATTAAATGCAGAGCTCAAATGACACTGTAGACACCGGAATAGCCAATATATCTCTAGCCAAGTGGGAAAGGACATAATATTTTTTAGATTTCTCTTTCCACCACTGTAAAATATGAAAATAATTTTTGTTATCTTCAACATCGGCCTCAATAAACCTATCCAACTCATCATTTTCACATTTGTTTGTTTTTTCTTCATACTCAATCTAAATGTAGTATCCCAATCAACATCAGCATCATCAACAGGCTGATTTGTGTTGGCTAAAGTACCAATTCTTGAGGCTACACTACTAGACTCACTTTCATCACTAGGAATGGGATATTCCATCACATAATGCTCAAACAATTTCTTGACAAAATCTTTTAATATTTTCAACATATCTTCGCACTTATCATTGTCATACATCTTAGTAAAACAAAATTCAATATATTCATACTCATAACAGGGATCTAGAAAAACAGCCACAAACAAAAGATAGTTTATAACATTACTATCCCAATACTTGTTAAACTTCACTTGCATATCTATTGTCATCGTCCTCAACTTTTCATCCTCACTATTAGTCAATTTCTTTATAGACTTCTGAATGTCACACAACGTTTTGAAGAATGTATTAGATGTAACATGCAATGAACCAGAAAAAGAAAGAGTTGCATCATAAAAGATCTTTAAAAAGTTCACAAACACATGTGCACGTTCCCAATCAAAATGATTAGGAATACCTACTTCTTCACTTGCAAGAAACACAATGAATGAAATATCTTGATATTGAAGTCAATTAAATGCCTTTTCATATTTCACATCAACTTCTAACATCAAATAGGTAGAGTTTCAACGAGTTCGAACATCAAGAGCTATCATTGCCTTACTATCTATATTACACTCTTTTGCACACTTTTTTAAAACTAGTAAGCCTATCCAGAGATATCTTAACAAACTTGCAAGAAACCTTTATCTTTTTAATAGATGAGCCGATGGTAGTTAAGTCATCACTAACAATCAAATTCAAAATGTGAGCGCAACATCTCATGTGTATGAATTCCCCCTTTAACAAACTACGACCATTCCAATCATTCATTTCACTAACTAAGTATGTGATAACAACAATATTAGCACTTGAATTATCAACAGTTATACAACAAACAATTTTTATCCCCCAATATTTCAAGCACTCTTCTAAGGTTTTTTCAATGGTTTCTCCTATGTGATCAGAAATCAAACCAAAACTCAATATATTCTTATTCAACTCCCAAACCTCATCAATATAATGAGCAGTATTACACATGTAATTCAAATTTTGGATTGATTTCCAACAATTTATGGTAAGGGAAACAATTTTTTTATTCACAAATAATAAGCTTTTCAACTTTTCTTTCTCATCATTATAAAAAAGCATGCAATCTTTAGCAATCGTAACACGTCTAGGACAAGCCACACTCATAAAGTATTTAAATCCTTCATTTTCGACATGTTTAAAAGCAAGTTCATCCATAACTATAATCTTTGCTAAGACTGAACGGGTCATATCTTGACTAAATTCAACAAGCTTAAAACTAACAGTGTTGTTTGGGTCATCTTCACAATTGTTTCCTATAGTAAGTGTTTTAGTTCCTTATCAACTAACCTGTTTGGATTTTTAAGGCAAACCTTATAATGTTTATTCATGTTAGTGGTTCCATGACTAGAACTATTGCATGCATAATTTTTTTTACAATAATTACATTCAGCCCTATTTTTATTCTTTGTAAAGTGCTCCCAAGATGAAGAAAGAGGTCAACTAGGTTTTCGTTTCAATACCTCTTGTTGTGCAACCGGTTCTAGTTTTACAACTGAACCTTTTACTGCTCCTTATTGTGTTGCAATTGGTTCCATAATGGAAACTGGAGTGCAAGCAGTTGCCATATTCTCACTTTGCGAATTACTTCCTATGTAACTTCCATTTCCACTTGCCATTTGCTCAACTTTAAATTACCTAAAAACCCAAAACAACATCTTATTTTAGTGAATGTAATAGAACTGTATTTTTTTGGTTATAAAGAGTTTAACGGTAAAACTAACACACACTAAATATGGAGACAACAATCAAAATAGGAAACCATCAAAACAGAAAAAGGAAACAGTAGTCAAAATAGACAACAATCGAAGTACAACAAAATAGGAAATAACAGCCAAAACTTTACTAAAAATAACGAGAAAAGAATAAACTTTGTTACCTCAATGGAGAGAAACAAATTGTGATAGAAAAAAACCGAGAAAAAGTAACAAAGAGGAGGTCACGGCTGTGAGAAACGGTCGAGAGAGGGAAAATGAAAGAGTTAAGAGAGAAACAAAGAGCGAGGAGAGAAATGGTCGTGGGTTGTAGCGGCGAGGAGAGAAACAAAGAGCGAGGTGAAAGGCGACGAGATGAGCCACGCAATTTCAACGAGTGGGCTGTGGGCGGCGAGGTGAGAACTGAGAGGATGATACAATACTATCGATACTAGTGAGCGTGAGTCATGAGTGGTTGTTGTAGCAGACTGTGACTGTGTGTGTGAGGATATCACTAGGGTTTGGATTTGGGCCTAATGGGTGATGGGTCTAATTGTTGTATAAAAAAAAGTTGTCTTATTGGGCCAAATTTTTATGTAAAAAATAAATATATAAAAAAAAAAATATGAATAGTGTTGGTTTGGTTCAGTTTTTATTTGTTTTTAAAACTAAAATTCAATACCCAAACCAATAATCTTTGGTTTACATTGGTTTGATTTCGTTTTATACCCGAACCAAAAATAACGGGTAATTTTTTAGTTGATTTCACTACACCAAAATATAGATTTTATAGTGCACCTTTAACAGCGCTTGTTAAATAAAAGCGTTGTTGTATTATATTTTAAAAATACACGGAGGTTATGACAACGCTTTTTGAAAAATCGCTGTCATAGGTATTAATAGTTATATATAATAACAAAGTCTTCCAAAGCGATTTTTTATAAAAGCGCTGTAAGGTCAAAATATTTACAGCGTTTTTTCTATAAGCGCTTTATCGAGTCATATTGCGCTTTCATAGGACCTTATAAAGCGCTTTTTATAAAAGCACTGTCATAGGATCTTTTTAATTTTTTAATTATATGCACATGTAAGTGGTTTTCTTCACTCTATTTTCTTCTTTTAAAACTAGGGTATTCTAAATCACTGTGCCCACACAAAAATTTCCCTTTCTCTTTAGTGATATAACCCCTCCATCTCTTTTAATTTTTTTTCTCCCTCCAACAAAACTAAATCACCTCTTCTTCTCCTTTACCAAACCCATCACTCCTTCACCAAAAAATTAAATCTGACAACCTCTTCTTCTCCCTCACCAATTCCATCACTCCCGCCATCATTTCTCCTCCATCTTTGACCGCTATAAGTACCAAACTAAAACGACAAAGATTTGTTTCAACCTCATTATCGCTTATCATTTCATATACTGCAGTAAGGGAATATCCAATGAACCCTCATAATTTCTTCTTCGTTCTTCATGTTTTACACTTCATCTATTCTAATTTCCTTATATTTCTTCCATTTTTTTTTCTTGCTGCAGAAACTTTTGGTTTACCATTGCCATGCCAGACCTTCCTTCTTCCAATGTCGTCTTCATCTTCTTCAAGGGTGAGTTTTTCTTTTCTAAATTTATGAGGTTGAGTTTCATAAGACCAATTTTTATGAAACCCTAATTTGTTAATTTAGCTTTGATCTTGTTAATTTCTTGGTTATTGGAACTTGTTAGCTTGATCTTTGTTTTGATTATGAGTATAAAATCCTAAACCCCATATTAGTAAATTGGGAAAGAGAAAAAAAAATCAAGAGCAAAAATGGTTGTTGAAGACGTTCCAAAATCAACCATCACCGACGATCAAATCCCTAATAGGGTTATTGAAGATGATAACAACAACGACAATGACTTTGAAGAAGATTCTTCTGCCACGACAAAAACGATTTTTCCGCCATTTCCAAACCCCACACCACCGCCATCGTCCATCAACCTCACCCCCTCGAGAATCTTGGACCATCTATACTTACGCCACTGTTGAAGAGTTTTGGAGGTAAAGTTTTAATCTTTTTATTTTAGAGTTCCATTAAAAAAAAAAAACGCTTTTTTTATTGTTTCTTAAATATTTCTTGTTTGTGAAATTTTATTGCTAAATTTTTTCAGCATTTACAATAACATTCACCATCCTAATTGGTTCAATTTTTAGCATATATTTCATAGACAAGACTCGTAGAAAAAAACATGATCTAATAAGTTTGACTGGTGTTGTTCTCTCTTTGACTCTTTTGACTGTTGTTTTTCATGAGACTCAAATTCATTCACCTATGGTTAGTGCTATTGAGACCTCACATTTCACGAATAACACTTGTCCTAAATTCAAAGCTGCTGTCAACAATGATAGATGGAATTGTATGAGGTGTTTACAAGCTTCTTCACCTACATGTGGTTTTTGTGCTCCTCCTCATAATAAGGTAAATCTCAAAACCATTTATTTGCAGTTTTGGTCTCCCTATTTTAACTGAATCACGAAAATAGTACTCCCATTTTATTTCTCCCCACTTTTGGTCCCTCTTAACATAATTTTGGTCAAAAACTTGATGAAGTGTTATTTTTTTGCGCTTATTTAAGCCACACCATGTCTCAAGATCTCGCGGTGGAACAACTGTACTTGAAATCTATGGTCATAAATGGTGTGGTGTGGCTTAAAAAAATGATACTTCATCAAGTTTTGGACTAAAATTCTGTTTGGAAGACCAAAACTGAGGAAAATAAAATGGGAGGACTACTTTCGTGATTCAGCTAAAATAGGGGAATTAAAACTGCAATTAAGCCAATACTTTAATTGTTACGTGACATATAAATATTATTAAATTTTAAATTTGCAGCTCTTACCAGGAGCATGTTTGATTTCGGCTGATGGTGCAAAGCATATGTCTTGCAATGATCATAGAGCGTGCTACACAAGAGGTTGTCCAAGCAACTTTGGATGGATTGCATTAATAGGCTTTGCTCTCTACATCATTTTCTTCTCACCAAGAATGGGAACTGTTCCATGGGTTTTAAACTCTGAAATATATCCATTAAGATACAGAGGAATTTGTGGAGGAATAACATCAACAACAATTTGGGTTTCAAACCTTGTTGTTTCACAATCCTTTTTGTCTTTGACTGAAGCAATTGGACCAGCATGGACTTTCATGTTATTTGGAATTATTGCTTTTATTGCCATTTTCTTTGTCATTGTTTTTGTGCCAAAAACTAAAGGTTTACCAATTGAGGAAGTTGAGAAAGTGCTTGAACAAAGATCTGTGCAGATTAAGTTTTGGAACAAGAGAGATTTTGGATCTGTAAAGTAGAAAAATAATAAATATTTGAGTCTAGCAGTTTTATTATAACTTTAATTAGTTATTACGTTTTTGGTGAACTATGCTTGTTTCACATTGGTTTTCTTTTGGGTATGAATTAATATTGTTATGTGACTAGCATTTTAGTTCAAATGGGTAGTTGATTAGTTGGATTGATGAAAATTCTCATGAAATCTGTAGATGATTGAGGATTTATGATACTCTTTACTAATGTTAACCTTTTTGTCTTTGATTGAAGAGTTTATGCAAGCAAAGGTCATTTAAACGTTGCTGAAAGTCTTCACGGTGCAGAGTAAAGGTCATTTACACGAGGGACAGTATGTTACACTAGAGCTGTCAAAACAGGCTACCCGGCCCATTTAGGGCCGGCCCTAACGGGTTGCGGGCTTCTTCGGACCGGGTTAAAAAGCCTTGTTTTAATATGGGCTGTTAAAATACTACCCGAGCCCCCCTAGACGGGTCGCGGGCTTGGCGGGTAGCCCGCATATTTTTTTAAAAATTTTTATTTTATTTTTTTATTATATTTTAAATTTTCTTACGACTCTTTTAATTGAAAATTTTTCTTCATGCCCATTTAAAATCAACTTAGTTTAAAATTTCTTCATGCCCATTTAAAAACAACTTAGTTCTACATGCCTATTTAAAAACAACTTAGTTCTACATGCCTATTTAAAAACAACTTATATGATATTCTAGATCATTAAAAATACACAATAAAATAACACACAAACTAAGTTCGAAATTCGGATTTTCCAATTAACACAAACTCGATTCAAACAACACATTATCCAAGACAACACATTATCCAAACAACATACAAAGTAAAATAAGTTCAAATTGCCAAAAACAACTTAGATTTGTCTAGCATGGCACAAATTAAAAAACTCAAATCAAATTTTTTAAGACCAATTTTACTCTTTTTTGTTTTTTTAATATTGATTATGCGGGCTGCGGGCTACCCGGTACCCATACGGGCTAACCCTAATGGGTAACGGGTTTATTCGGATCGGGCTCAAAAGCCCTGAAAAAATTCGGGCTGAAATTTTTTGGCCCAAGCCCTATGTTTTAGCGGGCTGGGCGGGCCGGCCCATTCGGCCTAGCCCATTTTGACAGCTCTTACACTAGTCCAAAGCGGAGCACAACTAATCTAGCGTAAGGAATCCATTCACCACATTCAAATTCCCGAGAGTGTGCAATAGCCTTTTCTTTTCCTCTCTCTCTCTCTTGTAATTAATGCATGTGAAACAGCAAGTTGGATAGTTTATGATTTTTTTTAATGCAAATAATGAAATTACACCTTGGTTTAACGATGGTTATTCTATTTTATCCTATTTGCATTTTGAATTTTGATTATTCATATCTCATTTTGTAGACAAAACATTCTCTGAGAATTATTTTTTTTAATGCAAATAAAGAAAATTACACCTTAGTTTAATAAGTATTGTTTGTTAATTATCAAATAATGAAATTACACCTTGGTTTACTTATAGTGTTTTTTGAATTGTCAAAGGATCAATGGTTGTATCGTGTCTTACAATTTGATTAATAGCCTAGTTCTAGTCTTTTATCTTAAAGGCTTCTTAAATCCAATTGGTGATGATTAGGGTCAGTATCAAATTGAATAATATTAAATTATTAGTTTTCATCTATGAAAGCTCTATGAAATACCTATGACAGTGCTTTTTAGAAAAAGCGCTATTAAATATCTACAACAGCGCTTTTTGGAAGAAAAAAAAAACTTACCTACAACAGTGCTTTTCAAAAAAAGGCGCTGTTAAATGTCACCTACAACAGCGCTTTTTAAAAAAAGCGTTTTAAAACGAGAAACCTACAACTGTGCTTTTATGCAAAAAAGTGCTATAAATTTCTACCTACGACAGCGCTATTTTTTATTTTAAAAAACGTTGTTGTATGTTTTAACAGTACTACATACTATAGTTCTTAAAAGCGTTGTTAAATGCATAAAAAAATGTTGTTAAAACCTATTTTTTGTGTAGTGTTTGGTTTGGATATTCGGGTTGATTGGATTTGTTTTGTCCACTTACACCCCAAATAACGTCAAATCAAATGCATATAACACATCATTTTTTATGATATATTAAAAATTAAAATATTTTATATAATTAATTAATATATTTATTTATCATTTAATAATTAGTGTTATTTTATAAAAAAAAATATATGAATAGAAATTAAAAGAGGGGTTTTGGGTTTCTCAAAAACTCGTCTTCTTCCCTGCCATAAACCATGAAATGTTAGTACAGAGGCACACCTAGGAGGGGGGTGAATTAGGTGTTTTAAAAATTTTCTAGTTTTTAGAGACTTAGCGGATTATTTTTCTGATTGGGGTTCTTGTATGGACAAATGTAAATGGCAGAAAAATATATAACACAACAATTTATCCTGGTTCCCCTTAAAACCAATGGTACATCCAGTCTTCTTGCACACAAGAGATTTTTCACTATTGTTAGAATAAGTACAAGTCCCACCCTAGGACCTCTATTACAAACTCCTAACAATCACCCTAAGATAACACACCACTATCCTAGTTTACAACACTTGAAGAAAGTACACCACTTTCCTCAATTTACACAATAACTTTAATGGTTTTTGCAATAATGACTTTGACTGAAAGCAAAAGAATATAACAGTTGATAAGCTTTCTTTGTACAGTGATAACAATCCAATACTATTGTACTTCAAGTGCAGTAGAGAACCTTTATAATGATATGACAATGAAAAACATGTGCACTTGAAATATGAAACTTTGACTTTTAATGGATCTTTAAAATTCTCAACAAAAAAAAAGGTTTTCAAGGTTCTGAAGTTAAATTTGAATTTATGAAGTATTTATACTCCTTAGACATCACTTCAGGTCATGTGCAGTCGTTCCTAGAGGTTTGATGAACATATGCAATGATCCAGGTTGAATCTGAACTGAAAAATTACAATGTTTCGCAGTTGTATTCGGCTACAGCTTGTGTGTAGTCGAATACACCTCTATAACGTTTAGTTTTTATTCAAAATTTTAAGATCGTATTCGAATACGAAACCTCGTAGTCGAATACGAAAGAGTGAATTTGGCAACTGACTTGATTTTGTATTCGGCTACACCATGTTGTAGTCGAATACAAATGTGCAGTTTTAGCTACTGACTCAGCACTTGTATTCAAATACACTGTCTCGTATTCGAATATACTATCTCGTATTCGAATAAGAAAGTCCAGTTTTAGCTACTGACATAGCAATTGTATTCGAATACAATGTCTCGTAGTCGAATACATATATTTAGTTTTAGCTACTAACTTGAGTCTGTATTCGGCTACAATATGTTGTATTCGAATACAACATTGATTTTTGTCAAAAACATGATTTTCAAACATTGTCCATGCATTTTGACAATTTTAAAATTCTTTTGATGCATATGCTAAAATGAAAGGTTCTTATGTGCATTTTAAATATATTAATATTAGATTGCATCATGTACCTTACATTATAAGACTTATAGCATATTGACCAAAGTTGACTTTGATTGTTGACTTCTTTTTAAGCTTGCAATTTGATCACTTTCCTTGGCCTTTGTCTTCATCAAAAACATAAGTATTTTACATTCTCCCCCTTTTTTATAATGATAAAACCTTGTTGTTGAGACTTCAATGCGTTTGATCGTTTTAATTTATCTCCCCTGTAATATATGCTTACTCCCCCTTTAAGCTTGAGTTCATGCCATCATGTTTTAAACATTTTGAAGACCTACAAAAGTTTTTAACAACAACAACATACCAATTTTCTCTCCCATTTGACATGATCAAAAAGAAGGAAAAAAAATACCAAGCATAAAAGAAATATAGGGAATAAAAAACATCACACAAGGTTATATATAGGGAAAATATGTATTCGGCTACTGAAACTGTGAAAAATGACCTAAAACGTGAAAAAGCTTATATATAGGGAAAATCGCGAATCTGTATTCGACTACACACTAGTTGTATTCGAATACAAGATTCTTTGGAAACATGTATTTGATACAGACAATGTGTATTCGGCTACGATATCAGAATTTTTTTTAAGCCACATTTTCACTAAAAAACACTATTTATAGCACATATTCATATTTAGAAAGCACATAAACATCAAAGAATCAATTGTATCAACATATCAAGAAAAGATTTTAGATTTTGAAGAGAAGTGACTTACAAAGTATCAATACCTTGTATTAGTACATTTCTTGACCCACACATAATGCCCATTTGGAACACCAAATTTCTTAAAATGACAAACATTAGGTGTGTGGCCATTTTGACCACAATAAGAGCATGTAGAAGTAGATTTACTTCTATATGTATGTATATGAGATTTCTTTTGAATAAAATTCCTCTTATAGTAATGATGATCTTTTTGCATAATTATAACTTTCTCTATGTTGGATTGGTCACTTGCCTTAACAAAGATGGTTTTATTTATACTTGGTTTATCAAATTTTGAGTAACCAATACCACTTTTTTCATTGGAGTATCTTTGCATATTCAGAACATTTTCCAATCCAACTTGTCATTTTTCATATTTTTCAATGACTCTATTTAATTGGACAATTTTGAAAGAAAGAGAATCACACTTATTGCATGTAAAATTTTGTTTTAATTTTTTAGAATCTTTTTCCATAGTGTCAATTTTCTCTTTAAGAGATGAAATTTGTTTCTTTTGAGTTCACACTATTTTTAACAGATTTTTACATTCGATAAGTAGTTCTTTAATTGCATTTTGAGCATCATTATACTCAATAATTAATTCACTATTAGTGTCATTATTATGAGAAGAGTCTTTGTTACTAACCTCTTCTTCTTCGTCGGATTGGTGTGATGCCATTAATGCAACATTTGCACATTCGTCACTTTCCGATTCTAAAGATGAACTGACTTCATTGTCTTCCCTTGCTATATAGGCCGTTTTGGATTCTTTCTTCTTGTGAGCACTTTTCTTGACAATATTTGGGCACTGGGCTTTTATGTGTCCTTGCTTGCCACACTCAAAACAAGTGAAGTTTAGATCTGAAGTGGAGACATCCTTCTTCCTGAAAGTTTTTCTTTTCTTTCCAAATTTGGAAGTTTTATCATTTTGAAGGAACTTACCAAATCTCTTTACAAGGGAGGTGATGCTCTCATCTTCATCTAAATTATCATCATCAACTTGCTGTTTTGACTCCACTTTTAAGGCAATGCTCTTTGGCTTCTTTTCTAGCCTTCCAAGTTCAATTTCATGTTCTTGAAGTTTCCCGAAAAGTGCAGAAAGAGACATCTTTGATAGGCTTTTCTTTTCAGAAATTGTCGTTACTTTAGGTTGCCATGCCCTTATTAATGATCATAGAACTTTAAGGTTCAATTCATCATTAGTGAAGATCTTGCCAAGCGCCGTCAAGTGGTTGGTGAGATGAGAAAATCTTTTCTACAAGTCCAGAATAGATTCTCTGGGCTGCATATGAAACAGTTTATACTCTTGAGATAAGGTGTCACGACCCAAAAACTAAACGCCGTGACCGGCGCACAAGCTATACCCCTAGCTTGGCAAACCTATCAACTAACTTAACAATTTACCAAATAAATAGTTCTAAATAATCATCTCAAAAAAATATATATAAAATTTTTCATGAAATTTCGACAGAGTATCCTATGTAACTTCAGCATTTCCAAATTTACAAAATCCCTGTTTAAACTTCAAATTCAGCCAAATTCAAATAGCATAATCTAATTGTTTAATACATTTCTCAAAAGACTAGCTAAACTCCAATAGCTGCAAATACATATGACTCAACAAACTTTACAACAGCCTACCAAGACAAAATACGACCGAGACTTGAGCCTACTATCAGCTTGCTACTCAGCTGCCTGTGAATCTGAAAAAAAAAATAAACAACATGAAGGAGTAAGTCACAAAGACTTAGTGAGGAGACAACAATCACCATCAACTAGAAGGAAAACACAAAAAGGCACGAATAACTGTTTTATAACCTTGAGACGATTATGTTATTCAGGTAATAAAATCATCTAAATTTATAATTTAATCGTTCGGATAAAAATATTAAAAATCCATTTAGTAGTGAAGCGAAATCAAAATGAATAACATTAAAATCATCATAGAAAATCAAACAAGTAAAAATACTAATTTTTTTTAGAACCAAGAGGCGGCTTCATCTCATTGATAGCTCTTTCCTCCTAAGGGTGGCATTTCCCTTAGGGGTGGCTCCATCTAATGGATAGCCCTTTCTTCTCAATCCCTCAACGCATCATCACGCATCAATTAGGGAGCTTACATCTCGTTGATAGCTCTCTCCTCCTACGGATGACATTTCACATAAGGGCGACTCCATCTAACGGATAACTCTCCCTAATCAAAACGAGGTAACTAGGTGCACCTAACGCCGTTAAAGATTTAATAATCATAGCAACGATTTCCCAAAACACATATTTAAAATCATCTTTCAATTCATCGTAATTCATGGAAAATATATTCAATTGCATAACAATTCACAATTTAAATACTCATAACGCATACGTATATCGAATTAATAACATATTATATAATAAAGAGCATTAAAATAAATAAATGACGAAGTCGAGATAAAATTTCAAAGGTTGTGTTTCCCAAATTTTTAAATAAATATTTTAACATAAAAAACGAGTAAAATAATAATTATAGCATAAAAAACAATTGACGATAACCGTCGTCAACTCACTACTATGGAGAATCCCCTAAGTTTGTTCTCCAACAACTCCCAAAGTAGCCGGCAGGACCTCAGCTGACAAATCTGAGTATCAAAAATATTCTCAAGACTTTAGAAGAATTATTTTAAAGTTTAGCTAACTCTAGGAAACCATAAAAATTCATTAAATCTACTCTAAGCACAAAAATAAGATTTTTAACCAAAACTACATTTCCTAGAGATTTATTAATAGCATAAGGGTTGTGTATTTACCTCAAAGAGTCTCAATAAACAACTCTCAAGAGATGGGTACTCTTCTCCTTCCTTAGAGCACAAACCATAACCCAAAATCCTAACCAAGAGAAATTGTAGGAGTATGAGAAATTATACTCTTAGGGATATTAAATTCCTTCTGAAGGTTAAGGGTTTAAGTATTGTGGAGAGAAGAAGCAAGGAGAAGGAAAGAAGAGAAAAAAAAATGGGGGAGGGGCTTGGCCGAGAGGGAGAGAAGAAAGAGGAGAAGAAGAAGGAGGAAAAAGTGATATGGGAAAAAAGAAAGAAAAAGTGGGGTTGGTGTGGGTTTTAATAAGTTAATAATATTAATATTATTATTGAATTATTATTTATTTAAAAAAAAAAAAAAAAAGAACGGAGGCGTTTCATAAGGTATTAAGTTTAGAACGTTTTACCTCAACCGTTCATTCATGAGTTACTTCAAGAGTATCCCAGATTTATTTGGCAGTTTTGCAATGAGATATGCGGAAGAATTCGTCCATTCCAAGTGCCGATTGTAACATATTTTTGGCCTTTTTATCAAACAACACTTTCCTTTTGTCATCATTTGTCCGTGAGGCTTTTATCTTTATTTCTTCTTTATTGTTGATGACTATTTGTGGGACATAAGGACCATTTTCTACTGCATTCCAAATATCATCGCTTTGTACCTCAAGATATGCTTGCATGCGTATCTTCCAAAAGTCATGGTGTTCTCCAACGAAGCAAGGTGGTTTATTGCTACTACCACCATCTCTATAAATTGGTTGTGCGGAAGCCATGAATAAGGATCGAGGAGCAAATTACCAGAACCTGCTCAGATACCAATTGCTAGAACAGAGGCACACCTAAGAGGGGGGTGAATTAGATGTTTTAGAAATTTTCTAGTTTTTAGAGACTTAGCGGATTATTTTTCTGATTGGGTTTCTTGTATGGACAAATGTAAATGGAAGAAAAATAAAGAACACAACAATTTATCCTTGTTCCCCATACAACCAAGAGTACGTCCAGTCCTCTTACACACCACAAGAGATTCTCCACTATTGTTAGAATAAGTACAAGTCCCACCTTAGGACCTCTATTACAAACTCCTAACAATCACCCTAAGATGGCACACCACTATCCTAGTTTACAACACTTGAAGAAAGTACACTACTTTCCTCAAAGTACAACACTTGAAGAAAATACACCACTTTCCTCAATTTGCCCCATAACTTGAATGGTTTTTGCAATAATGACTTTGACTGAAAGCAAGAAAATATAACAGTTTATATGCTTTCTTTGTACAGTGATAACAAGGTTTTGAAGTTAAATTTGAATCTATGAAGTATTTATACTCCTTAGACATCACTTTAGATCAGTGGCAATCGTTTCTAGAGGTTTGATGAACATATGCAATGATCTAGGTTGAATATGAACTAAAAAATTGCATTGTTTCGCAGTTGTATTCGGCTACAGCTTGTGTGTAGTTGAATACACCACTGTAACATTTAGTTTTTATTCAAAATTTTAACTTCGTATTCGAATACGAAACCTCGTTGTCGAATACGAAAGAGTGAATTTGGCCACTGACTTGAATTTCTATTCGGCTACACCATGTTGTAGTCGAATACAATTGTGCAGTTTTAGCTATTGACTTAGCACTTGTATTCGAATACACTATCTCGTATTCGAATACGAAAGTCCAGTTTTAGCTACTAACATAGCAATTGTATTCGAATACACTGTCTCATAGTCGAATACAGATATTCAGTTTTAACTACTGACTTGAGTCTGTATTCGGCTACAATATGTTGTATTCGAATACAACATTGATTTTTGTCAAAAACATGATTTTCAAACATTGTCCATGCATTTTGACAATTTTAAAATTCTTTTGATGCATATGCTAAAATGAAAGGTTCTTATGTGCATTTGAAATATATTAATATTAGATTGCATTATGTACCTTACATTATAAGACTTCTAGCATATTGACCAAAGTTGACTTTGATTGTTGACTTCTTTTTGAGCTTGCAATTTGATCATTTTCCTTGGTCTTTGTCTTTATCAAAAACATAAGTATTTTACATGAAACTCTTCTCTTCTTGATCTTATCCATTAACATCTCTCTTTACTTTCATTTTCTTACCACAAACACACAATTGGCTTCAAAAATATACCTTCTAGTTGGAGTCGTACAAGAAGTCGTGATAGATGAAAGATGATGTTAGTTCCAAAACTCCACTCATGTGGCTCTAAAACCTAGTTTTGCCCCTCACTCTAGCAGTATCATCGGCTATCTCCTCCTACCACATTTATGTGGTAAGGAAATGAAAGT
Source organism: Cicer chorassanicum (assembly GCA_037974735.1). Taxonomy (NCBI): domain Eukaryota; kingdom Viridiplantae; phylum Streptophyta; class Magnoliopsida; order Fabales; family Fabaceae; genus Cicer; species Cicer chorassanicum. The sequence continues at coordinate 26,759,362 of JBBPBP010000004.1, forward strand.
AGAGAGAGACGTTAATGAATATGATCAAGAAGAGAAGAGTTCCATGGTTTATGACATAAAAGAAGGCGAGTTTTCCAAAACCCCGAAACGTCTCTTTTAATTTCTATTCGTATTTTTTTATATAAAATAACACTATTATTAAGTGATAAATCAATAAATTTATTAATTAATAATATAAAACATTTTAATATATCATAAAAGATGATGTGTTGGTGTGCATTTATAGGGCCACGTGCTACAGCAATTTATCCACTCTTTTTTTGTAATGTTGATTTGACGTTAGGGACCAAAGACGGATTGTCTTTAATTTTATAGAGACTAAATCCAAACAAAAAAAACTTACAATGAATAAAATCAAAAAGTAGTATATTTACCGGACCAAAGACATTTTTCTTTTGTCTTATAAGAGATGGTAAATTTGATCATAATTAACACTCACACAACTGCGAGATCACGAATTCGAATCTGAGACATTAACCTAACAATATCGTCATTTACTAGTTGAACTCGAACTTAAGGACCAAAGAAATATTTAACCCTTAATTAAAATCCATATATATTAAATGACTCACTTTTTCAATCATGACAAAATTGATATGAATCCAAAAAAAATCAATTTAATCATAAATCATTTACAAATATATGTCCAAGGCAATATACGAATCTGCGCTTCAAGTACAGAACATTCACCTTCAAATATTATTATTACCATATATAATTAATATGACCAAAATAATGTCCATGAATTATATAGAAGCACAAAATAACATGCATATTGTGTCACAAGCAGAAAGTCATGCCACATACATACACATGCATGTCTCAAAGCAAAACCTTGTCAATTCATACAAAAGTCCTTATTTTTATCAGCACAGAAATTGATTCAACAAAAATAAAATTGAACAGGAATTAAAGTCATAATTAAATATTTAAATATTATAAATAATTTATGTACAATCGTTCATATTCGGTAACGTATCTTGATTGGAAACAAAGCTTTACGAAATCATTAAGGCAAATCTCAATTTTCTACTTCACTTGCTAAAGTAAGAAACAAATTGAGCAAATAAAAAAAACTTGATTATTCGGCACCGAATTTTACTCATAAAAATTAGAAATCAAATTTACTCTTTCAACTTAATTTTGCCGCACAATACAGTTTGGAGAAGAAAATTTCTAAAAGCTTACAAAATTAATCACGTTTACATAAGCAATGATTTCAAAAAAAAAATATATATATGAGCATGTATATAAGCATCAAGAACAAACTTAAATCTTGTCCGTACTTCTTTTTCCTCGAAGCCCTTCAGATGGAAGAAGAGGTTATGTGTGATGTACAGTATTAAGGATCATAGCCTATATGTTAGAACTAAAGTGTGAGTGGTTAGTCTTACATCAACTAGGAATGGAAGAAATATTGGATATATAAGAGAAGCGATTCATATATCCATTGCCTTAAGATTTTTGGTTGAGATGTAGTGTTAAGATCTCTTAGAGATCCTGGAGGTTTAGCTCATTGTTGCTGATGCGCACCCCCAGAGCAGCAGTGGAAGATCCTACTGTAGATCAAGTCTACTATTGTAGTTGACTCACACTTGAGGTGAAGATTGTTGGAATTCAAGCGTGAGTGGTTAGTCTCACATCGACTAGGAATAAAGAAAATGTTGGATAGAAAGAGAAGTCGTCGTCTAGGAATGGAGAAATATATTAGATATAAAGTGGCCCATATACTCGTTGCTTTAAGGTTTTGGGTTGAGATGTAGTGTCAAGATCTCTTAAGAATCATGAACGTTTAGCTCATTGTTACTATTGCGCTCCTTGTGACTCTCCAACACTATATATAAGGTGATGGCCAATTGGGTTCTCATTATTCCCAAATTAGTCATCTAACATGCACCCATAATTTTTAGCCTATATCAATTAATTAATAATTTAATCAGAATTCTATTTAGCTTTAATCTTAATATGATCACAATTCAATTAAAACGCTTATTGACAAATAGCTAATATAATTATAAAAAATAAAAAATTGCCCACGTAATATTATCGAAAAATAATATTTATATAATAAATATTTCAAATATATATATACACAACACGAAATAAATTAGTTATTTAGGTTGCCTCAATAGAATGTTGTAGCGTCTCACTATTAATAGTGATCGTAACTAATTTTTTTTTAAGGTTCAACTTATATGGAGAAGAGAAGAAAAAAAGCATAAGCTCTTCTTTTTGTCATTTGGAAATTAAATATTTAAATACGAGTTTTTTATTTGGAGATTTGATATTGTTGTTGATGGAGAATTGAATATTAAATTTGATGAATTTTATAAATTTCTTAAAAAATGATGATAAATTTTCTAGAATTCTTTAAAGATGATAATAAATTTTTTAAATTTATGTCAAAAAGATAACCTTTATTAACATTTTAAAACTTAAAGGATGTAATTGAAAAAAATAAAATAAAAGATTAAATTATTTATTAAAATTAAATTACGGGATTTGGAAAGTAACTCTCTTATTATTTTATAAAAATTGGACTAAAGGGAATAGCATAATATCATGCATAATTGTATATAATTTGAATCTTTGATTGATTGTTTCTTCCATAAAGCATTCTTACCACATTTAAACAAAAACAAAAAAGCATTCTTAACAATAATTCCTCTCATTTGGTTCAACTAAAGCATGAAGTTATACCTAACAAGCGGAACAAATAATGGCCAAACGTTGAAATTTAGTTTAGATAATGTGATTTTGATTATTTTAAAAGTGCACTTTTTTAAAGACATTATTAATTCAAAGCTCCGACCACCACGGGATATTAGTCTCATTATCTCAACCATGCATGCAAAAGGGGAAAATACGATAGACATAATTAGATTTAACAAAATTTGAGTTTAATCTGTCAAAATATTTAAGGTTTAATTCTAATTTGTAGTCTTTGAATTTTACATTTAAGAAAATTTAGCACGATCTGTAGTCTATTTTATATTAATATTTTTAAATAAATAAACATACATATTTTTAATAGACTAAAAAAATAATAGTTCAATAAAATTAAATTTTTCTTTAAAATTTAACATAACATGTTAAAAAATTTAACTTTATATGACATCATATTTTAATTTCTTTTATTATAATATATTTAAATATGTTAAAAATTAATATAAAATATTATGATTAAATTACTAAAAAATTACTATAACATTTAAAATTTAATATATAATAATAAAAATAATAATAAATAAATAAATATTATTTATATAGGTTTAAAATATTTTAATTATGGTTCGGAGTCTAACTCTTTTTAACTATATAGATTTATAAAAATACTTAAACTTTTTCTATTTAAAAAAAATTTAATACATATCGTAAGTTAGACAGGAGACTTCTGTGGATCACCGTGATCTATTTCCACCTCTCCTTTCAATAATAACCTTAGCAGATAAAGTGGGCCACAACACCTTAGCAATAACGCATAAAATTAAGGGGAAAAGAACAAACATTGAATACAGGAGTCAACAAATCATGGTTGGTACTTGGTATGGTTGTTGGTTTAGACCCACACAGAAGAGTAAAGGAAGAAGAGTTAGCAGAGACCTTGCTTGATTTGATCCCTATCATCATCTGTGCACTTGAATTTAATTGATTTGATTGTGGGGTGCTCATCAATCGGGCCAATGCTTTGACAGAGACATTCAACTTTTTTCTTGTATTCAGTTATGTTTTTCATATTAATTAATCGTGTTCATCATTATATGTTTGGGGTAGTCCTTGTGCTCACAACGAGCAGCACTTTCATCATCACAATGGAGTATCAATATAATTAGGATATCTTGCATTACGTGTAGGTTTTGCATATTTTGTTAATAAAAATATTTAAATGTATTTTTAATCTCAATAAATTCACAATCTTTTAAATTTCGTTGTTCAAATAAGATTATTCATTTTCTTGATCTATGTGGCAAGGCAAATAAAGTATGTTATAATTAATATTAATAATTAATTATTAATTTTATTAAAGTGAGGAGTTGAATAGATAATTTGTTTATCACTCTAATTTTGACAACAAGGTCTTCAAAAGGCGTTGTGTGAGAAGAACCGGAGACATGGCAGAAATCATTTGGACAAAGATGAAGGATAAGGTCACAGGGATTATTCGTCTGTGTGTATCAGATGAGGTGATGTATCATACCTGGGACCTAACATCTCTAATGGAGGTCTGGGAAAAATTAGAAATTCAATATTTGTGCAAAACGCTTACGATCAAACTGTTCGCGAAGCGACAATTATATAGGTTAAAGATGCAGCAATAATCACTGATTTGGTCAGCCTTGGGGTGACAGTTGTAATGAAGACAATTCTATAACTTTAGTGTGCAAGTTACCAAGTTTGTTAGATCACCTGGTGACAACTTTTACATACGGGAATGCCTCTATCAAGTTGAATGATATTACAGCTGCACTTCAGTCTCATTCTCAACAGAGATAGAATGCATATGAAGGATCTTTAGGAAAATGTTTGTATGTAAAAGATTGTGGGAGGAACAAAGGAACGACAGATTCTAGGAAAAAATGTCTAAGTCCAAGAACAGAAAAACAACAGAGTGTTTCAGTTGCAAACAAATCGCGAATTGGAGGAAGGATTGTCCAAACAAATAGCCCGGTTCTACTAGTTCTCAAATGTGGTTCAAACTGATGACTCTAGTAGTATTTTTTGTGTTTCATCTAGTGAGTGCGCAGAAGTGTGGATTCTTGACTCTGATTGTTCTTATCACATGACACTGCACGGAGTGGTTTACCACATTTAGGTCAGACAATTTTGTTTTGTTTATTTGGGTGATGATAAAGCGTGTGCTATCACTAGAATGAGACAAATTATAATTTTCATGGATGAGGGTGGCGTGCGAAGGTTGAGTCATGTCAGATATATTCCAGAATTTAGAAAGAATTTCATCTCCCTAGTTACTCTATAGGAAAATGGTTTCTCGTATAGGTTGATGGAGATATGAACATTCCAAAAGTTAGCAAGGGTGAATTGACAATGATGAGAGCAAAAAGGATTGTTGGTAACATCTACAAATTGTTGGGTTGTAGGTGATGTTGCGTCAGTTGAGTTTGATTATGATGCAAAAAAATTGTGGCACAAGCGTTTATATATCCAAAATTAGATATATGAATTAAATACGTGATACGACTAATAATATATGTCAAATAGATTGGCACTAGGGCTTACTCCAACACATTCATCTAATACAGAGGAACTACAGCTACTCTGTAGTTGGAGACGTAGACATCATTTGGCCAAACTTTGTTACCAAACGTCTTCAGTTTCTATTTGCGATTTCTCTCTTTATTCTTTTAAGATTGTGTTGTTGTTCTAACAGGTCTAAATATCATCTCCATCTACGTTATCACCAACACCAAGTACAAACAATGAGAAAAGTGAGTACATTAATAACATGTTTAAGGTATAGAAAGAATAGAACAAACAAAAGCACAATATCAGATAGTATACATGATCACAATTAAATACAACATGATATAAAAATTTATAAATGCATAATAGATGCAATACGTTAGAATGTTAGATTATTAAACACTTTGTATTTCATGTGGACCCAAACTACTGTGAAATACTTGGCAAGGAGAAGTGGTAATATGTAACCTGCATGTGGACATACAACACATAATAATTAGTCATATCCTCATAAAATCACTCAACTTAATATGAGACTCATCTAAGTAACTATTTAGGATTAAAATAGGGTTGCATAGTAAATTGTGACATTTGGAAACCACCTCCAGTCCGCATAGGAATTTCCCTTAAAGGACCTCGAGGTCTAGTCTCGCACAAAGGCTAAACCGTGTTGAACTCTACTATCAGACTCACAATGTTGTTCTTCCCCAACTATGGATCAATAGATCCTTACATTACTAGATATGCATAAAAAGCACTAGGTCTGAAACACTCATAATTACCATACTACCATTGTCATCATAAGTCAATCCTTATACAAAAAAGGGATCTTTATAGGCATAGATCAGGTATATCATATTTATGTAATTCATACGTCCCATTAGTAATTTAATACACTACATATCACATTCGGATTAAATAATAGTATGAGAACCAAGTGGATTCTAATACAATGCTTACTCTTGATATTTTGATTATAATAAGATACATAACAAGAGAATAATTTTTCCCCTAATGTTTTCTTGAGTGTGCAGGTAACATTTGATAAGCACACCTAGAAAAGAAATACAAAAGATAAAATAGAAGAGGAAAAAATGAACGGTTAATGATACAAGAAGATGACAAATAATGAATAATTTGATAATAATTGAGCTTCACATAATGAGTCTGCCACCAAAGAACATATAACACGAGAACATAAAACTTACATTAGAATATATGACATCATCAAAGGCAAATAAATTTTTCATTTGGTCAATCTAAGTTCATCATATCGAAAGCTCAAGTAGGCAAAAAATCATATGCCCAAACTTTATATTAAATGGAGTTATCAAAACCAAATACAACAACAACAACAAAAAGATAGCGATGAAGAAAAATAGAGCAAACAAATCAAACGTCCAATATTGTCCAAAAAAGGATATGAGTTTGAATGAATATCTAAAACAAAATCTTCAAAACAACAAGATTTGTCTTTATTGTATATCTTCTCAATGAGAAAATTCATTTTATAAATCATCCAAGAAGAAAAATGAATATCTTCTCTAAGAAAGATACTTCGATTGATTATTTTGGATTGTACTACATGTCCTCTGTTAGAGAATAAGCCAAAGAAATTATTCATAGACACACTCTATTTTTAAAACAACTAATAATGGCTGATTATATCTCCTTGAAAGGATTGACGGTACTAAGTCATTTTAAAGAGAATGGGATACTTCCTTGAGAGGCTTAGATAATACTTGTATTCCTCAACAAGGTTGTTGCCAGATTGTTGAGAAGATCGATTGTTGTCGTAGAGTCTGGTGAGACTTAAAGAAAGAATATGTATCTAGAGCTCGATGTGACTTCAAGAAACAATACACTAGGCATGAAGAGGCGCAAGGAATACTTGTAACTATTTAACAAGTTGGTTATAGAGAATTAAGTCATTGATTGTACTAAACCAAAATCTCTATAAAGAAGAGGAGTAGCAGTAACAACAACTATCATGAACAAGTAAAAATATCATATGTATTTTTCTCTTTCCTTTATCTCTTTACTTTCATGCTCTAGTTCTTTATGACTTATTTTCAACTTCTTGTAAACAAATTATATATAATTGAAGATAGATTTTGATAAAGAAATTAAAATTAAAAAAGGTATGAAAATGGTCAAAATGTTTGCTTAATAAACCTCAGCTAAATTTGATTCCAAAAGAATTTTAAATGAGAATTTTCATGTAGATATTTTGTGTAAGTGTAAATATGGCATCATGAGTCTATCTTTGAGAAGAAATTTTTATACTCTATTTTTGGAACTGCTACGAATCTCTTTCAAAAGTGGTGTATTTTATCTTATATTTCAATTTAAAATTAAAGATATCACATTAGTAGTTAAGTGTATTAGATTAATCAATTAGATTAAGTAAAATTCTTAAGTTAATCAATTAGGTGACAAAAAATTTGGAATTAGTCTAAGTGATGGTATGTATTAATTTTAATGGTATTAATGAGTAAATTAATAGATTAGACATAGTGTTAATTTATTAGTTAAGATTAATAATTGATTAGGAATTAACTAAAATTTGATAAAATTGTCTAAGTTAAATATTAATCGATTAAGAAGCATAGTTAATCGATTAGAAGAAGAGTATATGCTTACTTGTGGTTATTAATGACTATTAAAAGAGAATTAACTAATTGATAAATAGATTAATAACTAATGATGAATATTTGATTAATTACTATAAGTAATTAATCAAAAAAATTAGTGATATTAGATGCTGCTGAAATAGTTGTAACAATTAAGTACTCAATGATAATTTAAGAAAAATGTTAATAGATATTAATAACGATGATTTTTGTTAAGCAAAAAGTTACGGTGTAAATACATTACATGGTAGAATTTATATCTTAATTATGTTGACACTCCAAAAATATCATCGGCTGCACTCTGATAAATTCATTGAATAAAATAAAAAATAAAAAGCTTGGGAGGACTAGCCAAAACCTAAGGAAACAAGTCTCGACAACATTGTCTCATTAAAAACCTTATTTGGAAAATCCAAAGAGATAAAACTAAAGTGAAAGGAAAAAGAGTGCAATGTAATAACATAAACAACATGCTTAATTAAAACAGAAAAAGGAAAGATTATACCACCGATTGCGGTAAAAGTCAATCTAAATACAACGCAACAGTAAATCCCACCAAGTAAAATATCAGGTGTAAAAACCAGTGCTGGCAAGCCTACGAGCACATGTGTTGCCTTCCCTAATATGAGAGATGTGAAACTACATTTCTCTTGTAAAAGATATGTAATTTAACTATCTAGTCTTCAACTTCCATGACACAAGATTTGTATTATTGAAATATTGGATGACCAACAAAAATCACACTCTATCAAGAGGCGAAACCAACTTTTAGAGTGGGTAATCTCAATAGCATACATAGCAGCAGAAAGCTTGGCATGAAACAATGTAGTAACATCCAAGTAATCTAAGAAGCAACCAACAATAGCTCCACTTGAATTCCTAAAAATAGCACCAATGGTAGAAAGACCACGATAACCTCTAGAGGAGCCATCATTATTACATTTAATTCAATAACAATGAGGCTTCCACCAATTGACTTGTATAATAACAGGGGCTTTTGGAGCCTGATAGTCAATAGAAAAATATTTAAGACTACAAAATTCTTACATTGATGAAGATGTAACACCTTTAGAGAATCTACTTGAGAGAGATTCAGAAGAAACCTAGTGGATAGCGCATTTAATGGTAATCTGCTTGTTATTAGAAGTTGAATAATTACGTGCTAACCATAATGTGAATGACAATAGATAGGATGATGTCCCCCACCTAGGATCTCCAATTTTAACTACAGATCTCGAGAATCAAAAAGATGGAAGAAATTATTAATAATGATTAATTGTGAATGATAATAAATTAATTAAGAGGATTAATTAATTAAAGACACTTAAGATAACATTAAACACTGATAATTTTGATGGTAGGTAATGAATTATGATTGATGTGTTAACAAGGCTGACCCAACAAATATGGAGGCCTCATGTGAATTTGAATATGAGGCCTTTTACCGTCTATGATAGTATTTTAGTAAATTAATAAATTATTTATCAAAAAATATATTTTAGATGCTTTAGAACATAAAATCATGTGCTAAATTAATATAATTGATTCCATATAATATTACCTTTTCAATTGATAATAAAGTCAATTGATTTAATACTTGTTAAGACAATATTAATTTCATATAAGATTTAATTTGTTTTAGTTTTAAAAATATTAGAATATGAGACCTTTTAATTCATTAATTAATTTCTTTTGAATGCTTTTTTATTAAGCAAAAAAATTATTTTTTTGGAGGCCTAAAATGATGACTTTGGCAGTCTAACCCTTGGACCGGCCCTATGTGTTGATGATTGATATGTTGATGTTGATTATAGCTATTACGCTACACAAGTCGCAAATATGGGTTGTGAGTGTCTAACGATAAAGTTGATGAATGATAATAGCCTTTATGATACATGAGTTGCAAATATGGATTATATTCTTCTAAACGGTAAAGTTGCTGTTGATGATGATTATAATGTTCTACTTATATGCATATATAATTAGGATGTGAGGGGTTTAGTGGCTGCAATAGAATTAGAGATAGATTGTCGGGGAGACTTTGAGGGAATTATCGGTAGGAATTACCTTACATTGCTCTGGGAAAATCCACAAAAATATTGGTTAACTCTAACTAAACAATCTTGCTCGTTGGGTAGAATATGGTTTTCCTACTTGTCACAACCTGAAGTAGTTTGATTGATGTATTAAAATTAGATGTTGATAGAGATGCATAACATTCTATGTGTTACATACAAGTGCATTTCATACATTTCTTGACCCCATCATCAATTAATGGTTATAATTAAATGAATGTTCATTTCATACATTTATTAATGGTATTTTTATATTTACATTCCATTTGTCACATATGAATATATACAATAGAGAGAGTGTTGTATTGTTGAATGAAAAATAAATTATATGCAAAATCGTCTAGAGATCTTTTATCGTATTTATTTGTAACAGTTTGGTCTTTTATATTTTTTTCCCGATTAGAGAGAATGAGCAGTAATAATGAGAAGTTGAATAAATATAATTTTGCTCTTTTATATGTTTGTGCATTTTCTATGTTGAAGATGAAACTGAAAATGAGATTGTGATTGTTCTAATTTTCTAAACTTTCAAGTTTGGATATGAAGATGAAGAGGAAAGAAGATGAATATCGTTAGGGTTCTTAATTTTTAAATGAAAAAATAAAATAAAAAAAGATAAACTTTATGTGTATTTTAGAAGAAAATTAAATGACCTAATTGAAAGGGAAAAAAATAAGATAAAAGACTCCTTAAGGATTTTTGCCTAAATTATATAATGAAAGAGAATTGTAATGCAGAGAATAAGAAATTATAAGTGATGTACAACATATTAATTATAGGGTATATTTAGAACAAAACAATTAGTGTTATATTGAAAAAAAAAAATAGAATTAAACTTATTTTGAGATTCTATTTCTTTGTACATAAGACACTTTTTATAAGACGAAAGGAAAAATTAAATAAATAAATAGGGTTAAATGTCATTTTGGTCTTTTATCTTGCCTTTCAATGTTTATGTAGAAACTCGGTTGTTAACATCAAAACTAGGTGAAAATCACTCTTTCTTAGGCAAGGTGAAAACCACTTATTGTCTCTTTGGATATGCGTTTGGTTAGAGTTTCTTGTGCCTGAATGTGTTACGGTTGTGAGTTTTCTAAAGTTATAAGTGCTAGCTTTTGAGTAATCGTATATTTAACAAATTTTCACCGTGAAAACAAAAGAGTTACTAGGTCTTTAGCAGCAAATTTGATTGTTTTTGTCTTAAACATTAATGTAGATTTTGTTGACACATAAAGGAATTGTTAAGTGATAGAACATAAAAACGAATTGTTAAATGAAAATTCACTTTGACAATGTTACATCATCAACTCAGTTTGTCATATAAGTATTTCATTTACAATATACATCAAAACTCAACTTCAAAAATACATATATAAAAAATAGGTAATTTAAATATTGTTATATCAAAATTATAATTAACAGGTTTAAATATGTTTTTGGTCCTTGCAAATATGTTTCGTTTTGATTTTAGTCTTTGTAATCTTTTTTATTTGATTTATACTCTTGCAAATTCTAACAAGTTTTAAAAAAGTCTTTTATGAACTTATTTAGTAAAAAATTGTGGTATGACTAATATTTGATGAAGTGACATATAATGACGGTATAATTGTTGTTGGTTAGACAATATTTAAAATTAAAATTTATTTTATTAACTCATTTAATTGTTTAATTAAAAATTTAATACTAATTAATTAATAAATTAATTAAGCAATAAAAACTCAATTTTTTTCTTCTTCGACCTCAAATATTTTAATAAAAACTCAACAATTTTTATCTTCAAATCTAATTTTTTTCATCATTAATTACAAATTTTAATATCTGAACATAATTCCTAAAAATTCAATTTTATTAGAATCAATTATGATCACCGCAGCTTAACTAAACATACACTGACCAACTAAGTCGAGATCAATAAAATTGGACTCAGACTTATTTTCCGGCTAGATCTGATTAAAACACCCTAGGAAGACTTGTCGGATATTTAGTACTTTCAACTCGTGGTAAAAGTAAGTTGCCTGACATGGTTGTCCAGAACATAATCATTACCTACAAACTGGAGTGTGGATTTTATCAAAAGTATGCACGTTGTCGTTAACATAAACCTTTCAGATTTACTAGCTTTTTTTTGTCGTCACTTAATCACTTTTGCGTTAGACGGGACTAGAAAGCAAGGCATACAAATCTACTAGCCCACTATCGTTATATGGTTTGGTAAACATGTTCTTTTTCTATAAGATATAATATTTTTTTTATTTGAGTTTAACTATTATAAACTGTTTGTATAAAAAATCTATATTGTCAATATATTATAATTATTTACAAAGATAATTTTAAAAGTAATTTTAATAAAAATTAAATAATTTTTAATAATTTAATAATTGTAATTTATTTATAATATAAAAATTATTTACATTAATAGTATATACAAATTAAATTAGTTTTATTTCATTTTAATTAAGAAATTAAAAATAATTAAGTAAAAACTTTAAGATTAATTATAATTTTGATTTTCTATTTTCACTTATTCTTAATATTGATCTTTTCATTTTAAATTTTCTCATTTTTAGTCTCTTCTTTAAATTCATAGATACAAAAATAGTGATAGAATATATTTTAATTGATTTAGTATATAATTTGATAATATAGAATTATTCAGAAAAATAAGATTAAAAAAAAGAAAAAAAAATTGGTCAGATCGATTAATTATTTATTATTATTTATTAAAATATAAAATAAAAAACTTATAAAATTAAAAATGAATTTTTGAAGACATCACGTATCACAGTTAAATAAAAACTTTAAAACAAATGGATAAGCCAGAGCATATACTCCTAAATGATTCGAAACTCCCCTGGCCTCCACTATAAAACGTCACCATCTCTACTGAACTTTGACTTTTTAAAATTAAATTGAAAAATAGATTAGAGAAAGTGGGAGACATATATACCGGATTGGACAAATTGATACACGGTGTAACTTCCTCTATCAATTATGAAACGAAGTTCAAAGTTTTAGTTGACATGTAACCCTCAATCCTAGTATCTTTTTCAACAAGGCCAAAGGCATAGCTTTTAAAAAAACAATTAAAATAACGACCGTTTATTTTAAAAATTAATCAAATATAGTCATACTATCATTTCTTTAATTTATTTAGTCAAAAAAAGAAATTAATTATCTCTTTTATTTTTTTAATAAAAATTAGAGTGCAGAAATCTCATATGATTAGACATCCGAACTATATTAACACTTCTAAATATTCATCTATTATTTGCAATATTTCAATCAATAATAATAATAATGATAAGAAAAATAAAACGTGGGGGAACTAGATACCCAAGAAAATAATGAAATTTGAAGTGTCTAACTTGAAGTAACAATATCAATTATAAGAAAGGGGGGTTTGAATTATAATTGCCCCTTTTAAAAATTTCCTGTTTGAAACTAAAAATTTCACTCAAGATTGATCTTGGTAATACGAAGAACGATCTTGGTTAGTGTAAAAACAACAATATTGATTTTATCAACGAAAAAACTGATTGTAAAGCAAGTAGTAAATAAAGATAGAGATAGAAAGGTTACTCAAGCATATATCTTGGTTCACCCAACTTGGGCTACGTCTAGTCCTCACAAAATGTGAGTTTTTCCACTAAGTGCTCAAGGCAAAATTGTTCTTGGTTGTTACACAACTTTCGTAGATCAATCTTGATCTTTACACAACTTCCACCTTTCTACCTTAGAAAGGATTTCCAAATTTTCCTTAGCCTATTCCAGTAAGGATTTTACAAATTACCTTTTACAACATAAAAGGATTTCCACACACTTCTCAAGCTATGATGATACACTAGCTTTGAGTTACAAAGTAATGATGATGAAGATGTTTAGAATCTTAATATTACTCAACTCTTGTTTGAGAAATAGATTCTGAAACTTAGGACTAGATTGTTACTGATTTCACCACAACACAAAGAAAAAGATTTGCAAGCTAAAGAATGATATTTTGAGTGAGCTCGAATATGAATGTAAGATTGATGCTTTGCTTGGCACTTTGAGTTGTGTTTTGTTCTTCATCTGGATGTTGCATTTATAAGCTCCAATAGAGGTTAGGACAGCTCTCATAGCCGTTGAGATGAAGCCAACTTTCATAGGACAGTAAGTGAACTGAAGCAGGCCAAAAGCAAGAGTGAAGAGGCTGAATCCTAGACTGTTCTTGCAGTCCAGGATCGATCCTCAGATTAGTTAAGTGTGATCTGACTTTTACTCGATCCAGTACCTTTCTGAGGTTGCTTGCTTGCTTTTGAGTCAGTGTGCAGTCTTGATTTGATAGTACAACTGTAATGTACTTTTACAACCTGTACTTGTACTTGCACTTGTACACAATGAAGAATGATCTTGCTCTTTATATTCTTTCATGAGGCTTGTCTTGATTCTTCAAATTCTAGGCTGATTCTGTTTTAAGCTTTTCCTAGCTTATTCTTGATAACGAGATAAGATTGATAGAGCTTCTAGAATTCAATCTTCTGCTCAGGATTGATCTTTCTTGATTCTGATGGAAGTGAAGATCAATCTTCGTTTTGCAGAAGTCAGACAGGATTGATCTTCGTTCTGCTGTTTTTGCTTGCTTTGATTTTAATGATGTTTGTTTTGAATTGCTTGGTACCTATATTGTTTAACACACTCAAATACACAAGTTAAATACCAAAACACTTAGAATCATAATTATAATTCTTAATTAACCTTTTGTTTAATCATTATCAAAACAATTAATTAGAGATTTTGTCTTAACAATCTCTCCCTTTTTGATGATGACAAAACATGGTAATTTAGATTTTTAATTTTGATTCTAAATAATAATTCAAAGAGTTTTTTAATAAAAGACTCCCCCTCAATATGTGCTACGAAATTAAACCAAATAATGATTTCATTAATATCAAAAAGAAGATCATTACAAAGATGGTTCAAACAAAAAAAAATACAAGCAGCATGATATGAGAACTACAATTCAGCATGATATGAAGACTACAATTCAGACATTAAAATCTAAAGTTACATCTCCCCCTTTGTCATAGCAAAAAGAAACAGGAGAGTACATTGAAAACAGAGAATTAAAGTGTTAAAGAGGTTGAAGACCTTTATGATGAAGGAGACAAGGAGGGCTGAGGTATCTCTGGAAACACTGGAACAAGATTTTGCACAGGTGGATCAACACCTAGTTTAGGAGCAAGTTGAGTGGTCATCCAATCCCTTAATATAGCCTGTTCTTTGTCATGGTGTGCTTGCCTGGCAGCAATGGATTGGAGAGCAACAAAGATTTTTGGGATATCCCTGCAAGCCTTGGACGAATCTTTTTCTAGTTTTGTCCTTTTTGAAGGACGTGGTTGAGCATCAATAGGAGTGTTGTGTGATGGGGCAGCAGATGTGCAGACGGTAGACAACGAAGCAAAATTGGTGATGATGTGTGGGACAGATGATGGAGCGGAATAAGGTGGAATGGCAGGGCTAGTACTATCATCAGGAAAAGTCAAGAATTGACTTATTCCAAAGATGGATGATGTAGTTGTTTTTTGAGGTGAAACAAAAATAGGAGACATGATGGAAGTTTGTTGAATTTGAAGAGTAGGGCAGAGGCTTCCTTGGAAGATAGGTGGATTTGGTGAAGCTGGTGAATTCACATTTGGAGGAGCTTCCTAAAACGAAGATTGTTCTTTAGGATTTGGCGAAGGGGAAGATCGATCTTGAGGGGCAAGAGAGTCTAGATTAAGTGGAATTCTTTCACTTCTTTTTCTTTTGATTGGTGGAGCTGAAACAGATAGATGGGAGTTGATTCATGTGTGAGATGTTCTTGGATGTGAATCTGGAAATCTTAATTTTGGACGTTTCACTGGATAGTGGAATTTGAAAATGCCGGGAGATTTTTGAAAGAACCATGCCGTAAGGGACGGTGTTCCTTTTATAATCTTTTTGAGCAGTAGCAATCATATGTTGGATAATTAAATAAGGAAGGTTTAGCTTTTTACCATGGAGAAGATGATAAATTATAAGAGTATCATTATCAGATACAAACTCGTGACTGCCACAGTGAGGGAGGATACAATTTTGACTTATGTTGTTGAAAATTTTTGGCAGTGGTTTCAACTCAGCAGAAAGGTTTTGTGTTGAGCCATCAATGAATAATTCTTGATATACCTCATCTTTGGAGAGGTTGAGAGCTGAGAACCATTATTTTCCAAAAATGGTGAGTCCTTCAGTGGGTAGTTGCAAGATGTCAGCTAGCACGATAGGGTCAAGGCGGATCTCTACACCTTTTAGGGTAGACACAATGAGGGATTTTTTGGGAAAAACCTCAGCCTTGCATTAAAAGGCAGAAATGACATCGGGATAAAAACAATCAAAGAGTTTAAGGAAATCAGTCCAACCAAGGGCATCTGTGTAATGCTGGATGGAAACTCCTTCAAGTTGCAGATTTTTAAAGTCAAAAACACGGCCAATGCCAATAGGGCGTTGAGCCCATTTTTTAGAGAAAGCTTTCTGGATTTTTTCAGAGATTAAAGGAGGAATACGGATTTTGACAGACGAGGGTTTGGAAGGTTTTTAGGTTTTTGTTTTTTGTGGAGTTGGATGAGGGGAACAATCCTGAGTGGAACGATCTTGAGGGTTAGGACTTGTTGAACGATCATGAGGGTTTGGGCTTGGGGAACGATCTTGAGGAGAACGAGCCTGAGTCGGCTGTTTTGGTGAAGATCGTTTGTCAGATTGATCCTGAACAGTGGATCGTTCTTTAGGAATCGAAGATTGTTCCTCTGATGGTTTTTGCTTTTTTAGAGGATTTTGTATTTTTTTCGTTTTTGGGAAGCTAAGAAATATGAAAGAGTTTCAGTTGGAGGAGATTTGGAGGGTTTTGGTTTTGAAGTAGTGAGTTTAGTTTTGGTTTTGGATTTTTTGGATGGAGACTTTGAGACAGATTTAGATTTTTCTGGTTGTTGAGGAATGTGTGAGATTTTTTTTTTTTGGATGATTTAGATGGGGATGGGCGTGAAGAGGGAACGACTGGAGTTTGTTGAGATGGGGGGTTTTCAACATCATCATCATCAGACACAGTATAAACAGTGGTATCAATATGTTTAGGTTTAGAAGTACCTATACCAGTAAGAATGCGCATGGAATGTCTTTTTGAAGAAGATGAACTTGAAGTAGGTTTCTGCATTTTGCGAAGATGGGGATTGTTCTGATTTAAAAAGGGAAGAGGAGCTTGAAACAAAGGAGGAAGGACAGTGGAAAGAGAGGCGAGAGTGAGCGGAAGAGAGCTTTCTTCAATAGAGGAGGAAAGGTAGTCTGAGAATGTTTTCTCAGAAGAAGGAGAGTGAGGAGGGGTGGGTCTGGGTGGAGGGGAGGGTGAACGGACAGGGGACGAGGATGGTGATGGTGAGGGAGTTGGAGATGATGTTGGACGTTTGTGAGCAGTGATTTTAGTTCGTGCCATTTGTGATTTGGAGGAGAGAAAGAAATTTGAATTTTTTGATGAATACGAAGAAGGAGAAATGAATGATCAGAAAAAAGTTTCTTTTGTTGTTTTGTAAAACATGTGGAAATGTGTTGCAGTTGAAGAAGAAAGGTTGCCACGCGTGTTGATTGGATGGAAAGATGTAGTTGTATTGGGAAGGAGGAAAAACAGGAGGGCGTGTGTTCTGGAGCCGTTACTTTTTCAAAAAAGAGGCAAAACTTTTCATATGAGAGAGAAGATAGTAATGATGAGGAACGAGGATCGTTCTTGACTTTTATGACAGAAAGGGGGAAAACGAAGATCAATCTTCGTTATGACCAGAATGTTCCTGTTTCAATTTCTTCAATTTTGTCCAGGATTTTTAATGACTTTTAAACGTTCTTTGATTGAATTGAAGTTATCTTCAACAAGAGGCTTAGTAAAAACGTCAGCCAATTGATTTTTTGTATCTACAAAATTAATTCAACCTCTTTTTTTACTAACATGATCCCTAATGAAATGGTGCTTAATCTCAAAATGTTTTGACCTTGAATGTTGAATAGGATTTTTTGAGAGATTAATAGCACTGGTATTATCACAATATATTGGGATATGAGAGTACCTTACTGAATAGTCTTCAAGTTGATTTTTGATCCATAATACTTGAGAGCAACAGTTTGCTGCTGAGACATATTCGGCTTCAGTAGTTGATAAGGCGATCGTGTTTTTCTTCCTACATGACCAGCTGATTAATGCTTCTCCTAAGAATTGACACGCACCACTTGTGCGTTTTATTTCTATCTTGTCACCAGCATAGTCGGCATCGCAGTAAGCTACAAAATCAAAGCGAGAACATTTGCCGTACCAAAGGCCAAGATCAGTAGTACCTACTAGATAACGAAATATTCTTTTAACTGGAGTTAAATGAGACTCTTTAGGTGATGATTGAAACCTAGCACATAGGCCTACTGCAAAAACAATGTCAGGCCTACTTGCGGTTAGATAAAGTAAAGAACCAATCATTCCTCGATATTCTTTTTCAGAAATTGATTGTCCTTTTTCATCTTTATCTAATGAGTATGATGGATGCATGAGAGTTGTCATGATCTTGGCTTCATTCATTTTATATTTCTTTAAAAGATCTTTGATGTAT
The DNA here is from genome assembly GCA_037974735.1 of Cicer chorassanicum. NCBI lineage: Eukaryota > Viridiplantae > Streptophyta > Magnoliopsida > Fabales > Fabaceae > Cicer > Cicer chorassanicum. Next base: position 26,777,902 of record JBBPBP010000004.1, read on the forward strand.
TTTTATTGACAAATGAAAATGCCATTTTTATATTGTTTTATTTGTAAACCAAGAAAGTATCTCAACTCACCCATCATGCTTATTTCAAATTCACTTTGCATGAGATTTGAAAAATCCTGACATATTTTTTCATTTGTTGATCCAAAAATAATATCATCAACATACACTTGAACAATTAATAAATCATTTTTACATGTTTTCTTAAAAAGTGTTGTGTCAATGTTTCCACGGGAAAAATTATTTTTAATCAAGAATGAACTTAATCTTTCATACCAAGCTCTAGGAGCTTGTTTTAAACCATACAAGGCTTTTGTGAATTTAAAAACATGATTTGGTTTCTTTTGATCCTCAAAACCTGAAGGTTGACAAACATAAACTTGTTCATTTAAAAAACCATTTAAAAATGCACTTTTAACATCCATTTGAAAAAATTTGATGTTTTTATGTGATGCATATGCAAGAAGAATTCGAATGGCCTCTAACCTTGCAACTGGAGCATAGGTTTCATCATAATCTATTCCTTCTTGTTGATTATAACCTTGAGCAACCAACCTTGCTTTGTTTCTTACCACTTTTCATTCTTCATCAAGCTTGTTTCTGAAGACCCATCGTGTTCCAATGATGGATTGATCTTGTGGATCAGGAACAAGAGTCCAGACTTCATTCTTCTCAAACTGAAGAAGTTATTCTTTCATCGCATCAATCCAGGATTGATCCATTATTGCTTCTTTGATTGATTTTGGCTCAACTTGGGAAATCATTGCCATGTTGTTGTTTGCATTGTCTTTGAATGATCTCCTAGTTCTAATGCCATCAGCTGTATCTCCAATTATTTGATTTGGAGGATGATCATCTACAAGTCTCCAGCTTTTGGGAGGAGTTTGAAATAGAGACTGTTTATCAATCTCATTTTCCCTGAAGATCAATCTTCTACGTTGGCCCAGATTGATCTTCCTCATCCTCATCTTTCTTTTCCAGCTCAAGATCATCAAACTCATCAAATAAAACGTGCATGCTAATTTCAACAATTTTAGTTCTCAAATTAAAGACACGATATCCTTTAGATTCCGTTGGATATCCTAAAAATATGGCTTTGTCTGATTTTGCATCAAATTTTCCCAAGTTGTCTTTATTGTTTAAAATGTAGCAATAACAACCAAAGATTTGAAAATATGAAATGTTTGGCTTTCTATTTTTCCAGATTTCATATGGTGTTTTATTTATAATTTTTCTAATAGAAACACGATTCAAAATGTAACAAGAGGTGTTTATGGCTTCAACCCAAAAATATTTTTCCACATTGGATTCTTCCAAGATCGTTCTTGCCATCTCTTGTAATGTTCTATTTTTTCTTTCAACAACCCCATTTTGTTGAGGGGTTCTTGCACAAGATAGATTGTGAGAGATGCCAAGTTCTTCAAAAAAATGTTTTGAAAGATGCATTTATAAATTCACCTCCATGATCACTTCTTACAGTGATTATTTTGATTCTTTTTCATTTTGAACCTTTTTAAAAAAAATTTTGAAGGCATCAAATGCATCATCTTTTTGTTTTAAAAATAACACCCATGTGTATCTAGAAAAATCATCAACAATTACAAATCCATATTTCATGCCTCCCAAGCTAGTGGTTTTGATGGGACCAAAAAGATCAATGTGAAGTAATTCAAGAGGTTTTGTAGTTGATATAAATTCTTTTGAATGAAAACTACTCTTGACTTGTTTTCCTTTTGCACATGCTTCACAAACTTTATCTTTTTCAAAACTGATTTTTGGATGTCCTCTAACAAGATCTAATTTTACAGATTTGAAATTGTTTTCATACTTATATGTCCAGTTCTTTTATGCCATATCCATTTGTCTTTATTCATGGACATGAGACAAGATTCAACTGGTAATTCTCACTTCAGAAGATGTAAAGATTCAACTGGTAATTCTGATAAAATGTAAAGATTTTTCTTTCTGGATGCAGAAAAAATGATTTCTCCAGAAGCTGCCATTCTCACTTCACATATGTTGGGTTTAAAGACAACTTCAAAGCCATTATCACAAAGCTGACTAATGTTGAGAAGGTTGTGTTTTAATCCTTCAACATATTGAACATCATTGATTTTGGCAGAATTTATTTTACCTATGGTTCCATTTCCTTTGATTTTGGCTTGATCATTGTTTCCAAAGGTTACAGATCCTCCATCTTTTTCGATGAATGATATGAAACAGTTCTTGTCACCCGTCATATGCCTTGAACAACCACTGTCCAAAAACCATGGCCTTTTCTTGACATCTTGACATCCATCCTGCATGATGTTTTGTATCATTTTTAGGTACCCACTTTATTTTGGGTCCTGAGGAGTTAGTTGTAAAAACTGATTCTTTCTTGGTGTTTAAAGTAGTCTTAGAGTGACCTATCTTGGACCAGGAGGGATGATCAGTTGTTTGTTTTTGAAAGGATTTGGAAAAACGAGTTTTAGCAGATTTTGATAAAACTCCAGATTGATCTTCGTTTTTAATAGCATTCGAAGATTGATCCTGTTTTTTCAGATTTTCAGAAAAATTTGCCTTTTCTCTAAACTGTTCTTCCTTTTTAAAATTCTTTTTGTTCCTGATTTTTTCATCTCTTTTTTTAAAATAGCATGCAAATTCCAAGTGTCCAATTTTGTTACAGTATGAACATTTGATTTTGCAATTTCCCTCTTTTCTTTCAGGAACAAAGAAATTTTCATACATTTTTTATTTTTGAGTTTTATCAAAACCAATCCCAGCTTTATCAAATATCCCTACTTGAGATCCCATGATTTTCTGAAATGTCTCAGTAGCTTGAATGAAATTCATTAAATCATTTTTAAGAATTTCAATTTCAGCCTTGAGAAGATCGTTCTTCGTTTGAGATGAAGATTGATCGTGGTTTTCAGAACCTTCAGATTCATAATTTTTAAATTGAGTTTTTTTTAAGTTTTGAATGATTTCCTTGAGTTCATCATTCATAACCTGTACTTTCTCTTTTTCTTCTTTTTCTTTATGAAATTTTTCTTTAAAGGAATTACATTTTTGAATGAGAAAGTTTGAATCATTTAACAAATTATCAAATTCAATTTCCATTTGTTTGCATACAAGACATGGTTCAGAATCTGTTACCTCAATATCTTCATTGTTGGCCATAAAACACAGGTTTGCTTCTTCTGGTTCTTTCATGTCTGATTCATCAGAATCATCCCAGGTTGCCATCATTGATTTTTTCTTGAAAGGGAATTTCTTTGGCACCTTCTTGTTTAATGTACATTCAGTTTTGTAATGTCCTTGCTTGTTGCATCCAAAGAAAGTGATTTTGCTTTTATCTATTTCAGCTTTGAACTCCTTTTTATCTGGGGGTCCTCTTTTGATTTGATCTCTTCTCCTCATCATTCTTTGTATCTTTCTTGTGAGAAGAGCAATCTCTTCATTAGCATCTTCTTGACCATCTTCTGAATCACTTTTTTCAATTGTTTGTTGAACACTTGGTAAGCTTTGAGATGCTTTTAAGGCTATTACCTTGCCTTTCTTTACTGGTTTATCTTCCAGCAACAGTTCCTCATGTGCCCTTAGTGTACCAATCAGTTCTTCCAGTCCCAGAACTTCAAGATTCTTTGCTTGGCTTATGGCTGTCACCATTGGTCTCCACATGATTGGAAGGCATCTCATGATTTTTCGTACCCTGTCTTGAACTGAATAAACTTTGCCAAGTGAACGCATTTCATTTACTATGGTTGTGAATCTTGAATACATTTCATCAACTGTTTCTCCATCATTCATTTCAAACAATTCAAATTTTCAAATACCAATATCGATTCTTGTTTCCTTAACATGACTTGTTCCTTCATGATGAGTTTGCAATGTGTCCCAAACTTTTTTGGCCATATCGCATTCATCTACTCTTTCACTTTCTTCCCTGCTTAAAGCACATGATAAAAATAATTGAGCTTTTGAGTTTAGGAGTACCTTAGATTTTTCATCTGCTGTCCATTCGGCTTCTTTCTTTTCAGCCGATGTTGGGTCGTTTTGATCCACTCTTGGTATGAAGTCTCCATCTGTGATGATTCTCCACATACCAGTGTCTTGTGACTTTAGGAACAATTGCATTTTGCCTTTCCAGAAGTAATAATCTGATCCGTCAAAGTATGGTGGTCTGTTTGAAGACCCTCCTTCAGCAATATATTTGGCTTTTGACATTGTCCTCCTGAATCTTTTGCTCTACCACTTTTTGAGTGTTTTAATCATATTAGTAACTTGTCTTTCGTTCCCAAAGGCAAAAAGATTGCGATAGTAAGCAAGAATGTGATGCTCATTGTCTTGTTGATCTTTTAGATATTAATCCCCAATCCCCTTCTTTTAACCTTGTGATCTTATGAAACACAAGTTTTATTTTAGTTAGTTTATGAAAGTAGGCAATGTTTTTGTCACAATATAAGAACCATTGTGCACGAGTTTTCTCCTTCCATAAAGTATCCTGAGTTTTCAAAGCTATATCAAGATAATGTTGTGCTAATTTTTCCTCATTTTCAAGATCATCAGAAAACCGTGAATATTAATCTTTTCTTGAATACTAGTAATCACATCAAAAACCTTTTCAACCTTTTTATGAACATATCCAAAGATCTTCTTGTTCCAAGTTTTAAGAGAACTTTTTGAGCAACATGAGTTTGAAGGAAAAAAATATACATTTGACACTTAATCACATGAGTGCTCTATACTTTTTAAGTAACTCACTTGCAATTATTGTGCTCAGACCATATTTTATGAAATTTAAAAGAGCTTGGATAATACATTACCTTAGATTCCATTGTAAGCAAAATTGGATAGTGTTCTGAATGAGCTTTAGGAAGAGTACTGCAATAAACCTCCTTCCAAATAACAAGCCATTCAGAATTACAACGTACCCTATCTAGTCTAATAGTTGCATAAGAAGTACGTTTCCTACCATTTAATCAAGTGAGTTGAGGACCAGTGGTGTTAAGATGAATGAGATGATTAGAATCTGACCACATTCTAAATTCACCACAAGATGCTTTATTAGGCAAGCATTAGCCATACGTCTCATGAAAACCAAGAACATCATTAAAGTAGCCAAGCATATTCCAAGGACCAGGAAATCTAACATGATTACAACTAAGTTTCATCCAATGTTGTCTTCGATTAACATGTGATCTACTAGCACAAACTACTAACACATAACATAAATTTTGATCAGTCATAAAAGGTAAAGTAACTTCTTGAGTAGAGATATTAACCACCGTCGAATGAAGAAAGGCATCGCAAAATCCCCAAAGGTCAAGGATATATTATAAGGCCTTATAAGTTGAAAACTAAGGATTTTAAGTCCAAGTTGACTAAAAATTTTGGCAGAAAAATTAGCAAAGGTCATCCAAGGTTTAGCCAAAAACACTTAAAGTTCCAATCTTTTGTTATTATTATCAGTTTTGCCATAAGCAAACACTTAAAGTTCCAATCTTTTGTATCCAACCCGATAATGGTTTAGTTTCTTCTTCAATCTGGGGTTGTCAGGTTGTTAGGAGAAGACTTGACTTGTAGGGTCAAGGTGGTTAGTTTCTCAAAATCCTGGGGTTGTCAGACTGTTTGGGAAGATTGGTTCGGACGGTCAGATGCTTTGTAATTCAAGGTATTTGAATTATTACTAGATTAAAGTCTTCTAAATGAGCGAACTAGATGTAGCCAAGTTAGTGGTGAACTAAGATAAATAAGTGTCCAATTATTTATGCTTTTATTGTTTGCTGCCTCTGAACCCGATTGCTTATTTTATCTAAGTAATTCTTAAAAACCAACCAGCCTTCATCAAATTAGCAAAAAGTTATCAACTTTGTCAAACACAATTCAACCCCCTTCTCGTATTTGCACCTTCATATCTAATCATGTATTGGTTTAACAAGGTCAATATCTATCACTACACTTGGTATTTTAATGGCCAATGTATTACCGCCTTTTCATGCACGATGTTGGCAATTGAGTCAACAGTATGTTGCAGAAAATGTGTTAAGGCTCGGGTGAATGACTTCTTGTGTGCCATATATGAGAACTGTTTGTTCGATCATCATTGTTACTCGGTGCTCAATCTCCTTGAAAGTTTAATTTATTTATTAAAATATTTGAGGCTTGGTATTTTATTTGAGATATTAAAATAAGATCAAAAGTTTAAATGTGAAAAATTTGACTAAAATTGAAGAATTTTATAGAATGTGAGTTAAGGTTTCAAGTCAAAATTCTGGAATTTTTTACTTTTAGTTGAATTTGATATTTTAATTGGTGAACTTATGTGAAATAATGATTAAAGAAATTTCATCAATTTAAAATTTGAAATTTTAAATAAATTATGAGAATTTGAGAGTTTTAAACAAATGAAAAGGAATGAAAGGACTTTAATTGAAACAATTAAAAATTCTCAAAAAAAATTGGAATCAAAATCACATATAACTTAGATTAGAGGAACACAAATTGTAATTAGGCCTAAAAATTATTTTTCAAAAATAAATCAATCTTAATATATTTCTTTCTCTTTTCCTTTTTAATTGTTGTTTTTTAGAAGAATTTTGTTCTAATTTATTTGTCATTTTTAAAATTCAATGCAATGTTAAATATTAGTTTTTTAATAATACCTTTAACTATTTATTATGGAGAAATAAGTAATGTGACACTCTAAACTCCTAAATAACATATTCAATTATTCAATATTTATACTTAATTTAGTTAAAATTGGCAACGATTGAAATGACAAGTTTTTTTTGAAAAATCACAAAGGCCTAAGACGTCACATTCTAAATAAAACACTTATATACCACACAATTTTTATTTTAACCAAACTATCTTTGTACTTTGAGTAGGTTGCCTCACTGTATGAAATTGGAAAAAATGATTTGGTTCTCTTGAATTCTTAGCTCGCCATGAGAGCCAGGTTCTCGTTATGCAAAAAGTATTAGAAGAACTCAAAACTCAGTTTACATTATTATTTAAAAGAGGTTTGCATGCTCATCAAAGCAAAGGTATATTATACTTAACCAACCCAAATTATCTCATACACCTAACAGTCCAACTCAAAAAATTCACAACAATAACGAATTGCGAAAATTGTGGTGTCACAAATAGATGAAATGAGATGCTAAATGATTAAGAGTATTATAAGAAAATACTAATAATATTATTAAAAATAACAAAATTTGTTATTTTCTTGATGTATATAAATTATAATTTAAAGTGTCTCTTAAGTTAGTTTTTCGACTTAATGTTTTTAGTGATGTCAACTTGCTTAGTCTAGATGATATTTGTGTGTGTTTTATTGATTATCATTCTCTAGCTCTTGCATAGGCTACTTGATCAAGAAATAAATCATAAAAAAAATAGTTTTATCAAGCATAAGTGTAATTACATGTTGTTTTAGCATGCATACACTTTCTAGCATAATTGCATTGCACATACATGGTTTAAAACACTTCAAAAACCTTTCTAAAGTGACTTTTATCTTTGTGAATCGGCCTACCAACTTATGAATCAATTTATGAATATCAAAAACTCAGTTTTAGAAGTCTTGGGGTTGTAAGCCGACTCATTTGTCATGTGAATCGACTTACCAACAAGTTGAGGGTTCTATGAGTCAACTTATCCTTGTGCGAATCGACTCACACAACTTTAGGCTTTAAAATTGGTTTTTCAAACATATGTAAATCGACTCACAGGGAGTGTGAATCAACTTACTAGTCTTGCATTATTGAAATTTGTTAGTTATAAGGTTGTAATTATAGTTACAAAGTGGTTATATCTCATAGAAATCGTTTTTCATTGACCTAGCTTTTCCATACATCATATTAAAGATTTTCTAATCATTTCTAAACACAAGAATACTTTCATCCAATCCTCATACTCAATCATTCAAGATCATATCATAGATTGAAAACTCTTTCTTGATCAAGTAGGGTGTGCAATCGAGTTTAGTAGCGAGAAACAACAATGAAGGTATATCGATTGTTGGGGTGTCTAATTTCTAGATATGAATCATTGATGATATATCGGTGGATTGCGTGTCGAAAGGTTGGAGAAGGTGTTCTTTAAGGGTTCCTAGAAAGGGTTCTCTAGGTGTCTATCTTGCAAAGAGTGAAATGCGATCTTCATCTTGAAGATAGGTGTGTGTTCATAATTTGATGAATTGTTCCAAGATTATGTGTCAAAGAACATTTAGAAAGAAAATTTTGTGTAAAAGGTTTTGTAATATCTGTTGAAAGATCTTGTAAACATCAACAATCAATAATAAAGGAAGAAACTCTCATTCAATTGAATGGTGACATGACGTACTCTACAAGCGATGTCAAAGTAGAGGAACTTGTATAAACTAATGCGTGATTTTCTCTCTTCCTTACTTTTTAATTTTTTTTAATTTTATATTGTTATTTGATTTTTAGTTTATTTGGATTTTGGTGGCAGTTTATGTTTTAGTGCAAAATTGATAGAAACATTGTTATTAATATTTTTTGATTTAGAATGTTGTCTTGATTTTGAGTGTTAAATGAATTTCTATTTTTGACATTGAATTCAACACTTAGACTTTGATTCAAATTGAAAAATCTGATATCTTAGTGTTTCTATTAATAATGATTCATAGAGTTTTTGTTTTGAGATCTTTGTGAATTTGGTTGAAGTATCAAAATCTTTTTCAAAACAACTTCAATCAAATTTTCTATTTTCTTGTATAAGTTTCCATATGATTTGTGTTATTTGATTCTAATATCATCAATGATTCGATACAAATATCCAATACGCTTAATATTCGAGTCCATTGCAATAAAAACTTTCATTTTCTGCTGTTCAACTCAAACAATTTTTAAGCAATTTTCAAAAAGTATCAAACTCCATTAAATCCCTCTTCTACAATTTGTTGTCAATCATTTTGTGAATAACATAAATACCTTACAAATAAATGAAAAAAAATGATTATTTAGCTTAATAAATTTATTAAAAACTCAAATAAGATAAGAGCAATCAAAGTAATTAAATTATTTTAAAGTTTACCCAAAATGAGATAGACCTAGCAATTTAGTTAACACGATTTGTAGCTTTATTTACTCCAACTACTACACTCCTTTATCTATTTTCCATAAAACAATTACTTCCTTCAACATGAAATATGAAATATAAGCAAAATTAGTTTATATATTTCTTAAAATAAAATATAGGTAAAAATCAATAACTTTTCTCTAAATTAATGACATCTCTAAACTAACCTCCTCTAATATAACTTTGTGTTTCTAATGATCCAATTTATAAATCATTGAGGTTAATATAGATAATAAACTTAATTTTTTTATTGGGATTGCATAGATTAAATGTGATCAATAGTATTTTTTAATAAACATAGTTTAATTCATTTTTGCTTATAGGAAGGAGTATGAGTTAATTTTCTTTTTATCCTTTAACTTATTTTTAAAATTTAAATTGATTTGTTGATCTTTAATTTTACTCTATAAACTCGTCATCTGTTAGAAACATGTAAACGACAATAGTAAAAGATGTTGTGGCATCTGACGTGGTTCTCATAATAATATTGAACAAGTTTATGAGTTTGTTAATTTGTAATGGCATCGATCATCGTGTTATGACCATTAATGAATGTTATGCAGTAATGTTGTTACTATCTACTATAAAATCTATAATATATTTTTACTACTGTTTACTTACTATGCCAATTGTCCAACTCCACGTCAGAGTAACATATGAATTTAATACTCTGCACGTTCAAGTGAAGCTACACTTTTAAACTTCTTTTACCTCCATCGAGATGTCGGGCCACTAGAAAAACAACAAGCACTAAAGTGAGTTGGTTTGATGATTTCTTTAAACAAAAGTCATTATGAATTAAGTGAATAAAGTCAAGTGATCACAGGAATAAAAATGTAGTTAAGCCATTAATTATTTATGTACTATGTCAATATCATCTTGATTTTTGCTTGTTACACCCTATTTGTCTCCGGTTATGCAATATTTGTATTTCTTTTTTATTTAATTTAAATTTATTAAAGTGTCGTAAATGATTTGTGGTTGTTTTAGAGTATCAATTTAATTGAGATGTCTTTTTTTTATAAGTATTTTTGCACTTCAATTATTTCTTATTAAATTATTTATTTATTTTAGGTTAAAATATAATTTTGATCATTTCTCTTTTATTTAATATTTATTTTGATTCTTTATATTTTATTATTTATTTTTGTTATTTATTTATTTATTTTCTTTATCTTTTACGTAATATTTGTTTTAGTTTTTAATGAAAGAAAAAATTTGTATAATTTACAAAAGATAAAGAAATAAAACGATTACTAAGTAAAAGATAAATGATCATAATGAATTAAAATAAAGATAAAAAATCAAAATGAATATTAAATAAAAGATAAATACCCAAAATTATATTTAAACCTTTATTTTATGAGATTTTTTTTTCATATATATCCAACTTAGTCTTTTAGAGATCGCATCCCACGTAAAATAAAAATAAAAATAGTTGGTTGTATTCCAGATATCTGACCTTCTCCACATTTTTTTCTCTTCATTTTTTTGTATTAAATGATAAAATAAACAAATAATTAAAAATATTATTAATTTATAATAATATTAAAT
>JBBPBP010000004.1:26788675-26809245 GCA_037974735.1 Cicer chorassanicum
AATTATAGAGATTTGGTAGAGTTATTGGTAATATTCAGACAATATTTTGGATTAGGATTGAGTTATTCATCTTAAACTACCAATACTTCTAATATTTCTTTCTCACATAAAGAAAACATTATTATTACTGCTATTTTTTATTTTTGAAAACTACTGTTTTTTATTGGAAGTTACTCTAAGCCACATCTTTTTATTAAAAAAATTAATTAGAAGTTTTTCATTCTATTTTAGACATTTGAATTACAAATAATTATACACTTTAGTCTCTTATTATATTATTGTCCGAATTTGAGTATATTATAAATAAAATAAAATCACATGGTATAATGTTTCAACAACTCCATCTTATTTTGCAGCCTATTCACTTGTTAACTACTATTGTGTGACATTATAAATAAATTAGCAATTTCCTCCTACTTTGCTACCAACTCTCTCTTATTTCGTTAAATTTTTTTAGCTTGTCCATGTTTTTTTCGTCTATCAAATTCTGTTTACTTTCGGAGGAAAAAAAGAAAGATACGTCTATTTATTATAAATAAAATAAATGTTACGAATAAAATCACGACTACATAAGTTACCTGATTATAATCCAAAATATTATTTGAATATTACCAACAACTCTACTAAATTTCTATAATTTTTATGTATTGTTTATACTAATTTTAATTAATTTTATCAATTAATAAAAAAATGTATAAAGAAAGTCAAATCTCCGTAAGTGATCAACTTCCCTAATTTTTTATTTTATTTTATATTCGCCACATCCAAACATCATCAAGATGCGACCTCCTAAAGGTTAAAAAAAAGACAATATATTAATTTTAAAATAGAATACTATTTCAATAAAATATATATATAAAAAATAAATTTTATGACACATTTATTTTATTTTTTATTATTCTCTTTATTAGTTTTTCTTTAAAAAAGAATTTGAATTGTCACAAAATTTAAACACATACATAAAAATACATATCATTTATTTAAAAATACCTAAATTATTTAATTCTTTTTTCTTTCTACGTTTTCTTTGCTTCTGTAGACGTGACTTAATGTTATGTTATGAATTTATCTTCTTTGAACGTGGAATAGACGTGACTTAATGTTATGTTATGAATTTATCTTCTTTGAACGTGGAATGACACATTATAGACTTCGACTCACTGGACACCTCACTCAAGTCTCACCACACCTGCGAGATTTGAATTTATGGACACCAAGAGAAACGCCAACATCTAGTATACCACGACGACGACACAGGAAAAAACAAATACTCCGTTCAAATTCAAAATGTTTATATTTATTCGTTGATTTCGACTTTCGAGGAACACAAATAACGATTAAAAAAACAATTTTCTTCTCTCTCTCTTTCTTTTTTCTTAATTAATATTTTGAATTCAGAATCACATAACAGAGAAAAATAAAAGAAAAACTTCATCATAAAAAGCAAAAAAAAAAGAGAAATTATTCCTATTTTTAGTCACCCTTTGTTTCTCCCTCTTTTCAGAGTCTGAGAAGCTTTTGTTTCTCTCCCAACACAATCACTTTTCACTCTTGAATGCATTATTATAACTCACGCTTTAAGTAATGGAAACTCGCGTTTCATCTCTTCGATTTTTCAACTACCATTGATCCATGCAAGTAACGATTTTTCACCCTTACCTTCAACCTTCAATCGCTTTCAAATACTTCATTTTCTCAACATAAATCTCAAAAGTGTGTATTCAATTTCGCCGTTTTCGCAATGCAAACGTGAAACTCGAAGTTCGAGGTGGTGAATTTCGAATCCGAAACGCTAATTGCAAAGGAAACAAAAAAGTCACTAATTCCTTTTTTTTGGCGATTCAGAATTCGCCAACGAAAAGTCAGAGATTATTCTCGAAGAAATGGTGTCATCAGCTTCGCCATGTTCTCTTACGAGAAGCTCGTTGGAAGAGATGCTTGACTCGCTTCGCCGGAAGGACGAAGATGAAGAGAATAAGAAGGATTCGCCGCCGGCGTTGCCATCCCGGCCGGCGTCAAAGGCTCGGCTCCCTCGGGTGAAGCGGTCGCTGCCATATAATTTCAAGGTCGGCAGCGGCGGTGGTGTGGTGGAGAATGGATTTAATGATAATGTGGAAAGTGTGGAAAGTAAGAGGAAGGAAACATGTTTGGAAAATAAGATAAGAGAAAGTAGTTTTGGGAGGAAGAGGGTGAAGAAGGATGTTGTCGAGTCACCTTACGTGGCACCAATTTGTGAATCAGGGATCGTTTCAGAATTGGATGGCGACACTATTTCTTATTTCATCAAAATGGTAACTCTCAACTTGGAAAAGTGAAAAAAAAATGATTCCTAGTTTGTTTATGATATATATGATGATGATGCATTGAAATGATGGATCAAGTTTTGAACAGTATTAGTTCTTAGTGTGTGCTTGGTTTGAGGGTTGGGAGAGCCAAAAGTGATTCTTGACAAGTAAAATTGATTTTGACACGTTTGAATGATATCAATTGGAATTTGATTTTTCCTCTATAATTGATAATTGATTCTAATTTGAAGCTAAAAATCGTATTTTTGACTCCAAACGTGATTTTTAGACTCAAATTTACTATTGAAGTTGAAGTTTCTTTAATGTGAATGTATTTAAACATTTGGACATCCAACTTACTTTTAACTAAACTCAATCTTTTTGCCGCAAAACCAAATACACACCAGTGTTTTGCTCATTTGCTGTCTCTCATTCAGTTTTTGGCTAATGGTTGTTGGTTATTTTACAAAAGAGTATTTCATTGAAATTTGTTTAGTTTACTTTTGAAATTTAATCTCAGGAGCTGGAGTTTTTGTCTGTGGTTACTGATATTTGTTTGTTAGTGATTAATATAGACTATAGTGTATACACTAAGGCATTGTTCATGGCATTTGTTTTTCTGTTAAATTTACTTTTGGTTTGTTGGTTATTTCCTCCAGAAGCTTCGTGTTTGGTGTAGGCAACCAAGAGGGCAATGGGAGCTAGGGTTGATAAGATCAACTTCGGGAGAGGAAGCATCTGTTTCACTCTCAAATGGAAATGTAAGTTTCTATGCTTTTTGTGTCTTTGGAAGATACTATGTAATCTTATGTTTGCTTGGTCATGCTATTCAATTATTACTTCAGGTGCTGAAAGTGGCTAGATCAGAGCTTCTACCAGCTAATCCTGATATTTTAGAGGGTGCCGGTGACCTTATTAAACTCGCTTATTTGAATGAGCCATCGGTTCTTTACAATCTTAGGTTTAGATATTCTCGGGAGATGATTTATGTAAGTATGCTCGCTTGCTCTGGCTTTCTCTTTTGCTTAGCCGATCATATATTAATACATATGATCTCATAAACTTCTCTTGCTTTTTGTGTGCAGAGCAAAGCAGGGCCCATTTTAATTGCACTCAATCCTTTCAAAGATATCCAGATTAATGGAAATGATTATGTCTCCACTTATAATCAGCGATTTGTTGATAGCCCTGATATTTATGGCATGATAGAAGCTGCTTATAACCAGATGATGGGAGGTCAGTGGAGACTTTTCCCTCATTTCGTTTGAAATTTTTGTGCTGTAATTGAATTATTATTACATGTTTATAACGGTTTTCTATTTGTCATTTTTGTATCTTGCAGATGAAGTAAATCAGTCCATTATTCTAAGGTCAGTACATTGGAATCTCTTTTTGTGCACAATACTTAGATTAAATCTATGTTCCTGAACTTGATGGAGTTGAATTGTCATAGTAGTTATAAATATAATTCTAGTGCACTTGGTTGAAAATCACCACTGGAATTTGTTTGCAGTGGTGAGAGTGGATCTGGGAAGACTGAGACAGCTAAAATTGCTATGCAGTATTTAGCTGCTCTTGGTAATGGCAGTTGCGGGAGAGCAAATGATGTTCTTCAGACAAATTGTATACTAGAAGCTTTTGGGAATGCAAAAACATCTGGGAATGACAACTCTAGCAGATTTGTGAGTATTTTTTCTTCCAGTATAATGGATCTTATTGCTGCTATTGTTTTATTAAGATTTCTACAGCTTGAAAGGTTTTCCGACAAGTATTTCCATAAATTTGAAATTCTAATTTTACTTTTAATTTTTAAGGCTATGAATCAGTTTTTGGTTGGTATTTAAAGGCTGAGCGGTTTCATTCATATACATTTTTAATTTGGTGCAGGGAAAGTTTATTGAAATTCTTTTCAGTACCACGGGTAAAATATGCGGGGCTAAAATTCAAACTTGTAAGTTAAAGTTATACATTTTACTACACATGTGCTGATTTTTTATATTCATTTCTACTATTGTAACTACTGAGTTGACTTGTTTTCATGGCTCTGTGTTTGCCATATTCCAACCCATATGCTAACTCGAACAGATTTGTTGGAAAAGGTAATTTGTGATCCCTATTTGAACCAAGTGTCGAACTGTAATGTGTAATGTTTATCTTTTGTCACTTACTTTGAAATATCATGTGTGATTTGAGCAGTCAAGGGTTGTTCAACTGACCAGTGGTGAGAGGTCGTATCATGTATTTTATCAACTTTGTGCTGGATCTTCATCTGGTCTTAAAGGTGTGTTTTCTGTGAAATCTATCAACTTTTATGTCTACTCTTTTCTGTCACAATCATTTCTTGTATGACATATTTGTTTCTATTTATGGGGTTTATTTAATCGGTTGAAAAGGCAATGATCGTAGTGTTTACTTTAAAGAGCCAAGAAGTCCATTTATTTGTTTATTCTGAAAGTATTGAAGTATTTTGATGCTTATAAAGTTCTCATCTCGGTGTATCTGAATATTTTTTGGGGGTTTTACTTACCACATGTTACCATTATTGAAGTTGGCATGCTTAGACAATGAGTATCATCTGGCATTGAAAATTGTTGAGTCCCACATTTGATGAGATATGACTTGCAAAGTGGTTTATAAATGAGAGACATCCTTCACCTTACAAACCAACTTTGTAGGATTTAATTAGACTCAACCCAAAATTTTATGATGGTACCAGAGTTTATCCAAGATCTATTGGCCACCCGCTATCAGGACATTCAAATAGAGATATGACCTGAAAAAGTGTTTATAAGTGAGAGACATTAATCCATATAATAATTATATTAGTATTATAGATTAGGATTTCCATTAGCAAATCAAATCAATTAACATTTATTCAATATGCTATTATAAATAGAGGCGAGTTTGGTCCGATTAAGAAACACAGAAAAAGTGGATATAAGTGACAGATCTCTCACCTTACAAGGTACTTTTGTACGGTTGAGTAAGACCCAACCCAAAATTCTAAGAAATATATTATGTTTTGGGACAATTCAAATCTTTTGGCCACTATATCACTGTTTTGGAACAACTGAACTGTTCAATTGCCATTCTTAAGACCGTCTATTTTGAATGTAATTTGGAATTTGATCCTATGCCTCCCAGTATAATTGGTATACTTCCTTTGCCCTCTTTAATTAATTTACTAATTTTATTTAGAGATTTTGCTTTATTACACATTAATTAGCATAAACTCCCACATGTAAAGTTATGTTAACTTTGCAGTGTTTTCTTGACCATTATTGAATTTGTAATATTTTGCCTTATAGAATCGTTCTATTTTCCTATGCAGAGAGACTGAATCTTAGAGCAGCCTGTGACTATAAATATCTAAATCAAAGTAACTGCATGGCAATTGGTGGTATTGATGACGCTAAAAACTTTCATCAGCTGATGGTATATTATTTTACAACGTGTTTGGTTTATAATAAATTCTCTAACTTTATTTCTGGCCTCTTAAAATCCATGCCATTTTTCTCCTTTTGCATCTGCAATTTCCCCAGAAAGCATTTGATGCTGTTTGGATTTGCAAAGAAGACCAAGAGCTGATATTTAAGATGCTTGCTGCAATACTATGGTTGGGAAACATATCATTCGAAGTTACTGACAGTGAAAATCACGTTGAGGTTGTGGGTGATGAAGGTAAGATACGCACTATATCACATGTCTTTTGACAATCTATTTGCACCTTGTGCTGTATTGTGTGGGTCGATTAAGTGTCATTGAATTCTTAAAGCTTACTGGGAGAACATGGGTTCTTTGCAATGCCATATATTATACAGAACAAAAACTATTTTATTTGGTATTGTGTAGGAGATGATTTTGAACAGATTCTGTTTAACTGTGGCTAACGTATTAATTTATGTTTACAAGAAATTTTACTCGGAACATGAGAAGAGTAAATTTATCTAGTTCTTTTTGCAGCCGTAACCAGTGCAGCGCTGCTGATGGGTTGCAGTTCCGAGGAATTAATGACAGCTTTATCCACCCATAAAATCCAATCTGACAAGGATACTGCTGCCAAAAGTTTGACATTATTGCAGGTGTGTTTATTACTCAATTGTTTCAACTGTTCTATTTTCTGTGGCTAGGTTCTTTATTCAGTATTCAACATGAATATATGTTATTTATTTATTTATCTTTTTCACAATCTCAGGCAATTGAAGCAAGAGATGCAATTGCCAAATTTATTTATTCAAGCTTGTTTGAATGGCTTGTACAACAAATTAACAAGTCACTTGAAGTGGGTGAAAAATATACACAGAAATCCATTAGTATCCTTGATATTTATGGGTTTCAGTCATTTCAGGTATGCAATTTGGACTATTATATTCATGCTTCAAATAATGTGGTATATGTTCTAATAATTTCTTGCTTCTCTTTTTCAGAAAAACAAATTTGAACAGTTTTGTATAAATTATGCCAATGAGAGGCTTCAACAACATTTTAATCGGCATCTGTTTAAACTTGAGCAGGAGGTCAGTAACTATGTTAACTGTTAATATCACTGAATATTTTGATGCTGAGCACCTTTAATTTGAATGATATAATGTGAAAGAATTCTTTGATTTAATTTCTTAAGAATGCATTAGTGTGATTTCCAAGAAATGTGTTTCCTTGCATTTAAAGTTTGATATAAACTTTTAGTAGTTTTGTGTGTCTTTAGGAAAGGGCAGATTTGATCAGACTTCCAAAATTATTGGCAAATACTAATAAAAGACTGTAATGGGTGTAATACAGTAATACCATAGTCGGTCATGTCAGATCTGTAGTTAAAATTACATCCATGGGGACTAAATAGTGGTATGCTATGTACAGAATACAGTTTAATCAAGAAGGATATCTTATCAAAGAGTCAGATGTTTGGTATTATTACCATAGATCTTTAAATTGGCTATTTCTGATCAGAATGAAAAATGAATCCATTGAGAGGAGGTACTATTTTTGCGCATGTATAAGGTTAAAGGTCACTTGCTAAGCATGTGTTTATCAACAGGCTTGATATGCATAACAGCAAATTTGTAATTTACATTTTTTGTCAGGACTGTGAATCAGACGGCATAGATTGTACAGTATTAGATTTTGAGGATAATCAAGAGTGCTTGGATCTATTTGAGAAGGTACTTGGTTTGGTTTTCCAAATGATTTAGAGTTATTCCACTTTCCCTGGAAATTGAGCTGTTATTATAGTTGTAGGTTCATTCATTTCCAGGAATTCTCCCTTTCTATAAAATGGACCATTTATTTGTTTTATAAAAACTTGTGTTCATGTCCAATGTTGGCTGCTTCACATTATTCTGTCATTAATGTAGTCATTACATTCTCTGTTGCAAAATGTGCAGAAACCTCTCAGTCTACTCTCGTTGTTGGATGAGGAATCAAATTTAGCTGAGGCTTCTGATTTAACATTTGCAAACAAACTTAGGAATCACCTAAATGCTAATCATTGCTTCAAAGGGGAAGGAGGAAGAGCTTTCAGTGTTCGTCACTATATGGGGGAGGTTAGTTTGTGGCCAGTCTCTAGGGAGTTCTGGAATTTTGTTGTTGCAAACATAGTTATATGAATCAAATATCTATTTCTCAAATTGCGAATTGGATCTTATTATGAATGGTATGGTACATGACAGGAAAGACATTTTTTTAAGTAAAAACAAGAAACTTGTACACAAACATAAGCTGATATATTATATACAAACTTAAAAATAATTCATGTCATAAATAAAAATAACAAGAAAAGTGGCTGGCTGCATAAAGTTGAAAAGAAAATGAGTCTGGTAAAAAAAATTCAGGAGCAAGTTGTGATTCATCAATATGATTGGGATTCATGTCTCAAATAGATACACAAAATTCCTATATATTGAGTTCACTTATGTTTTGAATCACGATATGACTCCCATGTATTATAAGACACTGATAATCAAGGTCACAAAATCTTCTTTTTAACTTTTAAATTCAAATTAATATTTATTTTTCTTTGCTTTAAGTATGCATTATTTTTCACAATATTGCATATAGTGGACGAGAAAATAACTTCTAAACATGCATGTTACTGATATAGATTACAAAAATGATATTTTGACACAAGTTTGACAACAATTTAAATGTTTAACACAATTTAAATATGTGGTTAATTACGTTTAGTGAACGAATACAACTAGGTGTCGCAATTCATTAACCATCCACTGAACGCAATAAACCGTGATTTTGAATTTCATTATCTACGAGCAAACGTTTTATTAGTAGTTTTGTCTCGGAGTCTTTGGTTTTTCAGAAAGTGTAGAAGGTGTCAATAAATTTTTTATTTTAAGTTTGTGATTTTTCTAACATATGGCCTCTATCAGGTTTTGTATGATACAAATGGCTTTCTACAAAATAACAGAGATACATTGTCTTCTAATTCCATTCAACTCCTTTCATCATGTAATTGTGAACTGCTGAAGTTGTTCTCTGAAGTGTTTAACCAATCTGAGGAGCATGCAAATTCCACTTTCCATGTTGGCGCACTATACTTACAGAAGCGAGGCGTTGGGACAAAGTTCAAGGTAATCTTTTAGCATTTCTTTAGCAGCTTTAGCTTACTTAGGATTTGGAAAGAAATAATTATTTTGGCTTTTCACAGAAGATTAGGACATGATGATGGACAATGAACTCTATTTAAAACATTACATGTACAAAGAAATTATTGAAGTAACATAAATCTTACAAGTTTTTTACTTATAGGATCAATTGTTCAAGTTGATGAATCAGTTGGAGAGCACTACTCCTTACTTTATTCGCTGCATAAAGCCAAATACTAAGAAGCTTCCTGGAATTTATGACAACGAACTTGTCCTACAACAGCTCAGATGCTGTGGAGTTCTAGAAGCTGTTAGAATTTCAAGGGCTGGATATCCTACTCGAATGAACCATCAAGAGTTTTCCAGAAGGTAGTTGAAATTTGAGAATTTCCCATGGTTTTGGATTATCTTGAATGATAGGTTGATTTCAGTTCCTGTATGTATCTAGGTACAAGTTTTTGCTTCTTGAGTCTGATGTACCTCGGGATCCGTTGAGCATCTCTGTCGCAGTTTTGCAAAAATTTAATGTCCCTTCTGAAATGTACCAAGTTGGCTACTCAAAACTTTATCTTCGAGCAGGGCAGGTATATATCTATGTTTTCTTTTTAGGGATTGATTTTACTTTGTATTTTCTTTTTGTTCCCTCCTTCCCCCTGCATCATGGAAGTTTAATTTATAATCTCACATAGTTTTGCATTGGAGACACGTTCATGCCTTGACTTCACTTCTCTTAACTGCACTTCAAATTGCTGTATTTACTTATTGAGTTAAAAGGAAACAAGATGGCTCATACTCCACATGGCTTGACACCACTTGAGGTGCAGTTGAAAGATGATCAACCCCTTTTTTCAATATTTTGTTTTTGAACCATTAATTTTTGCTTGGAAGAATATCAAATTATATTTTTAATGTTTAATCAGTTATTTCTTGTGTGCTTTGAGTTTATAGTCTCCAGAGTGTTTTTTTTTACTTGGTTATTCTTGTGCTTTGGCTTGTTTTGTAGATTGATGCATTGGAGGATAAGAGAAAACAGTTTTTGCAGGGAACGATTAGGATTCAAAAATGCTTCCGTGGTCATCAAGCCCGCAGTTTTTTCTGTGAACTTCAGAATGGAGTTACAACATTACAATCATGTACTGCCAGTATCAAAATTAGTTGCAATTTTAGCAAAACTATCTACTAATTGTTGGCATTATGAATATTTTTCTTCATTGAAATGCAGATTTCTCAAATAATATCATACAAGTACGATTAATATTGGTTTAAATAGAAATGCCTCCACAGTTTAGCTTCTACATCTAAATTAAATTTGAGGTCCTTACTGATACTCATTCATTAAGAAAATTATATACCTAAACTGTAGGCTCAAATAATAAAATTCTTGTCACAATTGATTGTTCATAACCTTGGTTCTAGTTTGTTTATAAATTCTAGTTTGTCACATTGCAGTTATTCGTGGAGAAATTACAAGAAGGAAACATGGGGATTTGAAGAAGTCTTCTATAACAATTTATTCTAAAAAACTTGAGGAGATTCATGCAATCATACTACTTCAATCTGGTTAGCATGGTTCTGTTTTCTGTCATGCTTCCACATGGGTGTTGAGTCTGATTTGCTTATTATCTGTTTCCTTTTCATGCAGTAATTCGTGGGTGGCTGGTTCGTAGGGATTGTAGTCACATCAATAAATTGAGGAAATATCATGAAAATGCAAAACCTAGACGAAAGTCTCGCGTTCAGATGCCAGAGGTGAAGGTATTTTATTATGTACTTGAATCTAGTCATATTTTCTGTGATTTAATTTAGACAACTCCATGTTCTCGATTATTTTTCTGTTGCTGTAAACACAATAAAAACCAGTTTTCCTATTCTTTTTCCTGACTAAAACTTGTGACTCATTCCAGTTCCAAACAATAAACTCATGTAATTTTCAGTTCATTTCTTACCCTCCATTCCATACTATTTATCTCACAAATGCCTTTGAACATGTGGGATTTGAGATATGACGGGTCATCTTTGTGGTGCTTTAGGCTATTAGTGAATCAAGTTAGAATAAGATCACTTTGCAGGTACAAATCACTAGTCATGTTTTTCTGATGTGATCCAACTTGGAGATCACTAAGAATGTGGTTCTCTCCTTTAGCCTTTGAAATAAATTTGCGCCCTAAACCAAAATTCAAGAAGAAGAAATGTACGCTCAAACCGTGGCTCCTTGAGAACACTTGAGAATTAGGTTTTGGTGCTGAGTAACTTGAGAGATTAGCTCTCAGCATGATATTATTTGTAATCAAAATTGTACAAGGAGAATCTCTTAATTAAGGAAATAAATCTGGACTAAATCAAACCTATATCAAACCCAATAAAAACAAAGAATAACATATCTTAATAATAACAAACTAAATCTTTGCATGTCTCAACACTCCCCCTCAAGCTGGAGCATACAAATTGTAGGCATCGAGCTTTGTCACATATATAAGTTATCCTTGGTCCTTGAAGAGCCTTTGTGAAAATGTCTGCCAGTTGATCATTAGAACCAACAAATGAAGTAGCAATCTCGCCAGACACAATCTTCTCACAAACAAAGTGACAATCAATTTCAATATGTTTAGTTCGCTCATGAAAGACTGGATTAGAAGTAACATGTAAGACTGCTTGATTATCACATATGAGATTGATAGTGCCTATATTACAAAAGCGCAACTCTTGGAGAAGGTGTCTGAGCCATATGAGCTCGTGAGTAGTAAGTGCCATAGCTCGAGATTCAGCCTCAGCACTAGATCTAGCAACAACATTCTGCTTGCTTTTTCAGGAAATCAAATTACCTCCAATAAGAACACAATACCCAGATGTGGACCGTCTATCGGAAGGACTTACAGCCCAATCTACATTTGTGTAAGCAACAATATCTGAATTACCTCTGTCTGTGTAAACAAGACCTTTTCTTGGAGCTCCTTTAATGTATCTCAAGATTCTAACCACAACATTCCAATGACTATCACAAGGAGAATTCAAGAATTGACTCACCACACAGCGTATGAAATATCTGGCCTCGTCATGGTCAAGTAATTCAACTTCCCAACTAACCTCCTATATCTTCCTGGATCTGGAAAGGACTTCCCCTCATCCGGTAGGAGTTTGACATTTGGATCCATAGGAGTGCCAATTGGCTTGCAATCTAGCATACTGATTTCTTCCAAGATATCCAAAGCATACTTTCTCTGGGAAATAGCAATTCCTGCCTTAAATTGAGCTACCTCAATGCCCATAAAATACCTCAGTCTACCTAGATCTTTGACCTGAAAGTGGTGGACTAGATGTTGTTTGAGTCCCACAATTCCATCACGATCATCACCTGTAATGACTATATCATCAACATAGACAACCAAGTAAATACACCTTTTAGAAGAGAATTTATAAAACACAGAGTGGTCAGCTTGGCTCCGAATCACGCCATACTGTTGAACAACACTACTAAGCCTCCCAAACCATGCCCGAGGAGATTGTTTGGGACCATATAAAGCTTTATGAAGGCGGCAGACATACCCATGATACTCCCCCTGAGCAACGAAACCAGGTGATTGCTCGAGATAAACTTCTTCTTCTAAGTCTCCAAGAAGGTATGCATGCTTTATGTCTAACTGATACAATGGCCAATGTCGCATAGCAGCCATGAATAGAAAAAGACGAACTGAAGCCATTTTAGCCACAGGTGAGAAAGTATCACTGTAATCAAGACCAAAAACCTGAGTATAACCTTTAGCCACTAGACGAGCTTTCAGATGATCAATATGTCCGTCTGAACCAACTTTGACTGTGTATACCCAACGACAACCAACAATAGATTTACCAGGAGGGGGTGGCAAAAGAGTCCATGTTTGGTTAGATTTTAAGGCTGTCATTTCATCAATCATGCCGCCAACCTGAATGAGAAAGAGCTTCTTGCGGAGACTTAGGAATAGTGATGGAAGAGATAGCAGAGGCAAAGGTATAATGTGAAGGTGATAAACGGTGATAACTAAGAAAATTATAAATGGGATAGGGATTACTGGTGGAACGTGTACCTTTACGTAGTGCAATAGGGAGGTCGTCAGACAAGGTAGGCTGATCCAACGTAGAAGAAGGGACCGGAACAGGAGATGAGTCACTTAAATCTTGTGTAGGAAGTGGATTGGTAGGAGGGAGACGTGCACGTCGTTGATAAGTTTGCAAGAGAGGAGGACTTGATGGATCTGGCTGGTCAATTATAGGCATGGACGGAGTTATCGGAACAAGATAGGGAATAGGTAATACCTCAGAGATTGGCTCAAATTCAATGGGGGATGGGAAGAAAGGTGTATTCTCAAAGAATGTGACATTAGCAGACATGTAGAAGCAATGTGTGGAGGGACAATAGCACCGATATCCTTTCTGAAACCTTGAATAGCCAAGGAAAACACACTTAATTGCATGAGCATTCAACTTATCAAGTCCTGGAGTAAGATCATGAACAAAGCAAGTGCATCCAAAAACTCGAGGAGGGAGACGAAACGATGGTTCATTAGGGACCAATATGGAATGGGGAACTTTGTCTTGGATAGCAGAAGATGGCATTCTATTAATCAAATATCCTGCAGTGAGGACAACATCGCCCCAAAACTTGGGAGGAACATTAGCATTGATTAGTAGCGTACGTGCTGTTTCAATTATATGACGGTGCTTACGTCCAGCAATACCATTTTGTTGTGGGGTATGGGGACAAGATGACTGATGGATTATTCCATTTTCGACCATAAAAGAATTAAAAGATGACGAAAAATACTCTTTTGAGTTATCACTGGGTAAAATGCAAATAGAACAACCAAATTGATTTTGAATTTCCTTAAAGAAATTGTGAAATACGCTTAATACTTCGGATCGATCCTTAAGTAGGTAGATCCACGTATATCTAGAAAACTCATCAATAAAAGTGACAAAGTACCTATGACCTACAACTGAATTGACTCGACTTAGTCCTTTGCAAAGCCCAATTATGCTGAGCATGAGGAGGTGTATTGACAAAAATCAAAGTTCCACATTACCTAGAGATAAGCCTAAATAGTTAACCCTCTATCGAAGATCCATTGGGCTACCCGATGCATGCTAAAAGCTCAAGTCTCACATTACCAAGTGATAAAGCCTAAACAAAGCCAATCCTGTATCCTAGATCCGTTGGAGACTTGATTTTGGGCCACCCTGGTCACACTCAAATAGTAGTTATAAGTGGATGGAAATTGTCGCCTTACAAGCCGGTTGGAGCAGCCATATCAGACAACTCGGGTCATGTTCTAGATGTCCAACTCTAGGCGTCAGCGTGAGCATGATATGCTGAGAGTCTCACAGTGGTTAACGAATATGGCCTGAATAGTGTTTACAAGTGGGGGACAACCCTCTTTTTACAAGATAATTTTATAGGGTTGAGCTAGTCCAAAACCCAAATTCAAATTTTACGATAAGGTAAAAAAAGTCTAAATTTTAACTAATACAAATCATCAAAACTTTGTATAACCCTTTATTGGGCCACAACATCAATGATAAAAACATAAAATAATTGTGCCGAACAAATGAGGCATGTCTCTCTCTATGGCTTCTTGGACCTTTGTCTTGCTCCTTGTCATCGGCCTTTCCTTCCATATATATATTTTCATGTTTGTCCTTAGGTCCCCTTTGTAGGTCCTCATACTCTTTGTTGACAATATGATGCCCTTTCGCAAGTTTTGTAAAATCAAATACTATCGGAACAAGCACTTGATTGGAGAAGATTATGAACGAATTATTAATGACTAGGTATATCTATTTAAGATTCTCTCGTTTGGTTGTTTGAAATTTGCCAAAAAGTATGTTGTCGATATTTGGTAGGTGATAACTTCATAGATGTTACAGGAGGGAGTAATTGATAGGAGTGAGAAAGGTCATGAATTTATAGATGATAGTTATTGATTGGAGTTTAAGACAAGAGACTCCCTTTTCAAATATCCAATTCGGCTTTATGCTTTGGAGGTCAACTATTGGCGATGTACCTTTCTGGAGCATTGATGGAAAGGCGTAAGAAGAAATACAATTATCTAAATATGATTCTTATTGACGATGTATCCATGTGATGCCTTCAAAGAGTATGTATGATGAGTTTTATAACTAGTATGTGAGCAGATGGTAGTGGTCATGTAGGATTTTCCTAAAACTAAGGTTTACACCAAAGGTCATTCTTGAGCAGTTCTCCTTTTATCCTAGTTGTGAACATTCATACTCGACATATCCATGAGTTTGTTCCTCAATGCATGCTTTTTTCCATATGATATTCTTAGAATTAGGGTTGGGCTAACACAACCCCACAAAACTGACTTGTAAGGTGAAGGATGCCCAAGCTTTATAAACACTACACAGCCCATATCTCGAGATAATGTGGGACTAAACCCACCCCTTCACGCCCAACACAATGGTGTTGGAGGCTGCAATGAAGGCAATCCAAATTCCGCAATTAGGCTACTAGGGGCGGACCGCAATGAAGGCAGAATTTCCAACAGATATTGTTCTAGTGGAAGTGTCAAGAGAACACATTTGTAAACTAGAGTTATGGGGGGAGTTTTAATATAACTTGCTTCTGTTTTAATTTTAATTAAAAGTAAAATGTAATATATGAAGTCTGTATTCAACAAGATGCAGCTAGGATAGCATCAGCTTGGTGGTGAAAATTGGCAGAGTTTTTAGCATCTTAAATCTATCATGCAAAGTTATTGAGAAAATAGAGGCAGATGTAAACCATTGGTTACAGGATGGTATATTCTATTTAGGTGATATACATTAGTATTCAGATATAAAGATACCTTACTAATATAAGCTTTGAGGAAACTAGAGAAAGTTATGCTTTGGTTAGAAGTTAGAACTAAGCTTATGTGACATGAAAAGAAAACTCTGTTGCAGTCGGATTTTACTAGTCAACTGCCAGATATCCAAAATGTTCCCTTTGTCTTCATTTTTGTTGTGATTATACAATTATGTAAGCTTCCTAGCGAAAATGATACGAAACACTAATTTACATAGTGTATTGCAAAATTTAAATTTGTTTCCCCCATCAGCATACTTCAACTTCTTCTGCAATGCATGTAATACTTATCTTTCTTAATTACCTTTTAAAGTATTCTTTCTATGGATATAAAATATATTTTTTTTTTCATGATATTGTTAAAACTTCCATCCACTCATAATGAAAGCCCTTTTTTTTCTTCTTTTTGGTTTTACAGGATTTGTCCAAAGAGATGGTTCAGAACTTGCCTTCAGCTTTAGAAGAACTCCAAAAACGGGTGTACAAGGCTGAAGCAATTGTGGAGCAAAAGGAAGAGGAAAATACTGAATTGTGGGAACAGCTAAAACAATCTGAGAGAAAGAGGATTGAATATGAGATGAAGATGAAGTCAATGGAGGAGACATGGCAAAAGCAGATGGCATCTTTGCAAGTAAGTTTTCAGTTTAGGCTAGGCCTCATTTTTTGACATACTCATGAATGTTACTGAAATGGATGCAGTTTATATCAAACAAAATTTTTAATTAGTTTATTTACATTTAGTCTACATGAACAGTTCCCTGCTATCCCCTCCACTTAATAACCAAATACTATTTCTATGCATAATATTAATAATATAATAATATTAGAAGATTCTTCTAAGAACACAGGAAAGCCAAATTTTACTGCACTTCTTTCTCTATTAACTATAGGATAGCTGTCGCTAACTGTTTTAGTTAGAGTTTTCATATAGAGTCAGTTACAGTCATAGAGATTGTTACAATCTTTATATAGCCTATGCTCTATACTTATAATACTCATAAATCATAATACAGAAATTGCATTTTCTCAACTTTCTCTTGGCTGCGTACAACACTAAAATTGTATCACGAGCTCTCTAGTCCTTACCCATGGCTTCTGCATATCAAATTCTTTCTCCTCTACATAATATAATTGTATCAGGAGCTCTCTAGTCCTTACCCATGGCTTCTGTATATCAAATTCTTTCTCCTCTACATAATATGCCGTTGAACTCATTTGTTCCGGCGACTTGTGCATCAGATTCCGCCAAGAAGTCTATTTCTCTATGACACCGTTCTCTTATTGATTTCAGAGAAGTTTGATGAGCAGAACGTCTTGCTCTATCGCTAGCAAATAGAACCAATCATCCAATCACACTGTTTAGTCGATTTTGTTGTGTGCCCTAATGTTCCACTGCGATTTCTAACAGAGCAAGATTGCGACATTGGTACAGTCAACAGTGCCTGTCTTGATTGGCTGCAACAAGACTAGATAATGCTATCTTGGCTCCAATCAACTATTTTCAATGCAAACCCAAGTCCCACATTAGAAAGAGATAAAGTCTGGAAAGAGTTTATAAAAGACATCAACATTCTCCACTTTACAAATCAATTTTGTAAGGATGAGTTAGGTCCAAGTCAACATCTAAGATGGTATTAGGGCACACCATATTATCCACGCACCAAGCCCAATAGTGTTGGGGTGAGAGCGTATATTGGAAAAAACACATCCCACTTTGAAAAGAGATAAGGTTTGCAAAAAGTTTATGAAAAAGTGCACCCCTCACCTTACAAGTCAATTTTGTAAGGATTTGTTAGGCTCAATTCAAAACCTAAGAGAAATTTTGAGTTGGGCCCAATTTAGATAAAAAAAAGTTTGATATTGAGTTGGATTTAAATATGAATTTATCATTTCTAATATCTATTAAGTAAAAATTGATGCTGATAAATTAATGTGTCAATTGATTTTTTCTATCATGAGTTTATTTCACTTTTTACCAGACAGGTAACTTAAACTTTTTATAGTTGATTCTAATCGCAATTTCAACACAGATAAGTCTTGTTGCTGCTAGAACGAGCCTTGCTTCAGAGAATAGCACTGTTCAACCTGTAAGGCATGATGTTGTGTCGCCTCGCTACTATGACTCTGAAGATGCTTCTTCCATGGGATCTCGAACAACTAGTGGGAGCACACCTATGATGAAGTTATCTGGTAGTCTTTCTGTCTCTGATGTAGGGAGGCAGGCTAATGGTACTTTGACGACAGTCAGCAATCTGATGAAGGAATTTGAGCATCGAAGACAGACCTTCAATGATGAAGTTAAAGCTCTAAATGAGATTAAACCAGGGCAGTCTGCCGACACAAATTCTGCTGATGAACTTCGGAAACTTAAACAAAGATTTGAGGGATGGAAGAAACAATACAAGGTTAGATTGCGGGAGGCAAAAGCAAGGCTTTCCGAAACTGAAAAAAGTCGAAGAACATGGTGGGGCAAATTTAGCTCAAGGGCATGATAGCATCCAGTCTTGATACGGCCTCTTTGCTGAAGTACATAAATGTTGAAGAATCAGCAAAAAAAAATGGCAAAATGATTGTCGTCATGAACTCTGTCATTTTGAGGAGTTTCTTCCTTTGTATCTGACTATGTTGCTTGAATACTTGATAAAAGTGTTATCATTGTGCTACTTGGTGAAGGGAATGAAATTGTATATCTAGCAATTTTGTTACATGGTGTTAGTATTATATGTTGTGCATAACTGTAAATTTGTAGCATAGATGTATCATTGGTCTAGTCTACTTCTGTATATTCTTCTTTCCTTTCAATTGTTTGAGAACCAGTTATGCGTCATGTATATTGTCGCCGAGCTCGAAGATTTTAGAGTAAACTTTCACTTTAGTCCTTATATTATCACTTGCTTACCTATTTGATTTTTAAATTATAAAATATAATAAGTAATCCTTATATTACGTTCTTGACCACCCTTGTCGTAATTATTAAATTATAATTAATTCATCAATTTAGTCTCTCACTTGTCTAAAAATTATGATTGTCCAGATACTAATTTGATAGATTGACAATAGTTTAGAGATTAAATATTATATTTACATAGTTTAAGAATCAAAGTTGGAGAGAGATTGATAGTTTAGTAATAATATTAAAAGTTAACATTTTAATACTCAATTGTTGGTATTTTGAATGGAAGATTAAAAACTCTAGCGTATAGTTATGAACAATTAAGTTTTAGGATCAACCATTCTTGTTACATAAAATGTGCTAAATAAGTATGAAATAACTCAAATTGTTGGTATGTATGTTTCTTCGGTAAAATAAAAAATAAGTTACTATTTATGTATAACCTGTCAACTCAACCCAACCCGTTCTTGATTGAATCGGTTCGGTCCGGATTAAATGAAAAAAATACGAATTTAGAACTCAACTCAACCCAAAGATAATCGATCGGTTCAGGTATCGGATTTTGTCAAAATCGGTCCAACCCAACCCGCGTACACCCCTAACTAGAGTTTGTACATGATCCAACACTAGACTTCCCAAAAGATGATTTGCGACCCCTTAATTTCGTCCTATCAACATCCATCTCATGTTTTTTGACTTTTCGTGTTACATAGATTTTCCTAAGACTAATAATACTATTCACTGACGAGCTTCCACTTTTTTGATCACATGGTTTCCCCTAGTGTTAAACTCTTCAGGCTTCTGTAACCCAGTGATCGATGGCAAACTTGTTCTTCTCAAGTCAAGAAGGATTTGGAAACGCGTTTAAGACTCAAGAAGATAGAAGAAGCGTATTCGAAACAAGGATCTCGCTATTATAGTGAGTTCTTAAGCTTTGGATTATAGTGAGTTCTTAAAAACCATAAAATTTCAATCGTATCGTTCACCACATTTTAGTTTAATAAGCTACCACAATTTTTTAATAGTAGTACTTCATTTGTTTATTTTTAAAGTACTTACTATTTTCAAATAAAATACTAAAAAAAATGTTTAATAGATTTAAATGTAAACAAATTTAAACTAGAAAAGTGTTTCAAATAAAATACTAAAAAAAGTGTTTAATAAAATACTAAAAAAGTGTACATCTTCGTAAAGAGTTTTCCTATTCACTTTCTAAATACATTTTCCCTATATTTTGTGGAAATATTCATGTGCCATAAGTTACCAATTACAATACAATAAATATCAATTATTTGACACTTATTGGTAGATATAATTTAGAATTAGGCCAAAAATTTGTTTTTCTATTTTTTCTTATTATACCATTACTGATATGGACTTAGAGAAAAATTTATGTATTTTCTAAAATATTGATATTGTTATGTATATTTTTAACTTTTTTCAAGTAGTAAATTGTTTTTTTTTTGTACAACCCAACACATTTTTTCTAAGCACAAAATCGTGAAATCTTACTATTTTGATAAAATAATAAGTATATAAAAAGTAGAAATAATCCGATATAAACCAAATTAAATAAGTAAATATTGATACATTTTCCCCATATTTTGTGGAACTATTCATGTGCCATAAGTTACCCATTACAATACAGTAAAAATCAATTATTTGACACTCATTGGTCCTCCATTATTATTGATAATGGTGGTTATTCCTCCATAAATATATTCAAATTAAATATTATATAGTATCATTACTGAAGAAAAAAAATATTTTAATGAAATTTATAATATCTACGAAATCTATCACATGTCACTTATTAGATAACTAAAATTAATATTTAAATCCAATAGAGAGATATAATTTAGAATTAGGCCAACAATTTGTTTTTCTATTTTTTCTTATTATACCATTACTGATATGGACTTAGACAAAAATTTATATATTTTCTGAAATATTGATAT
>JBBPBP010000004.1:26809580-26823208 GCA_037974735.1 Cicer chorassanicum
TATATTTACCAAAACAAATAACAATTAGTCAATCTAATAAAAAAAATTGTGTTTTATTTCTCTTATTAGTTATCAATGCATATATTTACCATGAGCATTATTTCGAATTTTTTTTAATATGTGTAGGAAAAAATGTTAAAATTTTAAAAATTCCTACATAACTTATATACTTTAATAAAAATAGAGTTTACGATTATCAATTATATAATTTATCTTTTAAATCATGGTTAATATTTTATGTGTATAGACCATCAAAAACCAGCTAAATGGTACAAATTTGATATTGTAAATAAAGTTCAAATCTAACTTGAAACGGTTATAAAATTGTTAAATTTTTTTATGATTAAACTTTTACAAGACATTGTTCTTTTATTTTTTTTAGGAGTAAAAATACTCATTTAATTACACATTCTACAATATCTTTTATCGCATTAAACCCGCACAAAGCGCGGGTCATATTCTAGTTTACTATTAATTTTTTAGAAATATTAATCGATTGATATTAAATACTATGATGAAATGTCTGTAAAATTTATAACAATTATTGATTAATGTGAATATTATGTTTCATATACCGAAAATTTATTTATCATTTTATCTAAATAAAAAAAGACTAAAACAAAATAAAACATTTAAATAAACAGTATTTAACTCAAATGAAGCTTTCTTCATGACAATTGTTTTTGATAAAGTTTCTTCACCACCGTATTTTAATTTACCCAACATTTTATTACATAAAATTGAATTTATCATAAAACTCAATATACTTCGATAAATTTTTTTTAAAAAAAAATGTATCTTGCCCGAATGACATTGATAATCTAGGGAAAAATACTCTACACATCTTACTTTGATAAAAAAAAATATCTAGATCATAAGAAGAAGGTGGGCAGCGGCGCGACCGCATGAAGTCTGGAAAAGAAGAAGAAGATGGGTGGCAGTGTGAGTGTAGGAAGTCTGAAGAAGAAGGTGTGCGATGACACGGCTTTAGGAAGTCTAGAACATAAGAAGAAAGTGGTGCAGATGGAAGAGAAGAAGAAGGTAGATGGCGGCTGCTGAAAATCTGAAGGCGAAAAAGAATAATGAAACCTATTGGGCTGCTGTGGATCAGCTGCCAACCAATTTTTTTTTTTAAAATAACTAGTCATCGGGTCGGGTTGACGGGTTCAAATGGTTGAACCCATTACCCGATCCGAATATAAGCAGATTTCAACGGGTTGGGTCGGGTCAGATTGAAAAGTGATCGGGTACGGATGAAAATTGGGTTGGGTTGGATTGAGTGATCTAGTTGGCGGGTCGACCCGCACCCATGTACACCCGTAACTCTAGTTGTGAACGTAAGTCTATTTCGAAGCAGTAGAGGGAGAACATTGTCGAAATGAAAGACGTGGTTGGAAAATATATGGTTAATGGAAATTAAATTTAATAATTATAAAAACGTTATTTTTTCAAAAAATAAAGTTTAAATCATTTTTTTGGAAAACGTTTTGAGAAAAAAATCAAAAACATTTTTTTCTGAAAATGTTTTGCTTTTTTTTCGAAAAGTAATCGAAACTTTTTGCTCGATAATTTTTTTATTGAAAAATTTTTTGTATCTATTTTTCTCGAAAAATTTTTGTCAAGAATTTTGAAATTATTTTTCCGAAATTTATTTTCAAAAAATAATCGAAACTTTTTATCTCGAAAATTATTTTTATCAAGAAGATTTTTGTATCTATTTTTCTTGAAAAAATTAAAAAAAATTTGGCAAAAGAATTTCAAAATTCTTTTTTCGAAGAACTTATTCGAAACCGATTTTAACTTAAAACTTGTTCAAAATATTAAATTGGTTTATATTTATAAACTAGTTTCAAACCGGTTCAGAATTGCACTAAACTTGATTCGAAAGTAGTTTTCAAAAACTGAACCAAACCATTAACGTGGTTGTGTAAATTAATTATGGAGGTATTTACCATCTTTTCTATAAAAAAAAAAAACCTTCCTAGTTGGGAGAGATTCTTTATAGAAGTAGCCCTATTTCAAAATAAGGGAAAAAAGTAGTCCAGTGTTACATGACCCAGGCAGGGGGTGCTTTTATACTAACTCTTGTATAGTGTATATAGCGTGAGTGAGTTTAGTATGGTTATGAACCCAACATGTAATATTAGGGCTGTTTGAGGTGATTATGAATTTTTAATGTTCAATGTTTGAAAATAAAACTTGTTCGGGGAAAATGATATTAAGTTAGTTTTTCACTTAATTTGAAAATAACTCTCTACAACTTTGGACTACTCCATCATGTCCACCACCCCAAGCCTTGTCGACCAGCTTCTCTAGGGTTGATCATTTTAATTGGTTAAGTGGTTTAACCATACCCATATCCAATTATAAAAAAACTAGATAAATACATTTAAGTTAATGACTAAAATATGTAAAATGTCTCTGTAAATAGAGATTGCTTTGGTTTTGGTCCCTTATAAACAATTTTTCTTTTTATTTGACTTTATAATTTCAAGACACTTTTAATTTAATCTCTCATCACTGTATTTTTGTTGAAGTGGACAAAATTTGTTGATGTAGAATGTGTAACTAGACTTTTTGTGACTTACTATTAAATATTTATTAATCTTTTTAATCATTAATTAAAAAAAGAAAATTTAATTATTTAATTAGAAAAATAAAAAGCAAAACAAATTGGAAATTAGAAAAACAAGAATTCATAAATCTTCAACTCAATACCTAGAATCCAAATTTGAGGGTATTGATTATACTTCTCTTTTTCCATCAATAGAAAATACAAAAAACTCAAAAGATGTTTCACTCCCTCATCATGCAAAAAAGTCCAAAAATATAACCCCTTTAACTAGCAACAACAGAAGAAAAAAAATACAGATTTTAGTTGTTTTCCCTCTCCTACACGTATCCAAACCCTCACTCTCATTTTCTCCTCATGTACTTGTTAGTGCAAAAGTGAAATAAAGAACAATTATCCAATAACTGTATTTGTTTAGTATGCAGATTAAGTTAGCAGATAAAAATTTATATTAATGACTATCTATTTTAACGTAGCATAAATTACCAGTTAGAGATAGTAATCTAAGTGTTTCTAAACATAAAGAATATTATCACCTAATAAACGAGTAACTATGTTTACTAATAGAGCAAGTCATAATACAACAATAACAAGTATTGCAATATACAATTTGAGTCAACGCATTAAAGTCAAAAATAATATAAATCATTGTTCTGATATAAGCTAGATCCTCGTATGAACAAAGAAAAGAGAATCTTCTAAACAAAAATCACAATGACTTTGAAGAAACTACTACATCTGTGTCTGACTCTAATGAACGAGCTTTTAAAAGCATCTCCGGTGAATTTGGTAATACAAGAAATGATCTCAATGTTCTACCTCTAATAAGAATATCAAGCAAAATGATCGTCTGCCTCTGGTAAGTGTGTCAAGTAAAATGATCGTCTGCCTCTGATAAGTGTGTCAAGCAAAATAATCATTTGCCTCTGATAATCGTATCAAACATTTGATCGTCTGACTCTATTTAAAAGTCAACACTGATAAAAGTCAACACTCTAGATAGTCAATGCTATGATGAAAAGTCAATGTTTTGAAAAGTCGACACTTTGGATATTTAATGTTGTGATGGAAGTAATCGCTCTAAAATGACAAGCTCTGAAAAGTAAACACTATGAATAGTCAACGCACTAAAGAAGACAAATTTGTTTATCCTCTGGTCAACACTTTCTAAGATCTATCCTCTTAAATTAAAGATGCACAAAATCAATCATGAAGATTTATATGGATACATCTTACAGACTGATCTACCCTAAATGGTGATTAAAGATCTCCGATGGTAACATTCTCAATGGAAACTTCTTTTCTTTATTTAAGAAAAACTTGTTCAGTCAATCGAGTGTGAGAGAGATAATAAAAAAAGGTAACGTGTTAAGGAAACAATTCTGAAAAAGCTAAGCACACATTGAGTGTAAATCATTCAAAATGTTTTCATACACTTGAACTGATATAGGACTTGATATCTACTAACCTCTTAATGAGAGTTAGAATCCCATAAACAGGCTTTGTGTCAATTCAGACACAAACTAGAATTGATGTAAATCAACTCGATAGTATCAAAAATTCTCGCACCCCTAAGAGGTATTTGAAGAGATAGAACAACAATTATGAACCTCAATAGTAGGATGCCATAATGTTGAGTAATGGTTCTAACGGTGAAAATTTGGAGAAGCTAGAGAAGAATACACAAAGCTTGAAGAGGCAGAGTAAACAATATTTGTATGCTATTATTGAAATAGTGGATTAAGTCCTAGAATGTACTGAGGCAAAATCTTTCTGTAAGGGGAGGACTAGATGTAACAATAGTCTGTTGGAACTAGTATAAAAATATATGTGTTCCCTTTATCTCTCTATTTCTCTTATCTATGCTGTTTATGATTCAACCTCTTTGTCTCTAAACCTATTTTAATCACAAGTTGAATGATTTGAGAAAGAACATACTTTTGGTTAAGCTTTTGAAGTATCTTTCAGAAATGATGAAACACAATTCATCCCTCCTCATTTCTTGTATTTTTCAGCACCTTCAATTGGTATCAGAGCTTGGTCTCTTGATTGATCACTTTACCGTGTAAGAGTAAAGATCTCTTATTGTTGGAAATATTAGTGAAATGATCTTAATTAGTGTATGTTTTTGGATCAATGTTTTTTTTTTTTTGTTTGAAATTTCTATTTTAAAATTTCTTTCAAAATCTGGATTGACAAAAACTAATTCATAAAGACTTTAATTGCTATATAAAATAGATAACATGCTTTAGCAGAACATCTATTTCAGAAATATAAACTTCATCTTCTTTCCAATTTCTTTTTTAAATAGTTTTTTTATCTAGTTAGCAACAAGCGTATTCGTGTTAAAGTTGTTCTTATGCAAATCACTCTTCAATGACATTTTGAGTAGTAAAACATAATCTCTGTATTGAGATAAATGAATACTCAAATAAAAGAATACATACGAAAAAATGATTATTACTATGTCCCTTAAAATAGAATAAACATCTCAAAGTCGCATCTATACGAGAAATATTATCTTAGATTGAAAACTATCTAAGGAAATACTTCATCATGTGATTAGGTTTTAACAACAGGCTAAAACTTCCTTCTGTGTCTTCTTCTAAGATATGTTTATATATGCTCTGAAAATTCTTTCAATTTTGTTATGACTTCTGGTTGTGTTTCTTGAAACTCTTCAACGAAAATTGGACAAAACTCATACGCTTCATAAGGCAGAGTGAGTTAATTAGTGAGAGTAACTAATATGCTAATATTGAAATTTATCATCTGTTACAATGAAGTATTAGCTGATACAACATAATTGTTAGTGCAAAATATTGGGAACAATATAATGCATGTCAACAATTTAACTAACCAATCAAGGAGAAGTTTTCTTAAAACTTCAATGATCCACTGTATACGTTCAAATGATCAGGCAACCCGTTAGAAGAAATGGTCAGTAGTTCAACCTCTCATGCAATAACACATAATCGGAAGGTGGAATGACAACAAGTCGAAGACCCTGTCAAAACAAACATTGGAGGATGCACTCAAGCATCCTTGGTTAAAATCAAAACCAACAATGCTTAAAAAAGGTAGATCAAACATAATCAATCATCTAATCATTATCCTCTAGGAAGAAGCAAACATGAGTTTAATATCGGAGTAAGTTAAAAGTTCATTTTTCTGATGGAGGAAATATCTTCATCTAGTGTGATCCATATATGATGTATTTGAAATAATTATGGAACAAGATTATCCTCAAGGAAACCTGAACTGCAAGTAAAGGACCAAAGCTCTCTAATGAAAGACCGTCATTTGACCCCTCCACTAGAAAAGTCTGTATAATAAATGAGTTTAAATAACTCGTCATTTGGTCAAACTCATCGGCATATCAAAACCTAAGAAAAACTATTTTGGCAATCTTGTGACTACAAGATTTGAAGCCATTCCTCTATCTGCTCAAGGAGAAAATCATTGCTTTAGGTGTATAGCATGCTTGAAACATCATTTGAGACTCACATATACGAAATCAAATCACTAGAACAAAGGACTACATCAGCTGATTCAAAAGAAAAAAAAAACCAGAACCAAGCTAACTTTGCATCCGGTTAAAAGATCATCTGAAAGAAAAGTTTGACAAGCTCTAGTAAGGCGTAAGGAAAATTTTCTAAATCATTCTCGTCTATCATCGTTCAGGTACTATGCAATTCTAAACAAGATGTTTTTTGATAATATGTTCTTTAGTCTATTCTTTATTTCCGAATCCAATCAGAGCAGTTCTTCTAGATTGATTATGTTCAAATTGAGTCTTTAAATTCTTCAAATTGATTATGTTCGTATTTTATTCAGATTGAGTTTATAAATTCTTCAGATTGATATTGTTCATATTTTATTCAGATTGAATTTATAAATTCTTCATATTGATACTGTTCATATTTTGTTCAGATTGAGTTTTTCTTCCGATTGATACTGTTCGTATTTTGTTAAGATTTCTTTCGTAAATTCTTTAAATGAAACTTCCTTCCTATTGCTTGCTTTGATCTAGGCGGGAATATAGTGTTGGACCAGTTCTTGAACTTTCACAAGTAGGAATATGACTAAGTCCAGTTCAATATTTTGTCCTTTGTCAAAATCCTGAATCATATCTTTGCAAATAATAAATGTATTTTCTTGTGAGTGTTTCTTCTTGTAAACAATTCTTTATAATATGTTCTTGTAAATAATTCGTATTTTCTTGTTATAAATCTTGATCAAATCTTCTTGTAAATAACTCATATCTTCTTGTTGATAAATCTTGATCAAATCTTCTTGTAAATAATTCACATCTTCTAGTGATAAATATTGAAAAATTCTTCTTGTAAAAAATTCATATCTTCTTGTAGGTAAATCTTGATCAAATCTTCTTGTAAATAATTTATATCTTATTGTTGATAAGATGTTGATCATATCTTCTTAAAATCTTGACCATTCTTCTTTTCAACTTGGTCAAAGATTTTCTTCAATTATAAATCTGAATCAAATCTTATTTTAGATTGTCTTCAAAAACACGAATCTTCTTTTATAGTTTGTGAAGTCAAATATATTGTACTCATAAAATACTTGTGTTAACTTAAAAACTCTAAGTATAAAACCAACTTGGTTCCAATAGTTTGTGTTTTCTTTTCTATCTTATTGTGTGTTTGTGTAGTCCTTTCTATCGTGATCTGTGTTGTCCTGTCCTTGGTCATATCACATGTGTTCTCTTTGAAAATTGTTCTTTGGTTACATTAGTTGAAACCTATGTTTTTTTTTTTTTTTATTTCTTTTCTATGCTTATTTAAATTTATTTCCTTTCCTGTGTTTTTCAAAAATCATCATTTTCGTTAAAAACCTTTCTCTCCCAACCCAAATCCCTTTTTGTCCAAAACGTTTTAAATCTGAATCCCTTTAGGAAAAATCAGTTTTATATCTCATCCTTTATTAAGTCTTCATCTTACTAAATGATCCTCTACTTACACCATACTCTCATAAAGACTTTAGAATTTTCTTAAAACATGAATTGCTCAACCTCAATGGTGAAATGTTCAAAAATCTTAAAATCATTACATTTGTAAACTACGGTCAATAAGATGAATTATACAAGAATGATATATTATAGATTAAACAACGAACCCATTTAATATAAATATTTGAATACTATAACACATATGAGGAGATTTTTTATATTAAAAAACTTAAACCATGATATGATAATGACTTGAAACCATATTTCAAACATTATGAAACTTACGTAAAACCTAATAATTTTCACAATCTCGATGATAGAATTATATTTGAAAATTTAAAATCATTAAAATGTTTTAACATTTGAATCAAAATTAAGATTTATGATATTAAGTTAATTGATAACATTTTATGCATGCATAATTTATAGAATAATATAACCATTGCTTTTTGTTTGAAAAATATTAACCATCAATCTTATTGTATCTATTGAGGAGCATTGCTCTAAATTGTATCCGTTGAAACACATTTTCGGTCACGCTGTCAGCCTCTTGCAGTCGTTTCTCAGTTCATCTTTGATTGCTACTAAGCTTTATATCATCAATTTATAGTGTGAATGTGAACTATTGTATGAGAGTGTGATTTGTTCTTTTGTGTGTTGAAATTGTTTCGCTGTGTTGTATTCATCTATGAGAGTGTTGTTCTTCCGTTGGTGTTTTTTGCAAGTTTGTTGAAAATTGTCATGTTTTGTTCAAATTTATGGTTATTGTATTTCAAGTTATTGTGTTTGATTCCATCCATCTACGGTCGTCTCATGACATATTGGCTTGTTTCATCTGTAACATCTATAGAATTTCATCTTCACTTTCTTTGTGTAAGTGTTTCAATGTGATTGCCTAACCTTATGATCCCACTAATTGCTCCTATTAACTTCATTTTTTTTTTAATAATTATAATTGGTTATGAAATCAGTAAAACCCTTTAGAGATTATAAGTTTTTGGTTGGTTGTACTAGTAGATATTTGTCATTGTTATCCAACTTGTTTTGGCTTGATTAGAAATAATATTAACTAGTTTGTTGACGTTTTAATGGATTCATTGTTAACCATGTCTAACTGAATCAACAATGCAACGTTTAAATTAACGAACATGTCTATTCAATCTTCATGGTTGAAGACTGGCACGGACCATTGAAATGCATAATTCAAAAATCAATTGAGTTAGATGAAGACGTCCTTGAAATGGTACTAGAAACTGACGATGAAGATGAATGGAGGTGGGTGATTGGAGATGAATTGAACGATTGTGCAATGGATAGGGAACACAAAGGCAATCAATGTTGATACTATGATTTTCATGGAAAAGACAAGAAAATAAAGGTGGCAGAGGGCCCACTAATGATAATCATTGATGAAAAAGTTTTTGAAAA
Organism: Cicer chorassanicum; assembly: GCA_037974735.1. Taxonomy (NCBI): domain Eukaryota; kingdom Viridiplantae; phylum Streptophyta; class Magnoliopsida; order Fabales; family Fabaceae; genus Cicer; species Cicer chorassanicum. Next base: position 26,818,553 of record JBBPBP010000004.1, read on the forward strand.
GTTACAGGTACAATAAAAAATAGACGTGAATCGGTATTACGAAGTTTTTGATTAATAATTTTCTTTAATTTATCTAGATATACATTAATATCGTATTTATTCAAATTGATTAAATTAAGAGTTTTGGTATATATATGACATGTCATTCGATTTAATTTTGATAATATCAAAATATGTTATTTTTTTATGTGTACAATGTCCCCATAATTTTAATGTCTAAGAATGAGAAGGGCTCAATACATGAAGAGGGAGGCACATATTGTTCAAGATATTGACGCTAACATAGAGCAAGAGGCAGGTGTAGGTGCGGAGGTAGTAAATGAAGCCTGGGAGGGAGGATTGGACGTTGAAGAGTAATTGGACCACCATACTAGGCCAGGAATCGTACCCCACACAAAAATTTGTAGTAATTAAATCGTTTTCCTCAAATTGTGTAGGTGCGGAGGTATGTAATTTTATTGTACTGGTACGTAATTTTTTTTGTAGGGATGAAAAAACACAATTATGTATAAATTTGACCGAAACATTCACAACTGATCAAACTTTTAAGTCACGAGAAACTGTCATATCATGGTCAAGATGGGTTGGCCGACAAAATCGAGTAGTTGTTATCATTACTCGCTCTAACATAAAAACCAAAAAGAGAGAAATACATTCAAAATTAATTTTGGGTTGTGATAGAGGTGAAAAATATAAGTCAAATAAAAGTAACTCAAGGATTTCAACTAAAAGGTGTGGTTGTCCATTTAAACTTAGATCGAGACCATTGAAGAATGATGAGGGATGAAATTTTAATGTGTGAACTTCACAACCATGAGTTAGCGGTTACTTTTGAGAATAATACATTTGCGGGATGTTTAAAAGAAAAAGATAAGAAACATGTTGACGAGCTAACAAAGTATCACGTTGCACGAAGACACATATTGTCATCTTTGAGAGATCGAGATAAGGAGAACATGACTAATATCTATCAAATTTATAAGCGAAAACCACATACAAGAAGAATTCGAAAGGATCCATAACTGATATGCAACATTTGTTGAATTTACTTGATGCTGAGAAGTATGCTTGTTAGAGTAGGACTCATGAAGACTCCAACGTTGTGAGGGACATGTTTTGGACGCACCTAGATTCCATAATTTTGTTGAACATGTTCCCTCTTGTATTGATCATGGATAGCACCTACAAAACCAATAAGTATAGGTTATTATTATTGTTTGAAATTGTTGGTGTAACTTCAACTGGGTGGACATTCAACGTCGCATTTGTTTACATGAATTGTGAAAAACTTTCCATAATATGGTATGCCCAAAAGACCCCTAACATCGTCTAGAGTAATAGTTATTTCACGAAATGGCAGGTGAAATGAGTTAGTCTCTATGTACCATCTCTTAGCAAAAGCAGATATATGAGATTACTGTCGATCATGTGCAAACTACATCGTTGCAGAGGACGTAACTCATATGTAGTAATCCATTGGTCTATCTGAGTATGTAATACATATTTGATATCAATGAAGTTATCTTGTTTTTTGCCATTTGAAACAACATTCAAAGCACGTCTATCCTGTATAATTAAAATAACATACAATTAATTATACAATTAATTATTTTACTATATATATACTAAGCAATTTTACTATTGAAATTATTCTTTAAAAAATTGCTTTTTTTCTTCAATTTTTCTTCTCTTTCTCAATTAGTACGTTTTATTATTTGACCATTTTTAGTAAATCAAATTAAACTAATGAGTTAACACCAGTGAATCAGTAACTCAACTATTTCAAAAAAATTGAGTTCCTAAAATTGGTCTTGTAATAAATTATACTATAAATATATTAAACTATACATACTATGTTATACTATATTAAGTAACAAAAAAATTATTTACTAATCTGTCTATTACAAACTCTAACTGCAATGCGGTGCTCAGAGGCCTTAAGGACTGAAAGATCGAAAGGACCTTTAGGAAATAGAGGTTGTTTCGGCTGCTGATGCTTATGCATGTTATCCTGGTGCTGCTCGTGCTCCTCCGGATCATGTTGTATATGATCTTCAAACGTAGGATCTTGTTGCTCCTCCTTCTCAAACTCGGGCTAAATATAATAATTCTCCGCTTGTTGCATCTCTCCATTCCTCTTTCTCCTATTCTCAATGACGACTCTCCTATTAGATTGTGTAGGAGGTTGAAGTCGAGAAATTTCAGGTAGTTATATTTCAATACCAGAAATTTCAAAAATGAAATTTTTGGTTGAAAACAACTACTAGATATTTCAAATTTCGGTTGAAACTAACTCTTCAAAATAGATAAAAATTATAAATTGTGGTATAAGTCTAATTGTGAGGTACAAAATCCAATTCTTTAATTTCCCCCATTCACACAAACATCTTGAGTTGCAAAAAGGAGAGTCCCATATAGAGAAACAAGAAAGCAAGTTTGATGAACATTCAGGAGAGAAGAGTAACCGAACCCATTTAGAGAAAAGTGAAAGCAACTTTATTGAATCTTCATGAGAAAAGGAAGTTATGAGAACTAAAATATGATCTAGACCTTGTTTCTTTCATTAATCCCTCATATGCCAGTTCTAAAAATCGCAAATTTCACTTTTCATGGCTAGCAGTTCTTCGAATTTTACAAAGTGAAATGATTCAGTAAGAGACTCCGATAATGTTTATATTGTGAATCGTTAAGCAATTAAGCATTTCTAGTAAAGATGATGTTTGTGAGATATTTCCAAAATATTGGATAATATATGTATCTATAATTGGTTACAATTGAAATGATATTGTTGTTGGTTTAGTGGTTGTATTCTTTGTGTGTCACAACAAGGTCCTAAGTTCAAATCCGCGACTGGTGCCTTATTTTTGAATATATTCCTTTGTGAAAAGGTGCAACTATTGATTAAAAAATGGAAAGGCACAATGGATGGTTCGAACACGTGTCATGAGCGAATAGAGGCGCTGATCAACCACCAGACCAATGCAACACTTCAATCAATAATGGAACGATATATGGATATATCTTTTCGCAAAACAGAATGGCAGAGCCAAGGGTTTTACCGCTTTCTCAAGTGACATTATTTTTCTATAAATACTGTCACTTTGGACAGAATGAAAACACGAAAATAAAGAGATTGCCATCCACTTTTCCCACCTATTCTTATATTCTAAGTCATCTTATTCTTCTCTAATGCATGAGTGAAGAATAGGAAACATTATTTTGTCACATACTATTGAAAGATACGCTTAATGTGAATGTGCAATTCACTTCAAGGATTCCAAAGTATCCTGAAGGGGATTTGCCGGTTAACCCGTTTGCATCCAATATATATAGATTGGTGGGGGCGAATCGAACCTAAAGCTTAGTGTGATACACACGCTTTGGAATTTTACTTGTGCAACCTTCATCATCATCATCTTCTTGTTCAAGATTTGCAGCATACCCCAAATGAAAGATCCAACAATCTTTAGGTTCAATTATCAAATTTATTTATGACTGCAACTTTTAAAGGAGATGGATTTTTTTGACCACGGTGAAAGGTACACATTTAATTTATATGAATATATATGATATGTTTGAAGTTCTAAATTCATATGTGGTTCTCCAAAGTAATTATATTTTTTATGTTAAATTTAACATGTGGTTAGATTGATATGCATGATTTACAATATATTCAAGTATGTGAATTTAATATGGTTTATGCATGAATTTTGCTTGTTTGTATTTTAACAAATTAATTAAAGTCTTGGAAATAATTACATATGAAAATTCATGGTTCAGCACTGGAAGTTATTTATTGTTAATACATTTATATATTAAATTCATGTTTGAAATGCATATATAATAAATTTTCCTTTTCGGATGCATATATAATAATATGGAGATAGGATGTGGAAAATTAATAATATGCAATTAGAGATAATATGTTTTGATGAAATTTTTGTTTATCTATAGTTGATGTTTTTAGACTAAGAACAATAATTTATGATTAACCGGTGGAAGAAAATTTATTTATAATTTTGGTCTCTTAAATCTTGACAAGTATGAATATGTATGATTTAAGATGCATATTTAACACATTAATTTATTTAAAGTAGTGAAAATAAATTGTCATAAATATCAAGTGTATGTCTCAATATAGTAATGCTTCATGTGAGAAGTTATTAAGTCTAGAATTGATTAACTCATATTATAGGTGCATGATAGTATGAAAGTATCTGTCAATTTCTTGCTTATTTTGATATAGAAAATGATTTGGATCTATTTTGAATTATTGTAAGTTGACAAATGTTCATGGAAGAAAGTAATAGAAAATCTTAATGATTTTATTCATTGTTTATTTTCTATTGTGATACTTATTTGGATTTACCATAAAACATATTTAAATATGAAACTTGAATTAACAAATAGAATTTATGATGCATGTATTAGTTATAATATAACTATGAAGAAATGATTTCTTTTATAGAAATTAAATGAATTATTATTTGTTAAGGAGTAAATGACTTACATGTTTGGACTCACCTTATGATATTTGATTATGAGAAATTTTTATGATTGTGTTTTGTTAGCTTGTGGCAATATATATTTAATGCATTCAATGTATTATATCTTGAACTTGGATATATTGAAAAGAGAGTTAGAATTTTAAATTGA
>JBBPBP010000004.1:26823233-26836721 GCA_037974735.1 Cicer chorassanicum
GGATTTACCATAAAACATATTTAAATATGAAACTTGAATTAACAAATAGAATTTATGATGCATGTATTAGTTATAATATAACTATGAAGATATGGTTTCTTTAATAGAAATGAAATAAATTCTTATTTGTTAAGGAGTAGATGACTTACATGTTTGGACCCACCTTATAATATTTGATTATGAGAAATTTTTATGATCATGTTTGTTAGCTTGTGGCAATATATATTTAATGCATTCAATGTATTATTATATCTTGAACTTGGATATATTGAAAAGAGAGTTAAAATTTTAAATTGAGATACTTATTAAATATAGTAAAAGGTAGAATAACATAAAAGTTTGTTTATGTGATAATTGAGATGCTTATCAATTGTAAGCGATACAGTGTGAAGAGATTAAATGACAAAAGTGTCACGGTTTGGTGATAGTTGATCAACACTATCAAGAATATAGAAGGTAATCGGATGTTTGATGTAAGTCATGACTTAGACCAGACCTGATATAGATATGTTATTGGAAGATTAAGTTGGTATACAAGCAATCCAAGTAAAGAACATTGGCATGCTATTAATAAAGTATTAAAATATTTGAAAGGAACAATTAACTATAGTTTAATCTATAGTGGATATCCTTCAATTTTGGTAGGATATACATATGTCAGTTTGGTAAATTATGTTGAGGATCATGCTTCCACAAGTGGATTGATCTTCAAGCTTGGTGGATTTGAAGTTTCTCGGAGTTTAAAGAAACAAACTTGCATTGCCGACACCACCATGGCTGTAGAATTTATTATTCTAGTTGCAGGTAGTAAAGAGGCTGAATGGCTAATAAATTTGTTGTATGAGATACCAATTTGGCCAAAGCCAATGGCACCGGTGTCCATACATTGTGATAGTTAATCCACGCTATCAAAAGCATATAGCCAAGTATATTGGTTTAGGACATAGCTATGTAAAGGATTTAATGAAAGTGATATCCATAGTGTTTGTAAGAACTGAAAAGAATCCTGCAGATCCTTTGACGAAAGGTTTGACAAAGGACATGGTGTTGAAGACATCATTAGGAATGTGATACAAGCTCATATCTAAATAATCACCAATGGTGGAACGATCAACTCACACTTGAATAGCATCAAGTCTTGAGTTCAATGATGAAAGTACACTATTAGAGTGATTGAAGTACTTGACAATAGATACATCCCAAAGGGTAAAAGTACTTGGACCATAAAGTAAAAGTGGTAGGATGAGGTCTCCTCTTAATGGACATGTAGCATATATTTGCTGGAATGTATAATTAGGGGTACATTTATGATATAGTCCACCTATATGAGAATGAAGTGGGCCACTTCATAGAGTTCAAAGGATTGACTCTTAAATTCTCATGAAAAGGATATGAGACACAAGACCTTATCAAATGTGTCATCTTTATAATTCTTTCGATAGTACCGAGATTTCATGTGTAAGTTGTGCACACTTGTTCTAATGAATAACTGGCTCAAAACTTGTCTACCAATATATTTGGGATAAGTGGAACCCATAGCTTACTAAGTAGTGGTTCAAATCATAAGATACCATTATCTGAAACAATGATATTTCCAAAATTATGGGACTAAGTATATTTTGAAAATGGTGGGAGATTGTGAGATATTTCCAAAATATTGGATAATATATGTATCTATAATTGGTTATAATTGATATGATATTGTTGTTGGTTTTATTGGTTGTGTTCTTTGTCTGAGGTGCCTTATTTTTGAATAAATTCCTTTGTGAAAAGATGTAACTATTGATTATAAAATGGAAAGGCACAATGGATGGATCGAACTCGTGTCATGAGCGAATAGAGGCGCTGATCAACCACCAGACCAATGCAACACTTTAGTCAATAATGGAACGATATTTGGATATATCAAGGATTGTACCTCTTTCTTAAGTGACATTATTTTTCTATAAATAGTGTCACTTTGGACATAATGAAAACACAAAAATAAAGAGATTGTCATCCACTTTTCCCACCTATTCTTATATTCTAAGTCATCTTATTCTTTTTTAATGCATGAGTGAAGAATATGAAACATTATTTTGTAACATACTATTGAAAGATACGCTTGATGTGAATGTGCAATTCACTTCAAGGATTCCAAAGTATCCTGAAGGAGATTCGCCGGTTAACCCGTTTGCATCCAATATATATAGATTGGTGGGGGCGAATCAAACCTAAAGCTTAGTGTGATACACACGCTTTGGAATTTTACTTGTGCAACCTTCATCATCATCAAGTTCATAATCTTCTTGTTCAAGATTTGCAGCATACCCTCAACGAAAGATCCAACAATGTTTATATTGTGAATCTTCAAAATATGAATCAGAGGGATTGCAAGGAAAAATCTGAATGGGAAAACCAAAGGTTGATTAATGAAGATAATATCATTGAATATAAGGGACCTTGGAGATTAGGGCCAAACAAAGGAGGATAAATGAGAAGATAAAATTAGTTCAACTTTCTTTTCGCATGTTTCATGAAACTAAAAAGAAGAAATAGATAATGCCTCTTTGAAACTTTTGTGAGGAATGTACTGTCCCATCTAATAGGAGATAATGTTTCTTGATTATGCTGAATTGGAATAATATGCGGATTTACTTTATTAATATTTATTTCCTGTGTAAAATTGTGAGGAAAAGAAAACTATGGAGGATTTTCTATGAATGAAATCTAATATGAAACCTAGGGAGTGGTTTATAGGAGGTGTTTTTAATGAGGTCACTTAAAGATATGACAACAAGGGTAAATGAATTGTGTAGAACGAAAAACACAAGGAATAAGGAGTTGAATTGTGTTTTATGTTAAAAGAAAAGTTAAAGGTGTGGAATAAGGAAGTGTTCAGGGTTATAGATTTGAGAATAGATTCAACAGTGGATGAGATAAATCAAACTAGATGTTATAGTAGCGAATGAAGGTGAGATTGTTGCAAGTGGAAAACATATGTTGAGTAATAGCTTTTGTAAACAAATTAGAGCTAAAGATAGCTTATTTGCACAAAAATCTTTAGTAAGTTGGGCTAACGAATGGAGACGCTAACTCTAAATACTTTCATGCTTATATGAAGTGAAACTACATAAGGAACCACATTCTTTAACTCTGAGCTAACAATAAAATGGTATATGAAGTCGGTGAGGTGAAAGAATAGGTGAAAAGGTTCTTTGACTCAACATATGTTGAGACAAAGTATAACAAATCCATACTTGAAGCTAACATCATCTTCTTCCGTGGAAGAAATTAAAGAAGCAATTTGGAGTTGTGATTGAAACAAAAGCTCAGGTCCAGATGAGTTCAATTTGAAGTAGCAATATCAATCCCAAGGAAAGGGGTTTCAAATTGTGATCCCTTTTTAAAATCTTAATTCCTGAACTTAATTCAAATTAACTCAAGTCCAATCTTGGTTTCAAATAAAAAGTCCAAAATGTTCTAGGTAAGTTAAAAATAAATAAAGCAGATTATTTCTAGGTGATATATGATCATTGAGTGAAAAATAAACAAGGATAAGGATAAGAAGATCACATAATGATGTATCTTGGTTCACCCAATGTGGGCTACATTCAGTCCTTACCATTTGTGAGATTTTCCACTAATGTGCATAGCACCATAACGTTCTTTCTTTCACACTATCTTTCTTGCTTTCACTCTATCTTGCTTGGTCACTCTTGAGGACTTGGGACCAAAGTCCAAACTTGGTTTTTCTCAAATTGGAGAAGTTCTTCTTGCATAGCTTCAAACCATGAGTTATCAACTATGTCTTCTTTGATTGATTTTGGTTCCATTTGAGAGATCATTGCCATCTTGTTGTTGTCGTCTTTAAAAGACATTCTTATTCTAAGGTCATCATATTTGTTTCCAATGATTTGATTTTGTGGATGAACTCCTACTATTTTCCATCTTTGTTGTTATTGTTGTTGTTGTTGCTGAGATTGTTGTTTTTCCTCATCATCTGTCTTTTGTACATCAAGATCATTAAATAACACATGCAAACTTATAGCCATAGTTTTTGTTCTTAGATTATATATTCAATAACCTTTGGAATCAATGGAATATCCTAAAAAGATGGCTTTGTCTGATTTAGTATCAAATTTTCCAAGATTTTCATTGTTATTTAGGATATAGCAATAGCAACCAGAAACATGAAAGTATGAGATATTTGGCTTTCTGTTTTTCCATAATTTATAAGGTGTTTTATTGATAATTTTTCTTATTGAGACATGATTTAAAATGTAACAAGAAGTGTTAATTGCTTTAGCCCAAAAATATTTCTCAATATTTTGATTCTTCCAATATGGTTATGGCCATTTCTTGTAAAGTTCTATTATTTCTTTCAACAACTGCATTTTGTTGGGGGAGTTCTTGCACAAGAAAGGTTGTGAGAAATACCATTTTCATCAAAAAAATGTTTTTAAAGGAAGCATTTATGAATTCTCCTCTATGATCACTTCTTACAAAGATTATGTTAGAGTTTTTATTGTTTTGAACCCTTTTACAAAGGGTTTGAAATGCTTCAAAAGAGTCATCTTTCAGTTTTAAGAATAACACCATTGTGAATTGTTGAAAATCGTCAACAATTACAAAGCCATATCTCATTCCTCCCAGACTTGTAGTTCAAGAGATTTTTGAGTTGTAACAAAATCCATTGAATGAAAACTACTCTTGAGTTGTTTTCCTTTAGCACATGCCTCACATATTTTATCTTTGTCAAAACTGATTTTTGGCAGGTCTTTAACAAGATCAAATTTGGATAATTTTGAAATTGTTTTCATGTTGACATTCTCAGTTCGTTTGTGCCATATCCACTTATCTTTTTTTATAGTTGTAAAACATGATTCAGTGTGTAATTCTTCTAAACATAAGACATACAAATTTTTCTTTCTTGATCCAAAAAATAGAATTTTTCCATAAGACACTTGATTAACTTCACATATGTTTAGTTTAAAAATAACTTCAAAGTCATTGTCACACAATTGACTAATGCTTAGTAGATTATGTTTTAAACCTTCAACATATTGTAAATTAGCTATTTTTGCAAAGTTTTCTTTACCTATAATACCTTTACCTTTGATCTTTGCCTAATAATTATTCTCAAAAGTTACAGATCATTCATCCTTCTTGACAAAAGAGAGAAAGCATTGTTTATCTCCTGTTATATATCTCGAGCAGCCATTGTCCAAGTAATGTGGCTTTTTCTTGACATTTTAAAAACCAACTTGCATTAGATATTAATAAGTTTTTAGGTACCCATTTGTTCTAGGGTCCTTGAGGATTATATTTTTCTTTAAAGAATAGATTTTTTTCTTAAAGTAGCAGTTTGGTACAATATGACCAATCTTTGAACAATAAGAACACTTTCTTATTGCTTTTGGAGAAGGTTCTGATATGAGACCAGAACGTTCTTCCTTTTTGGGAGATCGTCTTGCTTTGTACTTTTCATCCTTTTTTTTTTCTTTTTGTAAAAACATGTGGAATAAAGATGTTTAATTTTATTACAGTAACAACACTTTGTTTTGCATTTATCTTATTTTCTTTTTCACACAAAAATTTTTCATAGAGTTTTTGTTTTTGATATTTTTCAAAATCAAGTCCAGCTTTATCTAAGACTCCTACTTGAGATCCCATAATTTTTTGGAAGGTTTCAATGGATTTAATCAAGTTTGACAAATCATTTTTAAGATTCTCAACTTATGTTTTAAGGAGAACATTCTCCTCTTGGGTTGTAGAACGTTCTTGACACTTGTTTTTAGTGGTTTCATTTTTGTTCTTCATTATCTTCTGTGTCTGATTCTTGAGAATCATACCAAGTGACCATCATGGATTTTTTTCTAGAATGAAAATCTCTTTGGTGCCTTTTTGTTCAAAGAACATTCAATTTTATAATGTCTTAATTTTTTGCAACCATAACATGTGATTTGACTTTTACCTATTTCTGTTTTAGAGTTTTCCCTTTTGCTTGGAAAACTTCTTTTCATCCGATCTCTTCTCCTCATCATTCTTTGAATTTTTCTTGAAAGAAGAACTACTTACACATTAGCTTCTTCCTGACCAATTTATCTTTCCTCTGAATCTTCATTTTCATCCTTTTGTGAGGATGAGATTTCTTGAAGGTTTTGTGAAGCTTTTAAGGCTATTATTTTGCCTTTCTTTGCTGGTTTATCTTCCTGAAGCAGTATTTCATGTGCTCTTAAAGTTCCAATCAGTTCTAGTAATTCGAGATTCTCAAGATTTTTTGCTTGACTTATGGTTGTGACCATTCGTCTCCATATGATGGGGAGACATCTCATAATCTTTCTTACCATGTCACGGACTGAGTATGCCTTGCCAAGGGAGCGCATTTCATTTACTATGGTTGTGAATCTTGAATACATTTCATCAATAGTTTCTCCTTCATTCATCTCGAATAGTTTAAATTTTCATACACCAATATTAATTCTTGTTTCTTTGACATGACTTGTTCCTTCATGATGAGTTTGTAATGTATCTCATACTATTTTGGCCATATCACATTAATCAACTCATTCACTTTCCTCTCTTCTCAAGGCAAAACACGGAAATAATTGAGCTTTAGAGTTTAGAAGTACCTTAGCTTTATCTTTTATTGTCCAATATGCTTTTTTCTTTTTAGCAGATGTTGGATTACTTTGATCAATTCTTGGTATAAAGTTCCATCTGTTATGAATCGCCACATTCCTGTATCCTGTGATTTAAAGAATAGTTGATTTTTCCTTTTCAGAAGTAGTAACTTGTACCATCGAAATAAGGCGTTCTATTTTATGGTCATCCTTCAACAATATACTTGGCTTTTGACATTGCTTTTTTCTTCCTGAATCTTTGCCTCTAACACTTGTTAGGTGTTTAACCTTAGCGGCAGAGCTCTGATGCCAATTGAAGTAGCAATATCAACCATAAGGAGAGGGTTTGAACTGTGATCCCTTTTAAACTCTTAATTCCTAAACTTAATTCAAATTAACTTAAGATCAATCTTTGTTTCAAACAAAAAGTCCAGAACATTCTGGAGGAGTTAAAAATAAATAAAGCATATTATTTCTAGGTGATATATGATCAGTGAGTGAAAAATAAATAAGAATAAGGATAATAAGATCACACAATGATGTATTCTGGTTCACTCAAGGTGAGCTACGTCCAGTTCTCACAATTTGTGAGATTTTTCACTAATGTGCTTAGCATCAAAACATTTTTACTTTCACACTATCTTTCTTGATCACTCATGATCAGTTTCAGAATTCACCTTACAATCTTGAAAGGATTTTTACAACTACCTTTCAGTCCAGAAAGAATTTTTACAACATACGCTAACTATCTTAAGAGATAGACTTGAGTTACAAATGATGTGCATGATAAAAGAGTTTAGGATCAAATCTATTCGATACTTGTTTGAGATTCATTCTCAACAATGACTCAATAAAGATATCCTTGAATATAATAAGAGAGAGCTGGAGTTTTGCTTGAGTGAAGAGTTTTGTTGCTTGAGTATAATTGTTTAAGTATGGAATGGTTTCCTTAAAACTCTTGCATTTGTCTTCTCCTTGATGTACCGTTTATAAATGGGGAGAGGGTTAAAAGGCTCAATATAGTCATTATTAGACAAATGTGCTATTTGATCTAGAATGTTCTTCTATAAAATCATATCGTTCTTGGTTCTGTATTGTATGGAAAACGTGGATGAGTGATTGAATGATTGTGAAATGTTAGTCCTTTGTCTTAGAAGCATGTTGAGCTCTCTTCAAAAGGTGCAGCAACAGTGTACCCATGTCCTTTATCACAGCTCATCAATCTGGAGACCAATCTGATCATCGATTTGAAGGCTGTTTTGCTTATTTGGGCCTTCAGCTTGAGTTCTGAGTTTGACTAGTGATTTAAGTAATCTTGATACTCTTTAACTTAAGGTTTGGACTATGGAGAATGATTTGTTTTAATTATGTCTTTAAAAAAGAATAACCAAAACGTTCTTTTATAAAAAAACATAATGTTCTTTTTATAAACCAGAATGTTCTTCTGATCAATCTCCAGTTTAAGTAAGATATGATTTTCTTGATTTCTTTTATGGTGAGATTGTTGATTGTTGTATGAATATATTTGATCACCTATTTTTGAATAAATCACTCAAAAACACAAGTTAAATAGAACCATAATCATAATCATTATTAGTGATTAATTAAGTGTTTGTTTATCCTTAAAACACTTTATTTGAGATTTTAGCTAACACAATCTTGATTTCTTTAAAGCTTATTGGGAGATAATCAAGGCTGATGTGGCAAACTTTGTTAATGAATTTCACTCAAATACAAGGGTGCCCGAAAGGACTTCTGCAGCTTTTTTGGCTTTAACTCTAAAACAAAGATAACCCGATTTCATTTAAAGATTTTAGGCCTTAATTTATCTCTCATATGCAGCTTGTATAAAATAATATCTAAGCTATTGGCACAACAGTTGAAGGGTGTGTTGGTTATCAGTGTTGGTAAACGGAGTGCCACAAATGTGGATGAAGACTTGTGCTTTCGGTGGTTGGTTATCAGTGTTGGTAAACGGAGTGCCACAAATGGATTTCCAAATTAGAGGATTTTAACAAGGATATCCTCTTGCTCCTTTCACTAGTTGTTGACTCACCTATACAATATTTTAACTAACGCTTGTTCTATTAGTGCATGTTTTAATGTTAATAAACCTAGTACCTCAATTTTCTGGTGTTATTTAATGTCTGTAGGAACATTGTCGAACGCGGATTCAACGATTTTTGCTGATACAATTCAATTTAGACTTGGTGATGGCTCTCATATAAGCTTTAGGGAGGATAGATGGTTGGGCAGCTTACCATTCCGTGAAAGGATCTCACGGCTGTTCCACGTGGCAGAAGCTAAGGTTTTACTGTGTACGATAGTAAACGGTGAACATGTGCTTGTGTTTCCCAATTCCCTTGTTTTGATTGCCAAAGTGTCTAAATATTTCTTTTAAGAATGAATGTACCCTTTTAATATTTTGGTTTAATTGCACTTTTAATTTTTTTTTATTTTTATTAATTTACGAAATAAGTCTTTTTATTTTAAAAGTTGATAATTTTGGTCAATACTTTTAAATTTTTAACTAAAAAATAGTGATTTGATATATTTTAAATAATGTGTCATATGATATGATGATATAGAATGATTAACACTCATAAAAAAAAAGGAATAAAACACCATAAAAACTTAATTTTCAACTTCAGAAATTTTTTATATTTGTAATTTAATTAATGACATATGAATAATTAATGCATCTAGATGATTCTATATCATAGAATTGTGTCTCACGTTAATTAAAATACGTCAATTTTTTTTTTTTAGTTCAAAAATATGAGAAATGAACTAAAACTTTCAACTTTTGAAATAGAGGGATCAATTTCATGAAATGGTAAAAATAAAGAGACTAAACTCCAATTAAGGCTAATATTTATATGTCATATCACGTGGTATTCTCTAAATCCCCCTAAACCTTTTGATGTTTGTGTGTATGTATATATATATGTACTAGCATTGTCTTATATACCATGCACCCCCACATCTAAATTTGCCACCCCCTCAATCAACGTGAAAATACAATTTTGCACTTTATAAAATCTTCAACTTTTTTAACTTCTCATTTTTTCACCCCTCTTTCCAAAATATTCGAAAGTTTTCAAAGTTTCGAAATGATAATTTCCAAAATTTTCGAAACTTTCAAACAATTCGAAACTTTCGAAATAGAAAATTTTAGAATTTTAGAATTTTTCAAATAATTCAAAAATTTCGAAATAGGAAAATTTCGGAACTTTTCATATTTGGAAAATTTCGAAACTTTCCAAATTTTCGAAATGTAATCCTTATTTCGAAAATTTCCAGATTTTGAAACTTTCGAAATTTTCCAGATTTGGAAACTTTCAAAACTTTCCAAATATTTGAAATGTAATCCTTATTTCAAAAATTTGAAACTTCCGAAAGTTTCGAAAATTTAAAACTTCTGAAACTATCAATTTTGAAACTTATTATAAATTGTTAAAAGGATAAAATTGTATTTTCATGTGTCTTGAGGGGGTGGCAGGTATAGGTGTGGGGGTGCATGGTATAATCTTCTATATATACATATATAAGTGATGATCATTTTCCTCCAAGAGTAACTATGTGATGAGTTACTCCATTTAATAATTAAATTAAATAAATATCGATGACTAGATTATATAGTTATAAATTTCAGATTTATATAAAATTTTGTGTGTTTTATCATTAATATATTATATCAATAATCAACTATTGAACGTTTATATTGAATTATTAGACGGAATAACTCATCCTTAAAGTCAAAAAATCTCCATTTATATATATGTTGTCAATATATTTTCTTTCTGTATTTTATGTTTGAATTTTTTCTGCTTTTCTACGTGCATATGACTATTTGTTAATTATATGTTACGTCAAAGAGATCTCTCAGAGCGGGTTGGAGTCATCAAATGGGGTAACAGTGATTTTAGGGGTCTGGGGTTGTGGTGGTGCGACTAACAGTGACCACAAAAATCTTGAAGGCTACACACTAATGATGTCTATATTTTACAAAGTTGAGAGACGGATTCTTTGTTGTTTTTCCTTCATATTTAGGAAGCAGTTAGAGCAAGATGAAAGCATTGAATGATACAATATATTCAATATTTTTCTCTTTAGAGTAGAGGTGATTCTGGATAAGAAAGAAAATTATGCAGAGGAAAGTTTTGGTTAATTTCTTTTATGCCTTTCTCATTATTCAATACATAGATTTACAGCAACAACTTTTACATTGATTGAATTCTTCACTGACACATGATTAGTGATCCCTAAATTCAAGGAATCAAAATTAAGAATCTAAAAATAGAAATGAGAAGGTTCTAAAAACACTCCTGGCAAACAGGCAGTGAGAATCAAGAGATTTTGTACTGAGCCACCAACATAGTCTTCTATTCAGCGGATAGTTTTATCTAAAGTTTTCTATTTGTCATCTCACCTAGACTCTCATCCTTTAATATATTTAAAATAATTATTTTATCATTTTTATTATATATAAAATTTGAATTTTTTTTTCTTACTTCAACAAATTTCTCAACATTTTCGAAAGTTTCGAACTATTTAAAATTTTAGAAATAAGAAATTTAAGACTTTTCAAAAGTTTCAGTGAACACGAAATTTTCGAAATTCAATTTTTTTTAAATTTTATATCAAAGGAAACTTTGAGAATTTATTTTTTAAATATTCAAAACTTTTAAAATTTTTGAGAAATCTCAAAACTTTAAAAATTTCCACAGTTTCTATATATGTCTAATTAAAGTATGTGTCAAAATTTCGAAAAATTTCAAACATATTCTTGTTACCATTTACTCGTAATTAAAGTAATGTTTTTTTATACTTATTGAATTTAATTGGATGTGGTAACATCAATGATCAATGTGCAGTTGTGCACTAATTTCAATCGGTAATTTTCCCATTTGATTGCTCGACATTGCCTCAATATTAACATGTGAGTGGATAAATACTTAATATAAATATAATTAGACACGTATTGAAAGTTTTGAAATTTTGAGTTTTGAGATTTTGAAATTTTTAAAAATTTCGAATATTTTAAGAAATGAGTTTTAAAAGTTTTATTGGATACGAAAGTTTCAAAAGTTAAAAAAAACATATTTCAAAAGATTTATTTAATTTTAAAAATTAAAAAAATAAAAATTTTAAAAATTTTGTGTTGCTCGAAATTTTTTAAAACATTGAAAAAGTTGATAAAGTAAGAAAAAAAATTCAACTTTTACACATAATAAAAAAGATAAAATACTTATTTTAAATGTATTGAGTAAGAAGTATAGTGGCAAGTAGAAAACTCATTTTTTTTACTCTGTCGAGCCTTCCTAGTGGGGAGCAATAAGTGGACTTGTGTAGTCTTTAGTGTTTCATGCTTCTATTTCCAATAATAAAATAAGATAATTTTTATGGTACTCTTAAACAAGAAGAGTGTATGGTTACTTTTAATTTTTTAATAAATAAATGTATTATATTATATTATATTATATATTAAGTTGAACAAATTATTTATATCGGTGTATTTATCTATTCAACTTAATCCCCTTAAATTTAATAAATTATTTTGGAAACTACTTCACCATAGAAGAAAATTGTTCTCCTCCGTTGTCCTTCTAACGTCGTGAGAAAAACTCTCCGTTCTTCCACAACCGCAATAAGATCCCTCCTCAGTCTCACTCCTAATTCGTTCGTATTTGCGTTGTTGTCGTCTTGGTGTTGTCGACCACGCACCATCATTGTGGCACTGTCGTTTTCAAGTTTTACTTTGATTTTTCATGAACTAACGACAAAAATAGACGATGAAGAAAGATGAGATCAGAGACGGTGAAGAACGGCGGAGAGATAGTGAACGGATTTAAAAAACTTGGTTATTTTTTTATATATAGTTTAATAAATAAATATTAATATTTTTTAAACTTGAACAAAAATGTAAAACTTCAAAATTTAGTGGTGTTAAATTTAAAATATGGTCAAACTTACTCATAAATGATATGTCATTAGGCTATTAATGATTTAATTTGATAATAGCAAAAATGTTAATTTTCAATTATACCATAAAAGTCTCCGTAAAATAAACATTAAACAAATCTATTTTCTCTAATTAAATGTCATCTTCTTTTCATCACATAAAAAGAAATTACTATTATGTTGGATCATGAGGGACACATGATGGATCATCATCACATTGAGTTAAGAGAACAACCCACTTGGGTTAAATATCAAATATTTATTTAAAGGCAATGAATATATAAATCATCTCATTTATATATGATTTATTATTCAACATTTACTTTTTAAATTAATGTGAAATTTCTAACTTACACGGACATTGAATCGCTGCTACTCGTGATTGTTTTTTGGTAAAACAATTAGGTATCGCTTGCGGTAGACAACGGTATAAACTAACTAATAGCTATTTTTATGTATTTTAATACACCTCACTCAATGATTGAACTATGACTAGATTTTTTTTTTCACTAGAGTTGTTTATAGTATTTCATGTGACTACCCGTGCATCAAAACGAGCATGACCATCAAATTAATTTTTTTTATTAAATATATCAACTCTACAATTTGTATAAAATTTTAAAATTATTTAATACTTTATTAAATAATTTCAAATAAAGTATAATAAGGTCTTAAAAAACATAAGTAAATATATATATGGTTAGATCAAATCTCTCTATATATATATATATATTAATTATATTTGACCAAAAATATTTATAATTTTTTAAATAGCTACCTATTCATAAGCTAGATTACCAACTTAAACACTACATAATAAATGTTTTATGAAGTAAAACTGTTAATATACTTACACAATAATTTATATGAACTCTACACCATAACAGATAGCAGTTGCATATATATCCTAAGTAAGAAT
>JBBPBP010000004.1:26837101-26851797 GCA_037974735.1 Cicer chorassanicum
TATAAAAGCCGGGTTTATTTATTTTAAACTATAATAAATAAATTATTTTAATTTTTTTACTTTAAATTATTATTTATTAAAATTATTTAAAATTTAAAATTGTATAAATTATTTATAAAGGGTCAAAAAGCATTTTAGTTATTATAATAGAGATAAAATTAGAAATAAAAATGATATAAACTATAAATTATAATCCCATAAATAATCATTACCAAACATAAACTTTTTACTAACTAAACGATATAAACTATAAGCTATAATCCTATAAATGATTATTATCGAACAAAATTTATAATTTATCAACTATAAACTCATGTGTTACCGACTAAATAGAGCCTAAAACTCTATTCCTTTAGAAACCAGAAGCTTGAAATTGGAAAATATAGACACTTACGTGTTCACGGGATATTTTGCCTTGCGGATATACGAAGACACTAGTATTTTGGAAACCAAGTTTGGTTTGATTGATAACATATAACAGACGTAAAAAAAAAGAAGCAATTATTTGTTTTAGGCATTTGTAAAAATCAGTTTGAATTAATATTTTTTAATTAACTATTTTATATTTGTATGGCAATTACTTCCCCACCCAATTGAGTCTACTGACTACTCATGAGGAGTACAGTTTGTACAACTTTCAAGTGGACCTAGAAAATTCCAAATATATTTTGTTGTTTTTGGTAAATGAAAACTCCAAAAATAAATTGTAGATTATAATAACATGGTAGGGATATAAACAAGTAACGAAGAAGCAAACAAAAAGTATGAAGATGCCTAGAACCTCAGTTTCTTTAATTTATTTGTGAGAGTGAACCGGACAGACATATCCAATTTTGTCATGTCATGCGTAAACTAACATAGCTTCTCACTTTCTAATTTTTTTTTCTTTCTGGTTAAAGGCATCATCGTATTATAGATATTAATTATTTCTAATATTTACAAATATTTTTAATTAGTTGACATAGTTGTGCTACCATATCATATCATTGTACATCACCGAGACCCCAATTTTGTTTTTATAATATAAAAAATTGTATTGATATATTTAATTTTTTAACCTACTCTAAAATTTTATATTTGCATTTTATATCTGAAATATACAAAGTCTGAAATTTTATATTTGCACCTTACCCTCATAATTCATATGTAAAATAGTTAAATTTACTTTACATATATGAATTTGATTGAATGTATGGAAGTAGTTAAATTTTATAATAAAAAAATAGTTGTGTTAAAAAAATAAAAAAATGAATAATTATTAATTGAGATAAGTTCGTGAAAACCAAATTATATAGGATAATTGTGGTTTGATAATGTTAATCGATTGTGATGAATATAATTAAAATTACTCTCATAGTTCATATGTAAAATTACTTTTACATATAGGATAATTGTGGTTTGATAATGTTAATCGATTGTGATGAATATAATTAAAATTACTCTCATAGTTCATATGTAAAATTACTTTTACATATGAATATGATTGAATGTATGGAAGTAGTTAAATTTTATATGAAAAAATATTTATGTTAAAAAAATTGAAAAAAGAATAATTATTAATTGTGACAAATTTGTGAACACCAAATTATATCAAAGAAGGCATATTCAAGTTAGCTAGTAAAGGGTTTTCTGAGATGGCCATTGATATAGATTCTTTCACAACCATGAATGTAGCCATTGTGTTGTGTGCTGAGCAAACAGACTTCAAGTCAACTGTTAAGTGAAACATATTAGTGCGACACATATGGATACCTAAAAGCACACCAGTTGAGTCTTAGACAAAAACCATAACGGCAAAGAGAATATCAACTTTTGTAAGATTAGGTGTTCAAGTCACACCAATCCATGGTAGTCCTAAATCTATAAAGCCTCCCATGGTTGGCCGCCTCACCAGAGAATTGGTTAATCGCTACCTCTCCCATAAAAACTCGTATCCATTAAAAAACATTCAGGAAAACACTGAGGGCAAGGTCAAGTAGTTGTACTTGACAAAGATCAACCGACCTTGTCAAAAGGGGGATGAGAAGATAGTCTCAAAGGGAAATAAACATGTGGATGAGGTTACCATGTAGAGAGGTACAACATCTCTAGAGATAATTATCAATGAAAATGGTAAACTAGTAGCACAAATGATGAGGAAGCCTCCAACAAAAAACCCTAAGGAACAGTGAATAGTCAATAAAAAAGTAAAAGACCACCCACCACTATTGATTAACCTCACTAGGACTCAAAAGCTTAGACAACAGAGGAACAAGTCAATCCAGAAAATGAAGCAAACTTTGCAACTGATTACTAAAGTTCAGGGCCAATGGTAGAAATGAAGCAAACTTTGGGTAAGGTGTTTCCAAGACAAATAGCCAACCTCGACAATGATGAGGAAATGTTGGAGATGCCAAATACGACAAATAAGAATGTGCAAAGACTTAAAGCATATGAAATCTCTAAAAGAGGGACTAATAGATTCAATCCTTAAGAAGATGAATCACATAAACAACCTTCAAGATGATTCAATCCTCAATTGATGCTTCATATCAACATTGAAGTAGAGAGGTTACTTTGAGTAGGTTCATTCAAACGGCTAGATATGCAGAGTGGTTGTCAAACAAAGTACCAACAATCAATCATAATGACCAAGTCATTGTTTGCATTGATTATCGTAACTTGGATTCATCTACTCCGAAGGATGAGTATGGAATGCTAGTAGGAGACATGTTGGTTGATGTTGCGGCTCACCATGTTGTCCTTACCTTCATGGATGGTTGTTGGGAAATTGAAGAGATAGAATTTTAAAGCTTTTAAAATCAATCTCTAGGACGAAAAGTTCCTTTATCCAAGGATCACGTAAGCAAAAAATTTCACTAGAAGGGTTGATGTGTTTACCTCTTGAATTGTTAAGGAGACATATCAATAACACGAAGCATCTCTCTTGAAGCATACTTTTACTTTAATCACCAACACGAAAATTACCAGCATCTCTAAATAGGCCATGCGAGCACAAAATAGAATGTGGTGCTAGCCATTCTATGAGGGTAATGGAAATCAGGATTACTTGGGGAGCATGCTCTTCTTCTATTTATAGAGAATGAGCTACTAAAACCCTAAGACTCCTATTTTGGACCCAAGTCAAAATAAGTCCTTGAAAATTATATTTAATTAAACTTTTTTAATTAAATATAAATTATTAATTAAATTAATTGTCAACCTTCATTTATTTAATCAAATCATATTCAATTAAATAAATTATAAGTATGTTAATGTATTAAATCATATTCATTACCATTAACATCTAATTAAATCAAATCTTATTTAATTTAATCTTTCGTTCCGCTGCCAGTACTCTATGTGTGTGACTCTTATAGGTTCTCATTGAAATGGTAATAATATTAAATATTAGATATAGTTTATATAATATAAAATATTATAAACAATGATTGGCATCTGGTAATGCATCATTGCTACCCAAATCATGAGAAAATCGGTGATACAATTTAAACCTTACCACGACCACCACTTAATGTGCAGTAATTGTCTTTTCGTCTATATGTCTAATTGAACGCAAGTCACAATATGTGTCATTCTTGCAATTCTCAATTCTTATTTCTTAATCCTAGAGTAGACATGTAAAATCAATGGACTCAATATCACATATTGATCCATTATAGCATGGCCATACATTTCCACGCTCTCACTTTAACGAGTGGCCCAAGACATAACTCATGTTATGTAGGAGGGACAAATCATATCTACATAACTCACGCTCCTCCACATGGTTTACTACAGGCCCAATAACACCTTTAATGATTGTTTTGTTACATACAACGTTTGATGGCTTTAAAGCCTACAACTCATCATGTAAGGATCATAGTGACTACTCATAATGGTTGTTTGAGAATCGCTAATGACACTTACGCAACAATTACGTAGCATTCTCATGGCGGGTCAATCCAGTATAAATATTACACCTAATATTTATACATATGTGATGACTTGATATCTCATATTCGTGACTTGTGAGATGTGGTTGTTAGTATACTCACATAATAGTCTCGATGTAGTATTATCGTCCTAATTAACAATAATACTGTGATTATGAATACTTTTAAGAATAGTGTTCTAATATACAATATGGTCTCACGATTAAATCACACTTGATGTTATATTAAATGAACTATCTATTCTAAGGACTTTATTATATTATATTATATTATATTATATTATATTATATTATATTATATTATATTATATTATATTATATTATATTATATTATATTATATTATATTATATTATATTATATTATATTATATTATATTATATTATATTATATTGTTAATAACATAATAAATGATGCCTTGTTCATATAACCAAAATTAGATATATGATTTAAATTCGTGATACGAATAATAATTTATATAAAATAGATTGGCGATGTGGCTTACACCAACAATTGGTGCTCATGTTTATATCAAATATTTGTAGTCGAGAAAGACATTCATAAAACAACATTCAGATGCCAATGACCCCATGGGATTTATGAGTGGATTGTCATGTCGTTTGGACTCAAGAATGCAAGTGCTGCAAACTAGATAGCCATGAATACAATCCTTCACAATCTTATTGGCAAAAGCATGGAGGTATACATTGATGATGTGGTAGTCATGTCCCGAAACTTCCAATGCCATCTAAAGGAGCTAAAACAGACCCTAAAAAGAATGAGCCTCCATGGTTTAAAGATGAACCCAACAAAATGTGCTTGGAGTATTGGTTGGAAACTTCCTAGATTTTCTGGTACACAATAAAGGAACTGAGGTGGACAAGAACAAAGCTAAGGCCACATTGTAAGCCAGGCATCCCAACACCAAGAAGGAATTGTAGAGTCTCCTAGGGAAGATCAACTTCTTGAGAAGGTTCATGTAACAGCCCGACCCTTACTGTTATCGGCACTGTTAATCACGACCTTCTCGCCCCCCGCCCTCCCCCTCCCCCATTTCCCTTCATTGGAAATAGCGAGTTTTTGCCTTCCATGGGAATCGAACCCGGTACTTGGGGATAAGTACACCGTCCATTCATTCCCACTACCAATTGAGCTGCTGGTAGTGGGAATGAGATGAGGCGGTACTTATCCCCATGCACTGGGTTTGACTCCCACGGAAGGAAAAAATTCGCTATCTCCTACGGAGAGGAAATGGGTGTGAGAAGGTCGTGAGTAGCACTGCGGTAACGGTTAGAGCTGAGGTGTTACAGTTCATATCTAATTCGATTGGCAAAACGAAAGTTTTTTCACGTTTGTTCTGGTTGAAGGACTTAGAGGAATTGGTATGGAGAGATGCTCAACAAAGAGCTTTTGATCAAATTAAGAAAGCTTTGTCTAACCCACAAGTTTGTATGCCACCAATTCCAAGTAAACCACTCAAGTTATACATTGCTTCTGAAGACGAGTCAATCGGCTACTTGCTTGCTCAGGATGTCAATGATGGTACAAAAAGAGTAGTGTATTACCATAGACGAATATTAAATGATTTTAAAACTAGACACACACCTATTTATAAGTTGTGTTTATCTTTGTTTTATGCTTGATGTCATCATGGTTTCATTAAGTACGTGGAATAAATTTTATAAAGAATATACTAAAGAATGAATTTGTATTCATTTTGGTTTATTTACAATTTGTGTTATTTGCTTTGGGGTAATGGATATGGCTTATAATTCCATTGAATACGTGATCTTGATTTGCACCAGATTAATCAAATCGCATGACCTATGAGATGTTTTGTTAGAATACTATTACGCCACATCAGTTTCAAATAGAACTAAAGATTACATAATATTGAGAAAGTGCTAACAACAAATTGGAAGAAACGTTTTGGCAATTGAATATTTTTAGAGCCGCACATGAACACTTTGGTCATTGACTTGCTATTTAATATTCATCTTGGAATTAAATTGGGTGCAACTCAGAATTGTTCAGCTACTCACATTCCTCTAGGTAATTTATTTTGTTTTCTATTTTAGGAAATAATTGTAAGACTTAAATCTCATTTAGTTGCTTTATTTTATTAAAAATATTTTTAAATTTGATTTAATATTTATTATTTCAAATTTAAAAATATTATTAGGAATTATTTTTATTTATTAGGGTCCGCTGAGATACTTCTATTAAAAGTTATATATAATGTATTTTTTCATTTGATTGAGTAAAATTGAGAAGGTATACTCTCTAGGATCTTTTGATTCATTTTTGAGATTATTGGTTTTTACGTGCTGCTCCTAGACATGGCAACAAGGCAAGTCGGGGGGCGGATTTTGCCTCTCCCACCTCTACACGACTAATCGGGGAAAATCCGCATCCGCTTCTATTTTTTAGCGGGTGTGAAATTTAGACACCCATCCCTGCTTGTTTGAGTTTCCCCGCTCATAACTACACTCATTCATATATGTAAAATTTAAAATCATATCTATTATAATTAATATAATAAAATAATTTTTATTAGACAATAATAAATTAAAAAGTATTTTCTATAGAGATGAGATTATAATTTTTAGTATTTAAAAAAAATATATTTAGTATATTCAATATGCACATGTATATAAAATTTAAAAATTACAATAGTATTACTAGCGGGGCGAGTTCGGGTGCGGTGTGGATATCAACACCCCCAAACCTATCTCCTCCCCCGAATTTTAATTTTGAAGAAAACTTGCACATGCACCCATTCAAAGCGGGTTTTCTCCGCCCAAACCAAGATGGGTTCAGGTGGGTACCTATGGGTGCGTGTTATGTTGTCATCCCATTCGACTTGTCAACCGGAACATTCATAGCTAGTTGTGGTGTCTTCTCGACCTTTTCCACCATCGCAACTCCTAATTTGATTTCAATGACACCGAGGCAGTATCAATACTCGTACTAAATTTGAATATTAGTTATTATCAAGAGAGATTTTGGTCTTAAGAGACATTATGGCAGACTCGATTGTGGAAGAAGAAATATATAAACTTGTATTAAACATAAATATTATTTATTATCAAAAGAGACACTTTAATTAGATGAGTACTAAAGTTGTACTAAACTTCAATATTATTTATTATCAAGAGAGATTATGGATCAATCCTGTTGGAAATGATGATGACATTAATGGAAGATTGTTGAAAATAATGATGACATTAATGAGAGAGCTAGTGTTGTTGTGAATTGAAAAAATAAAGAAGTCCCACATATGAGATATCACACACTAGTAGGGTATATAAGGTGGAGGTATGGACCTTGGGGTGTGCCCTAAGGGGTACCCCAATTTTGTAAAAGAGGAAAAACGCATGAAAAGGTGACCAACCACACACGCCCGTGCCGCCGCCGGCCGGGCTAGGCTTTGGCTTTGGCTTTGGCTAAGTGGTGTATTATTTTTATTATACAAAAAATTAATAAATTATTTATTTATTTAATTTTAAAAAAATATT
Organism: Cicer chorassanicum; assembly: GCA_037974735.1. Classification (NCBI taxonomy): domain Eukaryota; kingdom Viridiplantae; phylum Streptophyta; class Magnoliopsida; order Fabales; family Fabaceae; genus Cicer; species Cicer chorassanicum. The sequence continues at coordinate 26,844,552 of JBBPBP010000004.1, forward strand.
TGCGTTTTTATCTCTTATTGTTATGTTAATTACGTAATTGCCCTCCACCGAGTCTACATTGAATATCTGTTCCAATCTTCCTACCTGATTTCGTAAGTCTATTTTTGCCCGGTCAAAACCTTACTCTTTGGTCTCACGTATCATTTGTTGCTCGATCAAAACTCAGAGTCAAAACCCTAAGTTTGGAGCGCACGTTTTGGTAGTCAACCGAAATTGGAGCGCACGTTTCTGTGGTCAATTGGAGCGCACGTTTGATGTATCAGACCTAATGGATCACACCTTTTTCTCTGATCCAGTTGCGGATTTCCTCTATAAATATAGGGTTCTCCCCAGTTGGAAAGTCATACCAAAAGCACTTTGTATCTGAGGCTTTTCTCTCTTCTTCCCCTTTCTTACTCATTTCTTCTTTTTTCTTTCGAGTGGTCTTAGTGCCATATTACGAGTGGCAGTCATTCGACTGCCATATTAAGGGTGTAATTCTAGAACGATTTTTCTATGGTGCAGTAGAACTCCAACACAATGGTCTGGGTTGTTTTATCCTAGGGACTTCGTGGTTGATAGTATGCCTTGCACAATTTGGGTAGTGCCTCGAAATGTCTTAAAGAGAGCGACTTAGTCCGCGACTCATCCTAGTAATATTTTCGGTGGCATAAATTGTTTTTTCAAAGTTTTTTCGAAATTCAAAAATATTCATAGGCTAGTGCGTACATTGCGATTGTGTCTACTGAGATTTAGTATGTTGAGATTGTCTTGCTCTACATTGAATCTTGTAAACATCATCTAGCTAGTGCATCTACATTTGTAGTACCCAAGGGTAGGTTTGTGACTGAAGAGTTTTGGGGAATTAAAAGTTGAAACTAGAGCCTTAATAGCAATATCTAACGAAAAACATCAACAATTGACAAATGTCTTACCAACCATCCTATTTAAGTTGTTAATGATATTGATGAGTTTTTCTTTCCAAACCATTTTTTCTAATAACATACGGGAGGAGAAAGTAAATGAGAAAATATATGATAAAAAAGTGTCCAACACGTAACTAAAAATAAGCATTTTCGTGCATGTATACATTTTAATATTCTTTGTCTACTGGAACGTTAATTTTAATTTTGATAGAACATAAAATTTTTATGTAACCAGCTATTACATTAATTTTTATACATATTTCTACATTCTTAACATTGTAGTATCAGTTCCAACTCAAAGTCAATTGTACCAATGTGCTGTCAAAGTTCAAGCACGAATGGAGATTCTGATTCTAACGATTGTAGGTCGTTTGGGTATGCTTCCCATTCCCATTTCCGTTTGTCTATGCATGTCAAAGTTAGGATTAATCTATCTTAATTATGTTATTGTTTTTGAACTCCTGTCGTAAGTAAGTCATTTCATTAAAGATAGGGGCATCATCTAGTTGCTTTTAGTTTTATTTTGGTGATGGGGAAGAAGTAAGGTACATTTCAAATAAACTTCTAAATAATCTCAAAGGATGATTGTGCATAAGTGAGGTACATTTGTTAACTTTAGGGAAGATTACTAGAACTTTGAATAGGATGATACATGATAGATCAAAGGATGATAATGCATAAGTAGAGATTTTGAACAATGATTGACCTTATGAAACAGTTTGCTTTTTCATTTGACTTTTATTAATGCAGTGTTTAATTACATTATGAACTGAAGTTTTTTTTTTCCTATCATTCTTTGAATTGGCAGCAAAGTGTTAAAGCTCATTTTGGTATTGAAATTTGTTTAGTATAGTAAAGTAGTCAATAGAGGATACTAGCATGTGAAGTCAAGAATCAATTCATTATTTTTATGCGAACCTCACATGAATAATCACTTATTCTCTTGTAGAGAGATACATAAATGTAAAGGTTAACCAATGAACAAGTGTCAAACATTGAACTTGTTTTTTAATATAATAATATTTTAATCTTAATTTACTTGTTTTCATATATGCTGAAGATGTTTCAACTTAAATGTGTTAGTCATATATATATGAAGTTATATTGTGTCTTATGATATTTTAGTTTATTGTTGTTGTTTAGTATCTGTTAGTTGGATGAGGGTGTGTATTTGATTTTTTTAAATTTTTTTCTAATATGACATTACTTACCCATGGAAATGTCATGTGTTACATTTACCTATGATATTTCCGTGGGTAGTATTTTTTATTTTCTAATTTGACACTACCCACGAACAAGTCATGGATAACATTGCCCAGGGAGAAGGCATGAGTCAATTTATCCACAAAAATATAATGAGTAAACATAACTCAAGACATTTTATATTACCCAGGAGCCAAATATCTACAAACCCGTGTCCGTGGGTAATTCGTGGATAATTCTTAAGTACTCGCAGAGTTTCCGTAGGTAAAGTCAAAATATGCCGTAAATAATAATAGATTTTCTTGTAGTGTAAGGTTCTAATTGATTTTTACTAAAGTAGTAAACGATAAGGTTGTGCCGGCCATAAATGTAGTTACAGCCCTTGAGTGGTGTGGCACATGTCTATGGTTGTATTTTGGTGATAATAATAGTAAACAACAAGGTCATGACAACAACTGAGAAAAGTTTACCAGATAAGATTAAATGATGCACAATATTTTTTGCTCTAAATTTCCCTTGATGAAATTATGAAATCACTTCACTTTATTATCAAATAACAAATTGTATTACTACATTATAAGCCAAAAAATAAATATAGCAACAAATAATGTATTACCAAATGATTGGGTCTTACAACCTACGTACATTGTCATATTACCATTAAGAACAAACAACTCCTAATAGATCTCTTTGTCCTTCTTTTACAAGACTTAGATATTATTTTAGGCGAGGATTGAGTATGTGTAAACAATGATTCCTTGAGTATGTGTCAACAATGATTATTAGATAGTTAGAGTTTGGGAAATAAGTTAGAGACCTTAAGTATAACTTTTTCAAGCAAAAAGTTGAGTTTGGGTATGACTACAATTAATGTACAAAGATTTTCTTAGATTAATAGTAGGTTGTATGCTTGTTGATCAACATTTACAAGGTTTGAGAGAAAGATTCGTCTGCGGTCAAGATTCATATTTTAGAATTAATATTGATGGTGTGTGATGATTTCCTGACAGGGATTGTGTTTTAGAAAATGTTGAGATTATGAAGATAATTGTTGAGGAGGGTAACAATAGTAATTTGAGTTTTCACCTAGGACCTATGAAGATGTATCATGGTCTAAAGAAGATATTTTGGTACTACTCGATCACAAATGGTTATATAGTTAAATTAATCAAGATGATTAGATCAACATTGCAAGATTGAGGTACTCATATGTGATGACTTTGAGGATCAAGAAACATATATATATATATATATATATATATATATATATATATATATATATAGTATCGTATTTTGTAAGTCCATTGGATGTTGGTGACACAAGAGGTAGATCATCCTGATTGGGTTCATAGTTAGACATATATTCTCACTGATGAAATAAGTCTTAAACTTAGAAATTTTATGATCAGTTAGTGGTGGAACGATGACTTATAATGTCGAGACTCCATGTGTAGTCATACAATATTTGCCACAAACAATAGCAATGTTTGAGGCATCAGGCTTGGTCATTTCAACATATAGCTCAAGATGCATCAGATAGACATGAATGGTATGAGATTGATTTAAAAGCGTTTGATATGATTGATTAGATGAATGGTTTCTTACATCTGTACGGGTGGTACTTGCATATGTTTCTTTTCTTTCCATCTTTGATATGTATGCGAATCTTAGGCATATGTTATGTTTCCTTGTATATTATGTACTATCTCCATCTATAAATATAAGACCCCATTGACTAAATCACACAAATTAAAAAAGTGTTTTATAGTATTATGTTTGTTGTTAATTTGAATTGTTTTACTTCTTTATCCTTGAAGAAAAAGAATCAATTTATATTTTTATTGTAGTATTTATTACAGATTGCATAAAAAGATGTAACATAATTATGGGTAGGTTAGTAAAGAAATAATTCATGTAGTTAAAAAATTGAAATGGGTCTTATAAAAAGGGAGAAGAAAAAATCTCGTGAGGGTCCTATATCTAGAGGTAGTATTATATTTTAGATCTAATTAAAAAGGGACAAGTTTAGTTTTTGGAGCTTGGCCTCCAATACGACTTCCACGTATTCCTTCATGCATTTCTTTCATGACATTTTCAACCTCTTGGTTGTTTAAATCTAAGCATGGGTGTCGAGACTCTCATCTTATACAATCTTCCCGAGATTAGTGTATCTAACAATCTCTTTCTTAATTTTCTTTGCTTTATCACAATCTTTAGGGAACCTCTCCTTTTGCAGGTACTTAATGAGTGGGACATCCATCTCTCTTCATCACTGATGAAATTGACGTTGGATATTTCTATGTTCGGTACTAGGTGTGTCTCTTGTATGACTATCTTATTATTCCTTTACTCTTTTGTATTGGCGAGCTTAGGCAATAAATGTGCTCTGGAAGTCAGTTCTCAAAGGGACATAAGTAAACTCAAAAAGTTGAATGTTTTAGTCATTTCCTTTACCTATTCTAAGTACTTAATTAGTTGATGGTCTTTTGTTTAGAATTCCGATGTCTACCTAACTTGTTATTGACTAAGAATCACTTTTACCTATAATATCACTTACTTCTATCTTCTATACTAAGGCCATGGCTGTAATGAGTGCTTCCTATTCGACTAGGTTGTTGTTAGCTTTGAACTCAAAGCAAATGGATTGTTTTATCAAGATTTTTTTAGGTCTCTCTATGACTATTTTGATATCACTTCCTTTTAAGTTTGATTTGCCTTCAACTAATAGGATTCGCACCTGGGGCCCGACTTGTTGGGTTGGGCAGAGAGTTATATCAAGCAATCCTCTAGGACTTGTGCTTAATATTTTCTCTGGTAATGAAGGAGATATTACAATTGAACAACTCGACACACCATGCCACCATCCTTCATGTAAAGTTTCGCTTCTTCAATACATGTCTGATGGGATAATTGGTGTTTACAAAATCTTGAGATTTTGCAAGTATGGTCTATTGTATTTAGTTGTTGTGACTAAGACCAAGGAAATGAGTTCAATATTTTGATATCAAATCTCTGCTTCTTTGAAAATAAATTTCTTAGGAAGTAAACTAGCTTCTAATAGCCCTTTATCTCCTAGACTAGGAACAAGTACATGGTGTGCTCAATTACTTATAAATACAAGTACAAAGGTACCTGTTCTTTGGTCGAGTTAACATTGGAGGGGTGGCTATAAACTCTTTCAGTTTGTTGAAAGCTTCTTCGCATTTTGGTGACCATCGGAACTTTCCTCTTTTTCTAAGGCTTACGAAAAAGTGAAAAGCTTGACTGTAACACCTCGGGTTTTTATTAAAAAAGTTATGCCCTAAGAGTTAGTTGTGCTAATTGTTAGATGTTTGGATGTTTAGACATCAATATATGATATTTAGAGATAGTAGATAATTGTTTAATCATAGTTAATTAATTAATAAATAATACTAATGGATTAATCGATTAGTTTAAGTGGGATAGTCGATTAATGCACAACCTATACAATACAATTTTGTTTTTACTCAATTAATCGATTATGTCTTTGTTGTTAATCGATTAATATCAAAACAAAACTCGAAAAATAACATTTTTTTTTTCTAGCCTTGTGCAGCCAATTCTAAATTTTATCTTTTAGTTACCACTTGATAAGATAATCTAACTATTTAAGAATGTTTTAACTTCAGAAATTCACAAGTATTCATATTGGTAAGTTTAATTCTCAAAATCCTTAAACAATCATAACTTATTCCATCATAAACCGATTTTGCTTATGTTTGTTGATCTGTGTTCGATTATTCAAGGAGCCTTAAACCATATTGTTTTATTCACTTATCAGAATCGTTCTCAATCGATAAAGTTGTATCAAACCTTTGTTTTAAATTTATTTTATAGAAAACCCACTTTTTAAGTACTAAAGTTATTCGATTCAAATATTCGTGTTATGGGATAATATTGTTGACATTGTTGATGTGATGATGATAACCTGTGTAAGCACACCTAGTTTCAGAAATTGGTTGAGTTTTGTTAGGCACTAATTGTTGATGATGATTATTATGTCTTACATGTTATATGTTGCATTCATATAATAGGGCATTTTGGATGTAACACCCTAATTTTTAGAGTAATGTTTTTTTTTCTTATTAAATAAAATATTTTCTCAAAATCCTTTAAAAATATATTAATTGACACACGTGTACAACATTGGCAACAACTTTTATAATTAACTTCTTTATTTCAAATGTGAATTACGTTATAAATAATTACATAACAACAATGATTATCGACACTGATAACTCAACTACCCTTAAATTGATCATAACACATTTGCGAAGGCTATCAGGTACTACTGACCCACTAGCTACATCAAGATAATCACATTAGACCGCTAGTTGAAGCTATGACTATGTTGCACCTTCACTTTCATCTCACACTTTGCATAAATAGCTCCTAATAATCTGAGGAGTTCAACTCGATCCACAACAACGTAAATGGTTACCAACCAAAAATAACAATTAACAATTACCACAACATAAGCAACAATTTAGAAAGCATTCATATTTCTCATGGTATCAAATATGACTGTGTACCAAAACATTCTAATGCAATGTTTATATGTAAGTGCACATGATTATAAAATTTCAAATCATTTGTAAAGGGGTGTGAACCACTTGATCCAAATTTGACCAAATATTTTAAAGATGAAGGACAATTTAATACATTTTAATGAAGAATAAAACAGTTTGCAAGATAATTTTATAGAAACTAAAAATTGTATTTTTATTTTATAGAGAGAAGACTTGAAAGATTAAATTTATATAAGGGATTAAAAATATATTTAACCCTTAATAATTAATGAATTATTGAGGCATATTTAATAAAGCTATTCTTTCTCTCTTTCCCTAATTATTGTATGATTGATACTTGATAGAATCCATACTACAATATTATCTTATACTCATAACTTAAATATTATTTTTATATTTTATGCTTCAATTATAATAAATATTTTAATTATTAGTCTTATTTAGTTTCAAGCTTTAATTATAAATTATTTTCAATATATACGTTATAAAAATTATACTTTCTATACATAAATATCTTTTTTGTTATGAGTTTTATAAATGTTTGATTGTTTTAACTTTTAACAAATTTTTACATATCCAATTAGACTT
>JBBPBP010000004.1:26862321-26893638 GCA_037974735.1 Cicer chorassanicum
TATATATATATTATATTTTCCTTTAAAAATAAAATATATATGTTTATTTTGACTTTACAAAATAAAAACAACGATTTTAATTTTTAAATATGTGAAATACTGTTAATATAACTTTAAATATATCAAAATTTTAAAAATATCTTCAAATATCTCTTTTATTTTCAATATAATTTTAAATATATTAAAATTTTAAAAATAGCATAAAGTATCTCTTTTATTATTTAAAATTTTAAAAAACAATTTCAATCTCTTTTATAATTTTGTTACACTTACAGATTATTATGTGTGCGTCTCACAAATTCAATAGAATCTTATAAGTATATACCCTACGTACAACTACTGAAAAAAAGAAAAAACGGAGCATGTGATCAACTCTATCTAATAAGGCAGAGCACTGCATGAGCTACGATGATGATAACACTTCCACGCGTGACGCGCCCAAAATCAAATACAGATTGCTTTCCTTTTCATTTCATCTCATTCATTTATTTATTTTGTTTGCATTCACAAGAAATTGTGTGGGGAGGTTTTTGTTATTATTATAAATTATAATTATTATTAGAAGATAGATCACGGCACTTGTATATCGTATGATATGATGTATGAACAATATATAACATGCGTAGCTATTTTTAAGAAAGAAAAAACAAATTAAATACATAAATAATGTTACAGCATATTATGCGTGTGGGGAGCCACAAAGATTGATTCCAATTTGATTTTTCTTTTAATACTTACGGAAAATGTTAATAAATATTTCTAAAGAATTATTAAGAATTTAAATGTAGAAATGAAATTTTGAATATTATGTTTTTAATATATTGATTCGTGAAAATTTAAATATTTTATTTTATTTTATTTTCTCTAATAATTGTCCTTAAAACAAGAACCATTGTTAGAATGTCTCAATTGTTATATGTAACAAACCCTGGTCCCCTAAAATATCAATATAAAATTAATTGTTCACATTTAAAGCATCTCATTCGTGGTCGTGAATAAACAATACAGTGAATCAACTGAACATCGTACGTGTATATGTCATCTTTTATTTGTCCACTAGTTTTTTTGGAAAGACCGTTGTTTGTCTTTGTCTATTATTGAATATTTCATTTTAAAATTTTAATTTTTAATTTTATTTTTATTTTTGAGAGAGAATGAATTTTAATTTTTAAAGAGCGTGGCAAATTTAAAGACAGTTTTATATACTCTTAAAATGTTTTTCAATTACTAAAGTAATTATTTCAATTACTAAAGTCATATTCACTGTCAAATAAGAGAGTTGAAAAAAACATCATTTTGAGGAAATATTTCACTATTTTTTGCGTAGTCTACTCACTTCTACATTTATTGACATCCGTCCAATCTACTCATTAAATACTTCATCTTCATTATTTAATATATACTTCTCTCTAGATTGTTTTGGACTATAATAACATATTAACACAAAATGGTCCTAAAACTTGATCACTATAATTCACACACACACACCATAAATTTAATTTATCATTACAATTCACTCTTGATGGAGTATCAGGTATTTCCTTCGATCACATAATACTGATTTTTTTAATGGTTGCATTATTGTCCACAAAAATAATAGTTGACTATTTGAGACATGTGAAATGTGTGTTTAGATGGAGGAATTGAAAAATTCTACAAATTCTAAGCAATTTAAATGTTTTATATGCATTCTTTTATTTATAAATTTTATTATTTGAGTTGAACAATTGTTTATTTAAAATCTGGTTATTTAATGAAAAAGTTGAATGACTATTTTAAAAAAAAATTAGTGATCAATTTGCAACATATGAAAAAAAATTAGAGATCAATTTGCAAAAATATGAACTATAGAGACTAATGTGTAAATTTTAAAACATATAGAGACACAATTATAAATGTAAGAATATTATTTGGACCATTTTGTGATTCACATATTAAAAAGTAAATAGGTCATTTCAAATTGTTTGTTTTTAGGGGTATTTAAAATTCTTTAAATTTAATTTTGATTAAATATCTCATAAAATCACTTTATTTTAAAAATTCTTCAAATTTATTATTCAAATGAAATAATTTATATAAAAAAAATTAAATTACTTTAAAATATTACATTCCCTCGTAAATATCTCTCATCCAAATACACTCTAAACAAATTCTTAATCCAAATACAATTTACACATGATGTAGCTCCTACATATTTTGTAACACATTGAAAGAGTGATTATCTGACTTATTTGACATCTAAATAGATGTCTTTCCTATGAAAAACAGAAATCATTTGATGATCTCCAACCCAATCATTATTGATGAGTCCAAACAAGCTTATAGTGATCATTTGTTGAGAACTGTAACCCAAATTTAATGGGTCCTTTGATATAGCGAAGAAATCTTTTTGCAGCCTTGAGATAAATAACAATTGGATTCTCCATGTACTCATTAATGACATTTAGAATATCAAATTTTGTGCATTTAGAATATTAAACCCATCTGCCACTATTAGCAATAGGAACAAGGATAAATGATCACGTTGTCTTAGGCCTCTCTTCATAGAAAATTCATTACTTGAGCTTCCATTTACCAAGATTGAGATTGATACACATCCAAATAGTGGCAACCAACATACTATGTGTGATTGTGTGTCATGTTTTCTGTCCCAAATAATCTATATGATAAATTAGAAATGCAAAAAACTTGATTGTTTATGTAAGAAATTGTTATGAAGCATGAAATGACTTACACAAAATCTTCATACTAATGTTAATGCTACATCATCCATGAATAATACAATGAAAAAATGAAAAAAGAAAAGTAAAAACATATCTAATTAACCAAATTGTCATCGATTAACCAAATTGTCATCGATTAATATAGTTTGGCATTCATTTTTTTTTCCTTTCAGATTGTGCTTTGGGTGGCAATCCCCTCTCTATTGGAGCAAGGTTCAGTTACATTAGTGATGACAGTATTGTTAATTGTATTTCTCTTCCAATATCTTCCCAAAATTTATCACTCTGTTTGCCATCTACGACGTACACAAAACCTCTCTGGCTACATTTTTGGAACTGTTTGGTGGGGTATTGCCCTTAACATGATCGCTTATTTTGTTGCTTCCCATGTAAGTCGCACCATTTTTTTCTACTTTTCTATTTTCTTGCATTTGAAGCAATAACTTGAAAGGGTTAACTAATTTAACTCTACATTTTGTGTCTGTTGAAATAGGCTGCAGGGGCATGTTGGTACTTGTTGGGAATCCAGAGAGCAGCCAAATGTCTAAGAGAGCAGTGTCATAAAACAAATGGTTGTGGCATTCAAATAATGTCTTGTCATAAACCAATATATTATGGAAGTACAAGTTTGTTGAATAGGGATAGAGCAAGATTGGATTGGGCAGAGAACATAGAAGCAAGATCCACATGCTTAAATGGTCCTAATAACTACAATTATGGAGCTTATAGTTGGACTGTTCAACTTGTTACTAATGAAAATCGATTAGAAAAGATACTTTTTCCCATCTTTTGGGGTCTAATGACTCTCAGGTACTTCATTTTCTCATCCCTTGTAAATGATATTGATTTGCATATGCTTACACTATTTATTCTTTTGACATTTTTTTAATTAAATTTGTGATCGTTATTTTATTTTATGCGTCCATCTCACTAAATCATTGTGTTCATTAAAGAGGGCTTCAACCCTTTTCTTAGTCAATTTTCTACAATGATCACATTTCTCATTTCCAAAAGCTTGATAAAATGATACTCTTTCCATTTTTAACTATTCCAATTATTTCATCCAAAATAAAATATAAACAAAAAATAATATATAAAAAGTTGATATATCTAATTAAAAATTAAGAATAAATATATCAATTTTTATGAATCGTTTTTTATTTATATTTTATATTAGAGAAGTATTATTTAGTGATTTAAGATTTTTGCACATCATTCAGTTGTTATATTTTCTATCGGTTAACATTAGATATTTTGATTAGTAAGTTAAGAGATTAGTTAGTTGATTGCATTTAATTTATTAGTTATTAGTTAGTTAAATTTAATTAGTTGGTTAAGGTTGAAACATATAATTTAAAAAGAACCATTTTATTTCTTATTTTCGTATTTTCTGCAATCATTTAATAATATAAAATATTCTAAAAAAAAAAATACTAATACCACGATTTTGTTAAAATTCCACTGCATCTTTGATCAAAATTATGATTGCACAGCTTGATTTTGTCAAATTCACGAACATGCACTAAATAAATCCTTCTCATATTTACATGCGAATGCAACTCTATAGCAAGAATTATTTGCTTAGCATTATTATTCTTTCCTTAGATGTGTATCCTTCCTTCATAGTTACTCTTTAATTAATAAACTCTCTCTGTTTTCTTTTCAATAAAAATTAACTGTATTTTTTTATGTGATAAGCACTTTCGGGAACCTAGAGAGCACAACAGATTGGCTAGAAGTTGTTTTCAACATCATAGTCTTGACCAGTGGCCTTCTTCTAGTCACTATGTTGATTGGAAACATCAAGGTAAAAACCTCTTAATTTATAATTACCTTCACATCCCTTAAAAATTCATCCTTAAAATTTAAAATTTAAAATTTAAAAATAATTCAAATTCGTCCTTAAAATTTAGACAGTCTAATTTTAAACAAATAATTAAGATGTGCTAACTGCACTGCTGCAAATCCAAATCCATCGATTGAGTGACAAAAATGTCAACATTTACAACTATATATTCAATGACCTTTTTGAAAATCAATAAATAGTCTCTATAAATAACAATATTTTGGTTCATTAATTTGGTTATATAAATATTTAAATACCATTTTTGTTATTGTTTTGAATTGCCCCAAGCCCAAACCGCCTTTTTACGTCGAACCGACTCAGCACATTAATCCATATTAGATAACTAGGCTTTTTCTACTTTAACGACTAGACTTAGTGGCAACTTTCTCAAAACCACACCTTGTGGAATCCACCTACAATAATAGTCAACCAATGGCATTGTCCCTCTCCACGTTGGGACTTTAACTTATATAAACAATGCATCTGACACCCAAAAAGGTAAACACACTTTTTCATACCAATACCTCTTATTCTCCTCGAATTAATACTTCCTTGAACGTTGAAGTGTTTGTAGATGCCACTCTTCTTTCAACAGATTTCGACCTTCCTAACGAAGTCGACCATCGTCCTTGGTCCAATTTGAATCATTGGCATTGTCAGTGGGAGTTTCAAGTTTCCTTGCTTTGCTAAAATCCTAATTCGTAACTTTCCTATGACTGGCAACAAATGTAACAACCATAGAAAGAATGTCGACACCATCGCTCAACAATCGGAAGATGGGGCCACAATGTCTCCATCCTAAGAGCTCCCTATCGACGGCGACGAGCCGAAAGCAGACATTGACCTTGCAGCGGTCCATAATGGAGGAACAACTCTCGATGAGCTCAATGCTCTGATTTAGGAACAATCTTAGATGATCATGGAACAAAACCGTTGTCCCCACGGTGGTAGCATCCCAAGAAACACCAAAATTCATCGAAGGTTCGGCGAGACGACGTTATTATGACACTCCACCCTGAAGGCGAGGATAAAGAGCGCCAACTCCGAAACCCAAAAGGCGTTACCACAAGAGTTACCAAATAAAGGACACCGAATAAGGTCCTATAAGGACTACACACCCAGGGAGATACAACTGCATCGACATCACTCATGATCTAGGTTACGTTCAATCTCATCCCTAACTCGTGAGATTCTTCGTGAACCAAGAATCAAGAATCAAGAATCACAACAAGGATCAAGAATTCCAAGATACCAAGGGCGTTGGAGAAACCCCCACACATGGAATCAACGACAGAACCACTGACCCCGACGAACACATAAAAAATGTGGAAGTCATCCTCGATTACCATAGAGTGGAATGACCAATCAAATGTTGTCTCTTCGCCCTCACATTGAATGAAAGCGCGATGGCGTGGTTGAAAGGTTTACCTGTGAACTACATCGATTCTTGCAACGAATTCTGCATGAAATTTGCCATTGAGTACACAACGTCTTGAAAATAATCCAAGACAATCGATACCTTTTCAACAATCGACTAGGGAATAGATTAGCCCCTCTAGAATATAGGGGACCCTTCACAACAAGGATCAAGAATTCCAAGATACCAAGGGCGTTGGATAAATCCCCACACATGGACTCATACGACTGAACGACTGACCCTAGCGAACACATAAAACATGTGGAAGTCATTCTCGATTACCATAGAATGGAAGGATCCATCAAATGTTGTCTATTTGCCCTCACGTTGAATGAAAGAGTAAAGACGTGGTTGAAAGGTTTACCTCTGAACTACATCGATTCTTGCGACGAATTCTGTAGGAAATTTGCCATTGAGTACACAGCGTCTCGAAAACAATCCAAGACGATCAATACCTTATCGACGATCGACTAGGGAATAGATTAGCCCCTCTAAAATCTAGAGGACCCTTCACAACAAGGATCAAGAATTCCAAGATACCAAGGGCATTGGAGAAGCCCCAACACATGGACTCATACGACGGAACCACTAACCCCAGCGAACACATCAGAAATGTGGAAGTCATCCTCGATTACCATAGAGTGGAAGGACCCATCAAATGTTGTCTCTTCGCCTTCACATTGAATGAAAGCGCGATGACGTGGTTGAAAGGTTTACCTCTTAACTACATCGGTTCTTGCGAGGAATTATGCAAGAAATTTGCCATTGAGTTTACAACGTCTCGAAAACAATCCAAGACGATCGATACCTTATCAACGATCAACTACGGAATAGATTAGCCTCTCTAGAACTACATTAAGCGCTTCAACAAAGAAATTGTATTCGTCAAAGAGGCAAACGACAACACAAAGATGTACCTAATAAAGGAAGCCTTCCTTGAAGGAAGCTGATTCATTGACGACATTTGGTTAAAAAAGCTTGGGACCATGAACTACTTCTTGGCCCAAGCACAAACTTACATCTAGAGTGAATAGGGAATCTATGCTCGGAAGGTACAAAGGGGCATATCAAGTAGGGACAAAAAGACTACACCTACTCACATGTCTCGACAATCCCCATTTTACCATAAACGAGAAGAAAATATGTGAAAAGATTCGTCAAACCGAGGGAGCCGACATGGTCGATACCTCGCGTTTACCCTTCTCAACACTTCCAAGGAACACATATTGGCTGAATGCGCCAACAAAGAGTTTGAAGAATGAGGAATCCATTTCCCTTTATAGGTCCCACCGAGGCCAAGGATCGACAAAAGCAAGTATTATCGCTTCCATAAGTGCAATGTGCATAACACTTATGATTGCATCCACCTAAAGGACGCCATCGAATTTCTCATCCAAAAAGGGAAACTAAAAAATTACACTACTCGAGTACGCAACTCCTCTCGGAAACGAAGAAAACCAAAGTCCCCACGCACTACCAACAACACACACGCTAACGTCATCCACAAATACGAAGACTTTCTGCAAGGACTCCCAATCGCTATGTCCATCATAAGGGGATTCCTCACAGCATGGCATTCCTGACAATGATGCCCATTAGTTGCATTTTCAGCTCATGGGAGAACTTTGCCACAACTCTCGTCGTATTTGGCAGATATTTGAATTCTAATTTCTTTTGTATAGGACCCAATTAGCAAGGAGGAATCATCGGCGGGATACTAGACTCCTAGATCCCACTACTAGTACATGTATACATAGCCAACTTTGAAGTTTGGAGGTCCTAATCGACCAAGGGAGTTCATGCAACCTCATGTACTTCAGATTGTTCGACACACTACACCTCACCAAGGACAATCTATTGCCCTACAAATGATCCAATTTGCAAGGCGTCAAGTAATCGACCAACACTCCTTACAAATACGTCAAGTTACTTGTTACTTACGGGGAAGAAAAATATAGGAAAGCGGTCAAGACCCAATTCTTAGTCATCTATTGCAAGTCAATCTATAACTGCATTATTAATCGTCCAACTATGACTGAGGTAGGTTCAACTAAAGTTCAAGTACCACTTGAAATCTAGAGAGCTAACTGCTGTACACGCCGACAACGAAGCAGGGGGAAGGGGCTTCATGTCCTCCCTCAAAAAGTAGGAAGTATGCACAAACAGATAAAAGAGGAGCCAAGTCCTCATTGTCACAAATCCGACAACCATTGAACTTGATGTGATATTTGACAAATTATAGATAGAAGACGAATCCACTTCTATTGGCAAGCCCATGAAAAGGCCTACACTAGTTGGAGAATTCACCCTGAACCCCGATAGGAAACCTTCTTGAAAGAACCATAAGAATTAGGGTAGATGTACCAAAGGAAGCCAAGGACCAGCTGTTTGCTTGCTCGAACGAGTATGCCGAGATCTTCACGTGAACTGCTAACGAGATACCCGATATATATCTTAAAGTCGCCTACGACAAGCTAATTGTGCACTCCGATGCTCGACCAATCATCCAGCGTTAAAAAGGTTGTCTCTAATTTACTTGCAGCAAAATTAATTTCTATGACTAAGTACACCACTTGGCTTTCCAACGATCTATTCGTTAAAAAATCTAATAATAAATGGTGTCTCAATAAAGCATATCCCAAAGACGCATACATCTTCCCAATATTGATACCTTATTTGAAAATTCATCTAGGTTCAAATTACTTTCATTTATGGATGTATATTTGGGGTACAAACAAATTCCCATGCACCTAAGAGATCGCGACAAAACAATATTCACGACTGAGTCGGGGAGCTATTGCTACAACATAATGCCCTTCAAACTCAAAAACATCGGCGTTATCTACCA
This sequence comes from Cicer chorassanicum, assembly GCA_037974735.1. Lineage (NCBI taxonomy): Eukaryota > Viridiplantae > Streptophyta > Magnoliopsida > Fabales > Fabaceae > Cicer > Cicer chorassanicum. The sequence continues at coordinate 26,871,156 of JBBPBP010000004.1, forward strand.
GCGCGTGATGAACAAAGTGTTCAGAAACCAAATTGGAAAAATGCTAGAAATATATATGGATGGCATGACAATCATGTCTGAAAATGAGGTCGACCTCGCGTTCCATCTCTGCATAATCTTCGAAGAAATTTGAAAAAAAAAAAACATGAGGTTGAATCCCGAGAAATCTGCTTTTGGGGTACGAGCTTGAAAATTCTTAAGATTCTACCTAACCAAACGAGGAATCGAGGCTAACTTGGTTAAGTTTAAAGCGTTCATACAACGCCAACACTAGACTCTAAAAGAAAAATCCAAGTCGTTAGTGGCATGCTTACGGTCTTTTCAAGATTCAAAGCCAAATGTACCCATCATGCCCTCCCCTTATAGATGTTATTAAGGAAAAAAAATGACATTACAATGGACAAGCAAGTGCGAAGTCGCATTAACCCAGTTGAAAGAAATCCTTTCGCAACTGCTAGTTCTATCCCGACTAGTCATAGGAGAAACACTTTACCTATACATTGCCATTTCATCAGAAGCAGTAAGCGCAAACTTAATTTGAGAAATGGTCGAAGGACTAAAACCCATTTGTTTTGTCAACAAGCTTAGATATCAACAATTGGAGAAAGTCACTCTGGCATTGCTCGTCGCAGCTAGGAGAATGGGACAATATTTCTTAGCTCAGACGGTCGTGCTCAGGACGAATCAACCGATTTGAGACATCCTCTATAAACCCGACCTCGCGGGAAGAATGAAGAAATGGTCAATGGAACTCATGGACTTTGATATCAACTTTGAATCAAGGAAAGCTATAAAAGCCTAGGCCCTCGTTGACTTCATCGGAGAAATGACACTAGCGTCATCCAAGCCAATGGTTAAGTGGACCATCTTTGTTGATGGATCTTCCAACACTAAAGGAAGTGGAGCCAACATATTACATGAAAACAAAGAATGTCTAGTTGTCGAAGCCTCCCTTTTCATTTCCAATATCTAATAATCAAGTAGCGTATGAGGCTTGTATTGCCAGTTTGGGATTGACATATGAATTTGGTGCCGACAAGGTCATTTTAAACACGAACTCACAACTTGCGTCTCCCAAATCAACGAAGATTATCAAACGAAGGACCGAACGCTACAAAGATACCTCACATAAGTGAAATAAATAATGGCTAAATTCAAAAAAATTACAATCGAGCATATTCCTTGTGAACAAAACACAAGAGGCAACGTTTTGTCAAAGTTAGCTACCATGGAGGCAAGAAATGCACCATTCAGAAGTTCATTCATTTCCCCAACATAGGAGAATCTATGATGACAATTGAATTCGGGGAATCCCTTTCAAAGCATAATTGGATGTCACTGATCATCAAGTATATCCTTAACGGGATACTCCTATTTTACAGGACCAAGGAAGCGAAGGTGAAGCGCCAATCTTGCTCTACACATCTCAAGAACTCTATACATAAGGGGACTGTCACCCCCTCGACAACGTGCTCAAAGAGATACACCAGGGCATGTGTATACACCACCTAGGAGGAAAAACCTAGCCAAAAGGGTCTTACGTGTTGGATACTAATAGCCAACAATTCAAGAAGACGCCAAAATATACATCCAGAAATGCGACAAATGTCAACACCATGGGGATCACCACTTAGCTCCACCAATGGAGCTCACCACACAAACCTCACCATGGCCCTTCATGTGGTGGCAAATGGACATACTCAGACCTATCCCACTGGCACCGAACAACTAAAATTATTAATAGTAGCAGTCGATTACTTCACCAAATAGATCGAAGCCGAACCACTAGCAATAATCACAACATCGAACATAACGAAATTCTTGAAGAAAAACATACTAACCAGGATCGGCATCCCCCAAGTCATCACAACGGATAACAACATGCAATTCTTTAACAAAAAATTCCAGGAACTCCTCGTAGAGCTAGGAATAAAGCAGCACTTTACATCCGTCGAACATCCACAAACGAACGAACATGCTAAGACCTCCAATCGCGGCATCTTCCCATAATTAAAAGGAAGAATAGAAAATGCTAAAGGAAGATGAAGTGAAGAGCTCCCCGTTGTCTACTGAACAACACCCCACTTCACCACAGGTGAAACCTTGTTCCGGTTAACGTATAGGGTCGAGGTCGTCGTTCCCATAAAAAAACATAGAATTAAGTGGGAGGATCACATACCCACTAGATCCCTAAACAAATGAGGACGAACTATGCAACAAACTCAATTTTGTTGACGAAGTCAAACATGCAACTCCACTAAAAGAACACGACATCAAATAAAAGGTGGCCATCAAATACAACAAAAGAGTACTTTGACGCAACTTTGAAGAAAACGACCTTGTCCTATGCGAGATTCTTAAAACCAATTGCAAAGGAAAGCTATCGTCTAACTTGGAGGGTCTATATCCAATTGATACAATTATCGAAAGAGGAGCCCACATCCTAGAAACCATTTCCACCAAACCTGTTCCCTGAACCTGAAATGCATCCAAGATAAAGTGATACTACAACTAGAACTTAGATATCCAAACGGATACGTTAACACAAATTTACATAGTCGAGTATAAGCTCTTAAACAAACCATGAGTTAATGTACACAGATAGGTTAGCACAAACATGCACAATTTAGTATAAACTCTTAAACTAATTTTAAGTTAAAGTACACAGATATGTTAACACAAACTCGCATAGTTGAGTATAAACTCTTAAAAAAAATTGAAGTTAGTGTACACAGGTACGTTAGCACATTCTTACATAGTCGAATATAAACTCTTAAAAAAATTTTAAGTTAAAGTATACATATATTTTAACACAAACTCGCACAGTCGAGTATAAACTTATAAACAAATTTTAAGTTAATTTGCACGAATACGTTAACACGAACTCGCGCAGTCGAATAAAAACTTTTAAACCAATATTGAGTTAATATGCGTAGACATTTTACCATAAACTTGCATAATCAAGTATAAACTCATACAAAAATATTTAAGTTATCGCACTCGCTTAGTCGAGTATAAACCCCGATAACAAATTTTTGGATTATAACACGTATACCTAAAGTCATGCAGTTGAATATCAAAACTTAAAGTAAATTTCAAAGAGAAAGGACACACATATGTTTAAATAAAAAAGTATGATGTCTACTTGACCACAAAAAGGGCCGAGATGATTACAAAATGGCCATCATGACGTGAGTTATAATAGATACTACATAAAATAAGAAGGCTAATTATGTGCGACGAAGGGTGGAGTCGGCTTCACAACTTCCCCATTCACAATGATCTTGGCCTAATCCAACCCATTCAATATAAGCTCAACACTTGGATTCAAGGCAGTAATCTGAGCAATCGTGTTATCAAACGATTCCTCGTTAGACTTTACCACATCATCTTCCAATGTGTCGATGGAGGCCTTACCCTCTTTCTCAACTTCCTTAAGTCTATTGACCTCCTCTTTAAGCGCAACAACCTCATATTTTCTCGACTTCAGCACCATAACAAGCTCGCCGTTTTTATTCATTTGAAACTCTTGGATGAGGGACAACACCCCTTTCTCATTCGTCAATAAATCGACAACTTTTAGTTCAACATTTTCCAAGATCACCCCCGACATAAAATCTTCGGCTTACTCTCAAGATCCATTATCTTGGTTTGGAAACCAATATTTTAGACCTCACATCTTCGGATCTGTGCATAGAGGTTCTCGACCTCTTTGCAATCTTCACCATTCACCATCATATGAGAAAGAGACAAAAGTCACAATGCCAAAGGTAATTTAGCTTCGAAAGCCTTCTTATGACCATTAGCCCCATGATCTCGTAATACAGTCAAATCAACAAGTTGCACAGAGATGTTGGCTACCTTAGAGGCACTCGTGTTAGCACAAACAACGTGTAAAATCGACGGCCTCACTAGAAAGGACCTTTGCCTTCTTGTGTTTGGCCTCTAGAAATTTCAATTAGACTCTTTGACTGAGATTTCTTGAACAACTTCGTCCCTAAAAGTCGAGGTAGCAGTCGGAGTAAGGACAACAACATCATCAAATGATGCATTAATCATTCAGACTGGCGTCGCGTTCGTAGCAGCTGGAGAAGTCACCCCTCTGTTCTTTTTCCTTCTTTTCTCCTCCAAAACATTCGCCCTTTGCAATGCAATCATCTTTCCAAAAACAAAGGAATATTGAAGTGAGAACGATGAAACAAAATAAATTAAATACACAAAAAACTACGGTAACAAAACATACTCAACAATTCATCAGCTTCCTCTTAGCACCGATAAGAAACCAACTTGTGGATTTGTAGGTATCTATGTTCAACGGAGATATTACCATCACAATTCACAACCTCTGTTTTTAGGGATTTCACGAGTAAGGTGTTCCGATTCAAAGCCTCCAAGACACTAAGGTCTTTTAGTTTGGTAATCATCCCTCTCTTGTTTCGAAAATGCCTATTCAACCAAAAGAAGGGAATATGGGTGTGACATTCTCAATGATCTCCCATCCCTCGTCGACAAGAGTTAAACAATCATTGTCGAGAAGCACTTCACAGATCACTTCGCTTTCCTTTGCCTTTTCGATCAATGGGTGTATCACGTAGTACCTATCATTGAAGCCACGAAGGGAATCCATTTACAGAGAGAACATGCTATTTGGTTGTTTAAAGAAGACCCAATTTTGACCAGTGGTGTCTTCATTAGAAAAAAGACCAAAGATTGAAAAAAAATAAACCGATTATAGGTATCGTGTTCACATAGCCGCACACCCACTGCAAAGCCTTAATGTATGCTAACGAGTTCGAATGAATGTGAGAAGAACACATATCCAAATGTTGAAACACGACATTCTTGAAATCCCGTGAAAAGCCCATATCTTTAAAAATGAAATCGTAAGCAGGGATCGTTATCATAGGATACTCGAAACCGATCCATTTATTGTCGCCAAAAGCCAAAGCCTCCCAATCTCCCGCGCTCATCCCCACTTCCGTAAAATAGTCCCCAACACCTTTCATAAAGGTCAATATCACCTCTAGTGACTTCCGAACTACCAATTTGAAACTTTCGTCATTTTATTGAGAATACTAAGTCGTACAACGTGTGCTCTATTTTCACCATGTCAACCTGAATTAATTCAACATCCAAATTATCATTTCAATCGTTGTTTTAGAAATGAAAGGGTCAAAGGGAGAACCACCATGCCAATACGCAGCTGACACGAAGGAGCAGTGGAACCATCATCGAGCGCCACTGCATCAGAGATAAAATTAAGTCATCCAACTTAAAGTTTCCTTAAATAAACCACTAAATTATGTAAAACTATCTACACCAGAAGCAAAAACCTTCATTTTGGAGAAAACACCCCAAGCGGTGGGAAACTAACCCACCACCATAGAAAGCCTCTGATGGAGCAAAACAAAAAAGCTAAACAAACCAAATAAAGACTTTCAAGGATCTAAGAATGACTAACCAAGAAGATTGAAAACTTTGAACTTAATATGAACCTGGAAGACACCGAAATGACCGAGAAACACGAACTAAAACCTTTGGTTTGCAGAATCGGAGAGTGCAAAAAGAAGAAGGACATGGTCACGAAAATGCAAAGTCCCTCCAAAATTCTAGAACAACTCCTTATATACTTGATGTGATCCAACAGTGAAAATTCAAAATGCGCAAACCAACGGACACAATCACGCCTCGAAACAACACAAATTTAAAATGAACAATCATAGGTATCACCTCGCGTCACTTCGCTAACCCCTCAAGTCCCTCCAACTAAAAAAATTAAACCACCAACAATCAATCCTTGGAAACAGACAAACTTCCGATGTTAGGTATGTTTTAGTTCGACAACCAATCAACTAATATGACACCTTTTTTTACACGACGACTACAAAGTTAAACAGATACCCTAAACACATCGGGTACATATTGTGGATGAAAACAAAGAATTCCATTCCCTGTTGATAACAAACCAACTTTAGCTTGTTGGTTTTAAAAATTAGTCAAACATCTTCCACATCAAACATGCTTCCCTATATCAGAGAACCTTTCTATACAACTTAGGGGGAAACTGTTCCTGACTGGCACAAGGCCAATCGACCTTTTACATCGACCCGACCCATCACATTAATCCATATTAGATAACTAGGGTTTTCTACCCTAACGGCTAGACCTATTGACAACTGTCTCAAAACGGGACCCCCTTCAAACCCTCTTGCAATAATGGTCAATCAATATCATTGTTTCCCTTCGCGTTGCAACTTCCACTTATATAAATTGTTCCTCTAACACCCAAAAAAGTACACACATTTTCTCATCCCAATACCTCTTACTTTCCTTGAATCAATAACTAATTGAGTGTTAGAGTGTTTGCTGGTACCACCTTCTTTCAACGAATTTCGTCTATCCTAACGAAGTCGACCATTGTCCTCGGTCTAATTCGGACCAGTTATATATATTATGAGCATCAATGTGTTTGTGTAGGTGTTTTTGCATGCAACAACATCGAAGAAGCAAGTGATGCAATTGAAGATGAGAAATATTGAATGGTGGATGAGGAAAAAGAATTTGCCGCAGGGGTTTCGACAACGTGTGCGTAACTATGAAAGACAACGTTGGGCTGCTATGCGTGGTGTTGATGAATGTGAGATGACCAAAAATCTTCCGGAGGGCTTAAGAAGAGACATCAAATACCATCTCTGCTTAGATTTGGTTAGACAGGTCACAATTCTTAACTATTTCTTACTTGTTTGTTATTAAAATCTAAAATTGTAGTTTTGATCCCTCTGTTTTTACCAATTCATGGAATTGATTCTCTATTTTAAAAATCGTCAGTTTTGGTTCATCCCTCATATTTTTGAACTAAAAAATGATGATTTGACATATTTTAAATTATGTGGCATAAGATTTTATGATATAGAACTATCTAGATGCATTAATTATTCATATGTCAATAATTAAATTACAAAAATAAAAAAATTTCGAGGTAGAAAGTTAAGTATTTTGAGGATTTTATTGCGATTTTATTAGTGTTAATCATTCTACATCATCGTATCATAAACCACATTATTTAAAGTTTGTTACATCGCTATTTTTTAGTTAAAAAATCAAAATAAGAGACTAAAATTGTTAGATTTTGAAGGACTTAATTGATGAATTGATAAAAATATAATAATTAAAATTGCAATTAAACCTAAAATCTATTATCTATATTTTACCAAAAAAAATCTATTGTCCATCAATTCACTTCAAAAAATTTATTGTTAGGTTTTTTTTTTCATTTATGTTACTCGAATCTGACATACTTAGATCATTTGCAGTTTTTATTTTCGTAATTTTTAGAAATACTAGTTCACAACTATTATTTTTGTTTTTTATTTGGTAACTTTTGTTATTCATCCATGGTATAGAATTCTATCGGCCCAGTCCAAATTAGGGGAAATTGGACTTGACTAATCTGATCATATCCAGGTACCATTGTTTCAACATATGGACGAGCTGGTTCTAGAGAACATATGTGACCGAGTAAAATCTCTTATCTTCACAAAAGGAGAAACAGTGAGCTCCAAATCTCTCTGAATCTATATTTTGCAAAATATAGATAATAGTAAATGTTTAATACAATTAGTAGTTCAACTATTTAATTAAAGTTAAATAACATATGTATGCTAGCTATTAGTTATTAGTTAGTGCCGGAATGTCACCTATCAATCAAGTCTACTTTGATCATATCATTTATTGTTATAAGCAAATTATTTAGACTTATCAAATATATATTGTAAATTTCAACAAATATACGGAAGCCATAATTATTTATAAAGTTACTGATCGGTTATTATAAAAATTTTTATATGTGTAGTTTATCTTTTGAAAATATCGAATCCACGATTGAAAATATCGATTCCTTAACAAACTTTTAATTTTTAATTGTTGGTGAAGGCTTTTCGCGCTTGACTTAGAAAGCATTTGAATTGGGAAGATTCAAGTATAACTGAATTGAGGTGTTAACATAGTTGAAATGGGAATAAATCATACTGATATATATGCACTATTGATTTTGATTAAAAAGGCCTGTATTAATATTTATTTTAAGAAAAGATGGTCTTAATTAAGGTAGAAAATTAGTTATGAATTGAATTATGATGCAGATAGCGAGAGAAGGAGACCCAGTTCAAAGAATGCTTTTTGTAGTAAGGGGTCACCTTCAAAGTAGCCAAGTTCTGAGGGATGGGGTGAAAAGTTGTTGTATGTTAGGACCAGGAAATTTTAGTGGAGACGAACTCCTTTCATGGTGTTTGAGAAGGCCCTTTATAGAGCGTCTTCCACTATCAACATCAACACTTGTCACACTTGAAACAACTGAGGCTTTTGGTCTTGAAGCAGAGGATGTGAAGTATGTCACACAACATTTCAGGTACACATTTTTGCCTCATTTTGTAAGTTAATGCTCTTTATTGTAAGTGGCGCATTGATTATTTTTGTTCGGTTTTGGAGAGAAAAAAAATACCTACATCCCTATAGTTTATAACGCTTAAGACATATTTATGGCTCGTTTGATGGATAGTACAAGAGACATGATAAGAATAAATTATCATATTTTGAATCTATCAACCAACAGAATATAATATGTTAACCGAGAACTCTATTTTATCTTGTCTCTTTAGTTGAAATTTATATTCTGAATATGAGTTTGATTAAAAACTAGTAAGATATGATAAGAAGAGTAATTTATTCAATTACCCTTATAAAATATAATTTAAAATATAAAATTGAAATATAATAAAATATAATCTAAAATATAAAAATATAAATCTAATTAAATATAAAATAATTAATAGAATTGGATCTTAAACTTAAAAATAAAATATTAATAAGTAATTTAAAAAATGTATATGATTTTATCACAAGAATAATTTTGTCCTTTTATATAATTTATCAAATTAGCATTCAAATTTATAAAAATATGAAAATTAATTAAAATTTTAAAATAAATGTAATTTGTTTACAAGGATATTTCTGCTATTTACATATAATATATATCATTTCTTTATTTATATTCTATCAAATAAAATAGAATTATTTAGTTACTCATGATTTTTTAAAAATATTTAAATTGTTTATTTAGTAGTGTCAATGGATAATTTTTTATTAATTTATAATATTTAAAATATAATAAGTTATTTTTTTTAAATTAGTATGTAATTATTTACAATGGCAATTTTGTTATTTAAATATAATATATATTATATTGATGAGATGTGTACCAAATACATGACAAAATAAAATGTTATCACGTTGGTTATCACGTGTATATCAAACATTGGATATGATAATGTTTATCCTGTCACTATCATATCATATCCTTATTCAGTTTTATATCATATCTTGACTCTATCATATACTACGCGTCAAACAGACCCTTAATACTTCTCTTTGATAATTGTTTTTTTTTCACGAGTTTGAGTCCATAGCGTTTTTGATAAGTTATTTGTAGTAACATTTGAGCATATAATTTTAGCTTTTTTTTCTTTTCGGTTTATCCTCATTGTCTTAATCGAATCTTTTATATACTACTTAAAAATATATTTTTTTTATGTCATTCTATACTTTTCAACTAATGTAACCACTAATATTATCAAATATTTCAAATTAAATCAAATAACTTATTAGTTATCTATTATTAGCTAACTTATCCATTATCCACTATAAACTCATTTGCTATCAGTTAATTTATCTTTTTTTTCTCTATTTTTGCCAAAGAAAGCTGTAGAATGCGTCATAAGTAGACTTTGATTTGATGGATCTAGATTTTTGAATTTCCTTAGATAGTTTAAAACTACTTTAAACTTTAATTTTGTATTGTGGTTAGAGTGTAGTACCTTATACCACTCTTATTTATTGTTAATATAACACTTTGATGATTAAAACTTTTAATTTTTAGGTACACATTTGTGAAGGAAAAGGTGAAGAGAAGTGCTAGGTATTACTCACCTGGATGGAGAACTTGGGCTGCAGTGGCCATTCAATTAGCATGGAGAAGGTACAGACATAGGTTGACTTTGGCTACATTGTCATTTATAAGACCTAGGAGGCCTTTGTCACGTTGCTCTTCCTTGGGAGAGGATAGGCTTCGTCTCTACACAGCTTTGTTAACTTCACCAAAGCCTAATCAAGATGATTTTGACTTTTAAGATCAAGATGCTCGTGTGGATAAAGTACCCAAAATCCAATTATTTGATATTATATTATTTTTACATATTTAATTATTTTTGTGTAAATTTAAATTTTAGATCAATTTTATCATATGGGTACCGTGTTATCCGATTTTTTATGGTTGAAATAATTTTGTAAAAAAACAAATATATGAGCGTATTGTGTTTATTATCCTTTTAAATGAAAAATGGGAAAAATAATTTTATTGAATGATACAAGTTAGATAAATGATGATCATTGTAGAGAAATGAATGTTCCAAATGGTGCAACTTGAAGATAAATCCCTTAACCCTTCTATCCCCACCTAATTTTTATATTATTATTATTATTATTATTATTATTATTATTATTATTATTTTTTGTTTGTTCTATAGAAACCATAAGACTCCATTTGAGAATGAGAGGGTTTTGGAAAAAGGGGAGGAGAGAAAAAGAGGAAATGTTAAAAGTATAAGAGAATTTTAGTTATTACTCTTTTAAATAGTTAGTTAGCTCTTTACTGATCATCTACTAACTCAGATGTCTTGTATTCATCCACTAACAACAAGTATCCTCTAGTTGACTTTGTTTCATATCACAATTTGTCTCCTAATCATATGCATTTCACCCTTAATGTCTCTTCTTATGAGGCTGCCATGAATGATGAGAATGAAGGAGAATTGTCCAAGCGAAATTGATTGCTCTCATGAACACTTACCTCCTTCCTAATAACAAGAAGGCCATAGGCTGTAAGTGGATTTTCAAGCTGAAATTTCCCGCTGATGGGACAATAGAATGACGCAAGGTCCAATTAGTAGTTAAAGGATTCACACAAACCGAAGGCATAAACTATTTGGAAACCTTTAACCCCATTGTTAAGATGACAACCATTTGGGTTTTGCTAGCTTAGGAAACTTCTCAAAATTGGCACCTTTGTCAATTAGATGTTAACACAACATTTCTTCATGATGATTTAAAGAAGTGTACATGAAACCCCTACCTGGCCTTACTTTCCATGTTGCTAATTTGGTGTGAAAACTTCAAAAATCTTTAGATATTTTGAAACAAGCTAGTCGTCAATGAAATATTAAACTTATTAAGACCCTTCTAAAGACTGGTTTGACTCAACTCAAGTCAGATTATTCCTTATTTACTAATTTTGCTTCCACTGACTTTACAACCATCTTAGTATACGTTGATGACTTAGTCTTAGCTGACACTGACCTACAACAAATTAATGTTGTAAACCCTACTTGACATGAAATTCAACCTCAAGGACACTTTAAAATATTTTTTGGGATTTGAAATAGCACGCACTAAAGAAGATATTTCCCTTTGTCAAATGAAGTATTCTTTAAATTTGTTATAGCAATCTCCTTGTTGTCAAGCCTTGCAACACTCTAATGGAGCCAAACATGAAATTACACAAAAATCTGAGAACTCCCCTTTCAACACGTATTACTTATAGAAGTTTGGCTGGTAAACTGTTCTATCTAACACACTCTGGACCTGAAATTCCCTTTGCAGTTGGCAGATTAAGTCAGTTTTTGGATTCCTCCACTAATATTCATTTACAAACTGCTCTACGAGTGTTTAGATTAATCAAAACTAGCATTGGTCTTGGCCTACTCTTAAGCTCTTCTTCTCCTCTTATTTTATTTTATGGTACCGTGGTACTTGGTTTTTTTTATGAAAACGAAAGAATTTTATAAAAAACATAAAATAAAATATGTGGACATGTGTTTATTATCTTTTGAAATTAAAAATGGGAAAAAAAAAGTTTATTGGATGGTGATACTAGTTAGATAGACATAATCGACCATGAACATGTGCAGACATATCAACTGCACATGGCCCAATTTTTTTATGATAATTATAGGAACCCTAAAAAATACTACTAAAAAGAAAAAGTTTACATGTACTATAGGGCCCAAAAATAAAAAGATCTAGAATTGAGAAACAGAAACATATTTTTTTAAAAAAGAAACAAAAAAAAAAAGAATCAAATTTTCAATGTTATAGATGTTATTTACAATTTTTTTGTTTTTTTTTTTATGTTATTTACAATTAAAATAAAGAAATATTATTTTTTTTATAAATTTTTTAAAATTAGAACAAGACATTTAAAATGCATGAGACGGTCCTGCAGGTAGACGATGATCGTTATGGAGAATTGAATGTTTCAAATGGTCTCAAAAAAGGGGAATCCTTAACCCTTCTATCCCGATTTTATTATTATTATTATTATTATTATTATTGTTATTATTATTTTGTTTTTTTAATAGGAAAACACAAGGCTCCATTTGGAAGTTTGAGGGAATGGAATGGTTTTGAAAAGAGGGAAGAAGAGAAAAAAAAATATTTTTCGTTATTTAAGAGAGTTTTTCTGTAGATGAGAAAGAGATACATATGACTAATTGGTAGAGGACAAATTTAATTATTTAAAATAAAATAAAGACAAGCATTTGGATGTTGCAAAGAGAGATTGTGGACTTACTAATATAAGAGAAAAGAAGAAAATAGTGCTCCGTAAACAAGATTGAGTGAGAAGAAATCAAAATGTTTGACCAAGGCAGTAACAAAGGGAAAAACACGCATTGAGCATGTTGACCGTCTCTACACCATATTTGTGCACCAAGGCATGCAAACATACAAGATTAGAACGTAATGTCGAAAGACATAGTTTAAACTTAGGATTATGTGACAAACATGTATGTCACTAACCATTTTTAAAAAATTCTATAAATAGTCGTCGAAAACTTTGTAAATCAAGTTACTTATTTACTTTTTTTCACTACGCGAAAAATAGCATTTTACAGCGCTTCTTTTAAGCCCTTTACAGCACTGTGGTTTCTAGCGCTGTTAAAAGATACAACAACGCTATTTAAAATAAAAAGCGCTATAATAGGTGGATATAAAAGCGCTAAATGCGCTTCTTTGTTGTACTAGGTTTACATTGCTATTTCCAAAAGCACTGTAAATCTCTTCAAAAAACGCGGTGCTTGTTGTACTAGGTTTGCAGTGCTTTTCTTATAAGCGCTATAAATCTCTTCTAAAAACGCCCTGCTTGTTGTATTAGATTAAAACCGATTTTTCAAAAAAGCGCTGTAATAGGTGCATTCTTATACTAGTTTTTTTATTCTAAAAAGCGCTGCTTGTTGTACTAGTTTTACAACGCTTTTTCAGAAAAGCGTTGTAATAGGTGGTTTCTTTTACTAGTTTTATAACGCTTTTGTAAAAAAAAACGCTATAATAGGTTCATTTTTATATTAGTTTTATTAAAATGCGCCGTAAATGGAATTTTTAAAATAAACCTTGTTTGTATAAACATGTCTTTTATGGAAATTTTTTTAAGAAAGCGTTGTCTTTTAATTTTTTTTCCAAAATCATATTCATCAAGCAATTGATATTGACACAATTACTATATTTTTCATTTAAACAACAACAACAACAATCAATTCATATATACAGCAACAATCAGTACAACAATTACATATATTTCAGTACTATTTTTTACATATTCCCAGCAACAATCAGTACAACAATTACATATATTTCAATCAATACTATTTTTTTTATATATACAGTAACAATCAGTAAAACAATTACATATATTTTAGTACTACTTTTTACATATCCACAACAATACTATTTTTTTTTACATATTTCCAGCAATAATGCCAATCTCAAAACCTGCAGCAGTTCAGTTTCCCAACAAATTAAATAATTTTCAGTTCGATCACATACTGACACCAGTCTTCCTTTATTTCAGTTAGATCATTTTCAGAGTATGTTGGACTGAAATGGTCAAAGTACTGTGCGATATAATATTTGAACATAAATAAGTTAGAATCAAATATATACATAGTTTATATATGAAAATCAAAATATAATGAACATATCGTACCGTTTCTGGAATTATATTTTGATTCATATCAACAATCTCCTTCATGAATCGCAATATATAGTACCTGCAATCTATATTGTTAGTTTGACGAGGGCACTATAAAATAAAACATATAAGTCAATAAATATTTGTGCATTGATTGTAAATGAAATTTTAAAGGCATACAATTAAGTTCTAACAAAAATTTCAAACCTTTATTGGAATCCATGTGATGTTGTTTGACTTTTGCTTCGACACTATAACACCCCTTTGAGCTCGGAAAACTTGTAAAGCACTATCAAATAAATGTGATTATTATTCTATTAACAAACACTATCAAGTAATTCTTCATACTCATCTCCGAAAATAGCTTTCCCGATGCTTATGATACGTGAATCATTGCTGTCCATATTCGTTTTTGCTTGTATGTCAAGACACGACCCAAATCGAGCAAGGCATGGATGACTTATTTTAGGAGCAGCAACTGATTTTCCACAATCTAGTTTTTGAATTTTGGCAGCTTTATTACAATCCAATTTTTGAAGTTTGCCAGCTTTATTTTTACCACGAACATGTAGCTGTGGTGCGGCTTTATTCTGGCAGGTTTGATGTGCGGGTGGTTTTGATTGAATATGAAAAGAGGTTAATCAGTTTGTTAGTTAATTGAATCTGAAAAAATGAGGTTAATCTGAAAAAAATGTCAAACCTTTTCTAGTGACGTGACTGACTCGATACAAGGAATCTTCTTATCATTCCCTTTAGACTTTGTATGAATCTAAATAAATGTGAAATTAAAGTTAAGAGCGAAAAAAAATCAGCAATTAAATATAATCAATCATAATCATATATCGTGCAATTAAATATACATATCAATTAAACATACCTTATCTAGGCCAAAAAGATTTTTGGGCATGCCACGTAACTACCTATTGCTTCTCCTAAATACTTCATTTCTCCATCGTTGTCGGGTATAGGCAACGGTGCATTTGGTTCAAAAGCAATCACGGGTGATACTTTGACATGGCCGACAGGGATCAGAGTGTTGTGCAATACTTCTCCCAATGTATTGTACAAAGTTCCTTTTTCAACCATGCGATGAGTAGGGGAGGATAAATATAGCAAGCAAGTATAGACACCCTAAATCAATGGTTAATACATAAGTATGTGAAACAATTAGGTTGAATGAATTTCTTATTTTATTAAGTAATTAATTACCTCTGGAAGACTTTTACGACCAATGTTGCAACTAGCGTTTTCACTCTCTATTTGTATTTCACGTTGGAGCTTTAGAAGTTGCTTTTATTTATTCATCTTCACCACGAATGCCACTTGCTCTATTAGGATTTTCAGCTTCTCTAGTACTTCCTCATTAGATGGATTTGTGCGTTTCTCTTGTGAAAAATAGCTTTTTGGAGTTACGCCAAATTCTTTACCCCTCACATGGCCAGAATATTCAGGAACATTAAATACTTTACCAAGTATGTCCCTGCAGCTAACTTGTTTATTGTCCTCTTGATTTTCAGAACTTTGTTCTAGATTGTCCTAAAATACATGTAGGATTAAAATGATAAGTTCAATATCTTTTTTAAAATATAATATTAAAAAATATTAATGTGATAATATACTTACACAAAGTCGTATCACTTGTTGAACTTTTTCATTATCAACAATTCCATCTTTATTCACACGAGTCTCTTTCCACAAAATATGACGACCCAATGGTTGATCGGATTGCGTCTCTTGTAGCTATTCGTTAAGACATAAACAAAAGCTATTCGTTAAGATAATAAACAAAATATTAGTTAGAAACTATAGTTTATAATGTACCACATTATATAAAAGTGATGTTTACTTACAATTTTTTGCTCTAAACGTGCATACCGCATACGCGATTTTTTGTATGGATGGATTGGATTTTTGGCCCTCTTGCGATTTGTCGTACTTATACTCTATATTAAAAAAAAAAAAACAATCGTGTAAAAATTTAAAATACGCTATGAATATGAATAATAAAACACAAATGCTAATAAATTAATCACTTACGACATAAGCGAGGTCTGCACGTTTAGCTACAAAAACGCCATATTCTTCATTTGATATAATAGTGTTTATATATTTTTGGAGCTTCAACATTCACATTACCATCACGATCTCTTAAGTAGCAATTTGACTGATGAAATCTAAATCCCCTATGTATTTTTCCGGCAACTCTTAGCATGTAATTTTTTCTCACCTCATCAACATCAAAAGCTGACTACAAACCAAATAAAGATATAGTTTGAGTAAAAGTATTTCAATGGAAAAAATTATAAGTAACAAAAAAGTGGAGTAAAAAAATTGCTTGTATATCTTTCCATAATATATCTTTAGCATCCTTCAATGCTTTATCTCTCCAATCGTCAATTGTAATTGGGATATTTTGACGAACAACTGCCCCAATATAACTTACCATCATGGAACTGTTGGGCTCAATTGGCTGACCACTTTCATTCCATCCCACTTAATAAACTCACAGAGTAAGTACATGCATGCTTTCAAAAAAGACAAAAAATAAACAGCAAACAAAGTATAATATACCTCAAATTTAATGTCATTACTTCTTTCTTTGATGACCTTTTGCATAATGGTTGCACCACGTTTAACTTCGTTTTCATAACTCTTAATGTTGACAACTTCCTCATTTTGACGATCTAAATCATTGTTGGAATCCATTTATCTACAACAAGTTCAACATGTAGTTCAGTATATAACTTCAACAAGTTCAACATGCAATAGTCTACGTACGTAGCAGTATAAGTTCAACATGCAGTTTAGTGACAACAAAAAATTAATAAATACAATACCTGAAGAGTGCGAAGAAATACGTAGGGTTCGTAGGTTTACAGCTTTGCTTAAGAAGGAACAACGAGAAGAGTGCGCAGAAATACGAATGGTTCGAAGGACATAGTAGGGTTCGCAGAAATATGTAATGAGTGTTTGTATGGAGTACGTAATGTTCGTAGGGATAGTAACGAAGATGGAGATGGTTTGCAAAGGAGATAGTTCACAATAGGGTTCTTAGGGATAGTAGGGTTCGCAATGAGGAGGAAAATGAGGAGGTTTCACAATGCCAATAGTTCGTAGGGAAGATTACGTAATGAAGAGGAAACTGAAGCGGTTTACTATAATCAAGTTACTTATAAAACCCTATTACAACGCTTTTATGAAAGCAGTTTACAGCGTTTTTCCAAAGAGCGCTTTAAAAGACCTCCTGATTATTTTTTTTTAGAGCCTTTTAAAGCGCTTTTCCAAAGAGCGCTTTAAAAGATCTCCTTATTTTATTTTTTAAAAGCCTTTTCAGCGCTTTTTTAGAAGCTTTTTAAAGCGTTTGTCCCAAAGCGCTGTAAACGACCTCCTTATTTTATTTTTTTTAAAAGCCTTTTACAACGCTTTTTAGAAGCCTTTTAAAGGGCTTGTCCAAAAGCGCTGTAAACGACCTCCTTATTTTATTTTTTTAAAAGCTTTTTACAACGCTTTTCCAAAAAGTTCTTACCTCATTAGTTTATTATGTGCAAGCGTTTTGTGACCTGTTTACAGCGCTTATTTAACAAGCGCTTTAAAAGATCTCCTTATTTTATTTTTTAAAAGCCTTAAAAAACCCTGTCAAAAAAAGGCTTTAAAAGGCCTCCTTATTTTTTTTAAAGGCTTTTTATAGCGCTTATTGACAAAAGCGCTGTAAAAGTACAAGTTTATGTTCAGTTCAGTTCAAGTTAAATATTTTAAATTACAATTTAAGTTCAGTTTCTGTAAAATGCTAAATAATAAGTAAAAGAATACCTATATTTGGATGTTTTTTCTTCCTAATAATTAGTTAAAATGAACTCAGTACTCAAACAAAGCAGAAAATCAGTTTTGGCATGTCAAACACTTAAATTACATGAACTTAGTATAAAAAACTAAGATCAAGCTAAATATAAGCAGAAAATAAGTATAAGCAGAAAATCAAAAACAGTTCAAGCTAAAAACTAAAATGCTCAATTCTGGCAGATCAAACAATTAAATTACATGAACTCAGTTTAGATTACATGGCTTATATAAAACACTTAAACAAATTAAGATGCCCTTCTTCTTTTCCTGGTGGGATTCACATTTGTTTGTCCCTTAACGATACAAAACGATGGATTAATCCAAATTCCCTCATCATGATCATCTCTAAGATATAAACCATCATCAGTTGAATCAATTTCATGTGGTTGTGATGTTGCAAAGAAAAAATCATTACCAACATCTTCATCGTTATTGTTATCATCACTTATTTTATTGGTCGATAGGACAACGGATCATTTATCATCAGCAGGATCAGTGACATAAAGCACTTGTTGAGCTTGTGACGTAAAAATAAAATCGACAAGCTAGAACCCTGACTCATCAATCCTAACGCCATTATTATTATCAACCCACTTGCAACCAAATATGGGAACACGAAACATTGTGTAGTCTAACTCCCATATGCGCTCGATAACCCCAAAATATGATAGATTTGCATATATTGGGTTTTTGTCTATTGCATTTGAGATATGCATCGCTTCAGCTACGAGAGTTACTCTACTATTTTGCATAGTGGTTTGATCATCTTGTTCTATGGTATAAAATGTGTAGCCGTTAATTACGTAACCGGTGTAAGAAAAGACATGTAAACTCGGACCGTTTGCTAGCCACCTCAATCTCTGTGAAATTGATTCGGGGTCTATATCAAACTTTAAGTTAATGTGATTTTTTAACCATGTTATAAAACTTCGATTGTGCTCTCGAGTTATCCAATTTTGATTCATATTCATGTTCAAACTAGATAACTGATCCATGTGTATTGTAACATACAGTTGAACCTCATCATCATTGTGCAGAACATACAATTGTGTCTGCTCCCACTCTGTCCTTTATATAGTCATTACTCTCTTTCCAATTGTCCCTTCTCCTGATATTCTTCCTGAATGATGAGACATGGGAAGCCCTATGGATTAAACATTGGACATATATTTAGTACAAAATTTAGCAGCTTCTTCGACAATGTACCGTTCAGCAATACAACCTTCTGGGCAACTTCTAATTTTTACGTACCCTTTTAATATTTTCATATATCGTTCTATCGAATACATCCATCTCATATAAGCTGGCCCACAAAGTTGTGTCTCCTTAATAAGATGAACAGTATGGTGTACCATTATATCAAAAAACGAGGGTGAGAAATACATTTCAAGCTCACACAAAGTAACAACAATTTCCCTCTGCAATGTCGGTAATTTTTGAGGATCGATCACTTTACTACAAATTTCCCTGAAGAAGAAACATAATTTAGTTATGGCTCGTCGAACTTTTTCAAGTAAAATGGAACGTATACCTATTGGTAGCAAATGCTCCATTAGAACATGACAATCATGGGTCTTCAAACCTTTTAAATTGAGGTCTTTCATACAAACTAAAATTTTAATGTTTGAAGAGTATCCTTCTGGAACATTAACTTCATGTAGAAATTTACATAATTTTTTTTTCCTTTATAGATAGAGTATGAGCGGCTGGAGCTAGATATGTGCGATTTCGTTTCTTTACGGGACCTAATTCATTTCTTATTCCCATATCGACCAAGCCCAATCTTGCATTGATGCCATCCTTAGACTTTCCTGGAGCATTGAGTAACGTACCAATAACACTATCAAATACATTTTTTTCAATATGCATCACATCGAGGAAATATCTTATATACAATGACTTCCAATATGGAAATTCAAATAAAATTGACTTTTTCTTCCACCCAGTTTTGACCATCTCTTCTACAAAAGGTTTACCAAATTTATTGGTTAAACCGTGTACTTTTTCAAGTATTTGATATCCAGTCGGTGCCAAAGGAGCTTTAATCTTCCTCTGATTTTCCATTGAATGCGTTTTTTCACCCACGATACTGATGACTATAAGGTAAAAATATACTATGTACAAGAAATACATTCTTCTTACAATGTTTCAACCGCATCCAATTTGTACAATCTTCACATATAGGACATGCACACTGACCTTTAATGCTATATCCTGATAAATTACCATATGCTGGGAAATCGTTAATTGTGCCAAACAACATAGCCCTCAAATTGAAATATTTTTTCTTATACCCATCATAAACTTCCACACCTGTCTCCCTCATATTTTTTAAATCTTCAATTAAAGGAGTCAAGTATACGTCGATATCATTCTCCGGTTGTTTGGGTCCATAAATTAACAGAGACAACATCATAAACTTAAGCTTCATACATAACCATGGAGGTAGGTTATAAATCAACAAAATCACAGGCCACATGTTGTGTGAGATACTTTGAAGACCATGTGGATTCATTCCATCAGTAGAAAGTGCAAGTCGTAGATTTCTTGACTCTCCCGAATTCAGGATATTCGTGATCAATTTTTGCCCATTGTGGAGAATCTGTAGGGTGTCGAAACTTTCCATCTCTAATTCTTTGATCTGCATGTCATGTCAAGTGTTTTGAATCTTCTTCACTGCGATAGATGAGCCTAAATCTTGGAATTATAGGAAAATACCACACGACTTTTGCTGGAGTAGATTACTTCTTCTTATATCGATAGGCATTGCATTTTGGACACGCCTTTAGTAATTCATATTCGTTTCGAAATAAAATGCAATCATTAGGACACACATGAATCCTTTCGTAACTCATGCAAATAGAAGAGTTCATTATCATCTGGAAACATATCTTTTAAGAGTGTTAATAATTATGTGAAGCTTTTATCAGACCATCCATTAATCTCTTTTAAGTTGTACAACTTTAATATCGTCTACAGTCTTGTGAATTTAATACAACCAGTATATAATGGTATCTCTGCATCACTCAACAAACTCTCAAACATTTTAGGACAATCCCGAAGATCTTCTTCAACTGCTTTTGCAATCTCCTCAACTCGGTCCCGCTCAAATGTATCTGTGTCGAAATCAGTTGAAGCATATGTCGAACCATTCGCAAAATTAATGTTCCCTTTTTTTTCTCACCATGTCTTATCCAACATGTATAACTTTGATCAATTCCATGCCATACTAAATGTCCTTCCAATTCATCTACTCTAACGCGTTTTCCAAAAGAACATTTTAAACAAGAACAAACGATTCGATTTGGATCTTTTGCATTCCATTTTCATACTCTTTTGACAATCGATTGGCAGACATCCATTTCCGGTCCATTTTATATGACCTATATAAATGCAGTTACACAAATAATAAGCTACTGATAACATTATACCAATCTATAGTACACATATCTAATATTGGAAAATGGAAACCAAGGTCCAAGTCTAATTTCAAAACAGAACAGTTCAACAAATTTCAAAAAAGAATAGATTTTATATGATTTATTATGTAACAATTTATTATTTTTAGTGACAACAACAAATTAATAAATACAGTACCTGAGACAATGTATCCAATTTGTTTTAAAGGAGGAGCAGTAGATGAGCGCACAGTAGAGGAGAGGAGGTTCGCAGAGTAGAGGAGATGAGGATTCGTAGGGTTAGGACAACGTATTAAATTTGTTTTTATTTATTTAAAGTGAATGATTTTTATTTAAAGTAAATGATTTTATAGCGCTTGTATAAAAAGTGCTCTAATAGGTCCTTTAATTATGTGAAAGTGCTTGTAATTTACAGCACTTTTACAAAGAGCGCTTTAAAAGCTTTGTAACATAAGGTGGGAGTGCTATATTTTACAGCACTTGTATACAAAGCGCTCCAAAAGTGCTGTAAACATTATGTTAGAGTGCTTCAATTTACAGCGCTTTTAACAAAAACGATGTAAAAGCGTTGTAAACATTATGTGCAAGTGCTATGTGACCTTATATGACCCTACAACAATGCTTGTAAAAAAAGTGTTGTTGTATCCTCCGTTAATTTTAAAATATTATACAACAGCGCTTGTATTTAATAAGCGCTATAAAAGGCGCGCAACAAAATGTGATTTTTGGCGTAATGTCTTATAAAATCACATCTAATGAAACGGTAAAAAAAATCAACGTACAACTCTTATGCATAGTATGCATAGATATTAATCTCTCTTTTTTTTTTATCTCACGTACAATCTTATTTTTACATAAAAATGTTTAATCTTTTCATAAAAAAACTAATTTTATTATATTTCCTTCACAATTTAGTTTGTTTCACAATAAAATACATAATATCTATAACTATAATAAATTTGAAACTTTTTTAATTTGGTGTAGTCTATTTTAAATTACTACATTTGTACTCTTAACACTTTTTTCAAGTAATACAATTAATGCTTAGTTAGATAATCAAATTGATTAACAAATAATAATGCATCAGCTTCTCTCAAATTCTAATTGTGATATAAATATTTATAAATAAAAAAATATTTAATATATA
>JBBPBP010000004.1:26893864-26915346 GCA_037974735.1 Cicer chorassanicum
GATAGAAAATTATTTGAGTTTGAAACTAGGTTGAGAAAACGAAGGAGAAAGAAATTTTCGCTATGCACTAGTAGTATTTATAGGTAATTAATTTGGAGATAAAAAGAAAATTTGTATTAAATAAAAAAAATATTTAAGAGAGAAAGAAAACTAATGAAATTTTCGCTATGCACTAGCAATATTTTTTAGGTAACTAATTTGGAGATGAAAAAAAAATTTGTATCAATAAATAAATAAAAAAAATAATGTAGAGAAAGAAAACTAATGTACAAAATATCTATAAGCGTTGTTATAGAGTCATATATCGCTTTCATAGAGTCTTTTAAAACGCTTTTTATAAAAGTGTTGTCATAGGATCAAGGTCTTTTAAAGCGCTTTTTAAAAAAGCGTTGTCATATGGTCTTTTTAAATTTTTAAGTAAACTGTAGGTTTCTTCATTGCTAGTGTATAACAAACTAGGTTTCTTCACTAATCTCTTTACGAACCCTCTCCATGCGAACCCTGTTCTCCCTATGAACCCTCTTCTCCCTGCGGAACCCGTAACCGACCTGTATCTCATCTTCAACACAACCATTGTGAAATCCGTATCTCATCAGCGAAACCTGTAGTCAGCCCGTATCTCATTTGTGAAACCAGTAACCTGTGAAACCCTCCTTCTCTGTGCAACTAGGTCTCAGACACGAAGTCGCCATTGCATCTCAACATCTCTGCCATCGTAAGTGTCGCTCTGTTAGGGTTTCATTTGAAAAAAATTAGGTTATGTTTCTACATTTGGTACCTTGCTAGTTATTGCTAGTGTTCTTAATTTTTATGGTACTGTTGCAACATTTGGATTTTTATTACTAGTGTTCTTGATTTTTAGGATTCTGTTTCAAACTTTTAGGGTTTTGTTTCAATTTTGCACTGTCATTTTAATTTTCAAAAACATGGATAATTAGTATTGATTTAGAAGATAATTGGATTGTTTTTGTTCCTAATACTTCAAATGGTGCCAACTTTATTTCCAAAATTGGATTGGTTTACTGCTCAATGCTCTTGTTAGTTGGTAACTTTATTCTGTTTTGAGCAAGATGTTGTTAACTATATATAATGGAGGTTTTTTTTTTGTGAAGCATAGAGCAATTGTAGTACATGTCGGCATTGTTGCTTCAATATTGTCAAGTGCATGTCGAAGCTGATGGAAATTTGAATGTCGAAGCTCCTAAAATATATAAACACTACATATCACCTGAAGAGTGGAACGCTTTTGTAGCTAAACATGCAGACCCCGCTTTTGTGGTAATATTAATTTATTAACATGTGTGTTTCACTCATATTCTTAATATTTTTTTACACGGCCGTTATTTTTTATATATAGAGTATAAGTACTGCAAATCGCGAGAGAGCATTAAATCACTTGCATCCATAGAAAAAGTCGCGTATAGGGTATGCACGTTTAGAGCAAAAAATTGTAAGTAAACATCTCTTTTATAGAACATGGTAGATTATAAACTATAGTTTCTAACTAATATGATTATATGCCTTAACGAATAGCTTCAAGAGACGAAATCAGATCAACCATTAGGTTGTCATATTTTGTGGAAGGAGGCTCGTTTGAATAAGGATGGACTAGTTGATAATGGACATACTTGGTAAGGTTTTTAATGTTCCTGAATATTCTGGCCGTGTGAGGGGCAAAGGATCTGGCATAACTCCAAAAAGCTATTTTTCACATGATAAGCGCACAAATCCATCTAATGAGCAAGTACTAGATGTGCTGAAAAATCTATACCTGACAATGATGGAGATATGAAGTTTTTGGGAGAAGCAATAGGAAGTTATGTGGCATGGCCCAAAAATCTTGTAGGAAATGGTGATACTAGTGAAATTCCATCTTGTTATGTATCAAGTACAATTTCCTTTTAACTGCAAACAATTTAGAGGAATATTGATGTTTCCAAAATAATCTTTAGTTTTACATTTATTTATATTCCTACAAATTCTAAAGGGAATAATAAGAAGATTCGGCCTCACAACGAGTCTGTCACTTCACCAGAAAATGTTTGACATATACATCAACTGTATAAAAAATATTTATCTTACTATAATAACTGACAAACTGATCAACCTCATTTTTTCAGATTCAAGCAAAAGATACACAAAAGGTTAAGAAAGTTGAGTCAAAAAATAAATCGGTCGCACCGCAAATGCAGGTTCGTGGTAAAATATTTATTCAATCACTAATTTATTTAGTTTCACATTGTTTTAGATTCCTACAAATTCTAACAAACTGAACTACATTTTTTTTTCATATTCAAGCAAAAGATATCGAAAAGGTTAAGAAAGTTAAGCCTAAAATTAAATCTGTCGTACTGCAAAAACTGGTCTGTGGAAAATCAACTGCTTTGTAAAATACATGTTTTTAATGAAGACAAAAGACCAACGATTATGATCAAGGCAACAAGCTAAAAAAGAAGTCCAAATATCTTAGTTCAACTTTAATTCAAACATATTAGATGTTTAATGTAAAGGTAAATGATTCTATCAAAAAGTCAAGTACATGAGAACCATGCATCTTTACATATGCATAAAAAGTATTTTCAAAAGTCAAAATTACATTAACAAAGTCTTAAAACTAATATTTTTGACAAAATGTAAAGTTGTATTCGAATACAACATAGTGTATTCGAATACAGGTGCTAAGTCAGTAGTAAAAGTTTCGCATCTGTATTCGACTACAACCTGCTGTAGTCAAATACAAACAGCAAGTCAGTGGCAAAATTGACAAATCTGTATTTGAATACATGCCTGTGTATTCGAATACAAGGTAAAAATTTTGAATAAATTTGAACGTTATAAAGAGGTGTATTAAAATACATACATCATGCATTCGATACAACTAGAAGTAATGCAATTTTTCAGATCTGAAATGGTGCTAGATCATTGCATTTGTTCATCAAACCTCTTGGATCAGTGGCCACAAATCTGATGAGATGTTTATGGAGTATAAATACACCATAACTTCATATTAATCCACACACAATCCTACAAAAAAAACCTTGAAAGACTTTGAACAACTTTTCTGATTTTTTCTTAAAGTTATTTCTCATTCTTCAAGTACTTGCATTTCATTTTCATATCATTGACAACGGTTCTCAAAGTACTTGAAGCAATATTGGATTGATATCATTATACCTCTCTTTTATTCTTATATCCTTATCAAATCACATTGTTTGTAAAAGAAAGTAGTACTTTCTTTAAGTAGTCTTATCTAAGATAGTGGTGTGCTATCTTAGAAGATTTGTTAGAAGTTTGTAGTAGAGATCCTAGGGTGGGACTTGTACATTTTCTGACAATAGTGGAAAAATCTCTTGTGGTGTGCAAGAGGACTGGATGTACCCTTGGTCATAAGGGGAACCAGGATAACTTTGTTGTGTTCATTACATTATTGCCATTTACATTTATCACTTACTATCCTAAAGCGCAAGAATCGATCATCAAATCGCTGAAAACAAGAAAATTCCCTAAACACCTAATTCACCCCCCCCCCCTTAGGTGCACATCTGAATTTACAATTGGCATCAGAGCAGTTTCAAGTAACTTACTCCTCGATCATTACTCATGGCTTCCGAACAACCTGTTTTCAGAGATGGTGGTAGTAGTAACAAACCACCGTGCTTCGTTGGAGAGCTCTATGATTTTTTGAAGATACGTATGCAAGCGTATCTTGAAGCACAAGGAGACGATATATGGGATGCAGTTGAAAATGGTCCTTACATTCCAAAAACAGTCATCAACAACAAAGAAGAAATAAAGATAAAGAATTCATGGACTGACGATGATAAAAGAAAAGTGTTGTTCGATAAGAAGGCTAAAAATATGCTACAATCAGCACTAGGAATGGATGAATTTTTCCGCGTATCTCACTGTAAAACAACCAAAGAAATATGGGATACATTGGAAGTAACTCATGAAGGCACCATTGAGGTAAAGAGATCTAAACTCAATATACTATCTCGAGAATACGAATTATTTAGAATGCAGCCCGGAGAATCTATCTTAGACTTACAGAAAAGGTTCTCCCACTTGACTAACGATTTGTCGGCTCTTGGAAAGATCTTCACCAATGATGAACTAAATCTAAAAGTATTAAGATCATTGACGAGGGCTTGGAAACCAAAGGTGACAGCAATCTCTGAAAAGAAAATTCTATCCAAAATGTCTCTTTCGGCATTGTTTGGAAAACTTCAAGAACACGAAATCGAAGTTGGAAGGTTAGAAAAAAAATGAAAGTCAAGAAAAGAAGACCAAAAACATTGATCTAAAGACCGAATCAAAAGAACAAATCAAAGACGAAAATTCAGATGAAGACGAAAACATTACTTTCCTCATTAAGAAATTTGGTAAGTTTCTTAAAAATGATAGAACCTTCAAAAAGAAAAGTTTCAAAAAGAAAGTTAGCTCTACTTCAAACCAAAACTTCACTTGCTTTGAATGCGGGAAGCAAGGACACATCAAGGAAGATTTTCCAAACTTCATCAAGAAAAATGCCATAAAAAAGAAAGACTTCCAAAAGGCATACATAGCTTGGGAAGACAACGAAGTGAGTTCATCTTCGGAAACAGAAAGTGAAGAATGCGCTAATGGTGCATTAATGGCATCAAATCAATCAGATGACGAAGAAGAGGTTAGTAACATAGACTCCCCTCATCTTAATAAAAATATTAGTGAATTAACTATCGAATATAATGATGCTCAAAACGCCATTAAGGAACTTCTTATTGAATGTAAAAATCTATTCAAACTAGTGTCAATACAAAAGAGACAAATATCAAGTCTTCAAGAAAAAGTTGATATTATGGAGAAGGATTCTGAAAAACTAAAACAAAATTTTACATGCAATAAATGTGATTCCTTCTCTTTCGAGATTGTTCAATTAAATAGAGTAATTGAATGATATGAAAAGGGGCAGATGGGATTGGAAAATGTTTTGAATATGCAAAGGTACTCAAATGACAAAAGTGGTCTTGGATACTCAAAATTTGATAAACCAAGCTTGAATAAGACCATTTTTGTTAAAGCAAGTAATCATTCCAATCAGGAAAATATTATAATTATGCAAAAAGATCATCATTATAAAGAGAAAATTATTCAAAATAAATCTCTTACATATGCTATTAAAAATAGATTTACTCCTACTTGTTCTTATTGTGGTCTTCATGGTCACACACCTAATGCTTGTCACGTAAGAAACATTAGTGTTCCAAAAGGGCATTACGTATCGATAAGCGTTTCAAAAACATCTTCATACTTAATCTTGACGATTTATCCTCAAAAATGAAATGTCTTTTGGTGAGCGACAACAATGATGCATGGCTATGGCACAAAAGAATTGCACATATCCACATGGATCATTTAAACAAACTGGTCAAGCATGATCTTGTTGTAGGCTTACCAAAAATAAAATTTATAAAGGATAAATTGTGTGATGCTTGTCAAAAAGGTAAGCAAACAAAGATTTCTTTCAAACATAAAAATATTATATCAACTTCAAGACCACTTCAATTAATACATATGGACTTGTTTGGTCCATCAAGAACCAAAAGTCTTGGTGGAAACTCATATGGACCTTATTTTTGACAAGTAAAAATGAAGCCTTTAAAGCATTTAAAAAACTATGCCAAGCTAGTCCAAAATGAACAATCATCCAAAATTGTATCAATTAGAAGTGATCATGGAGGTGAATTTCAAAATACCTCATTTGAAGAATTTTGTGAGGAAAATGGAATTTTCCACAATTTTTCTGCACCTAGAACACCTCAACAAAATGGGGTTGTTGAGAGAAAGAACAGATCTTTGGTAGAACTCGCAAGGACTATGCTAAGCGATTCAAGCCTACCAAAGTATTTTTGGGCAGATACCGTAAATACAACATGTTACGTTTCCAACCGAGTAATCATTCGTCTGATTCTTAAGAAAACTCTGTATGAACTCTATAAAGGAAGAAAGCCCAATGTTTATCACTTCCACATCTTTGGATGTAAGTGTTTTGTGCTAAACAATGGTAAAGACAACCTTGGAAAATTCGATGAAAAAGCTGATGAAGGTATTTTCATTGGCTACTCATTATCTAGTAAAGCATTCAGAATTTTCAATAAAAGAACTTTAATAGTCGAAGAATCAATGCATGTCACTTTTCATGAAACTAACCCTTTGAAAGAGGACAAAATTATTTCTTATGATGATGATGACTTTAAAAGTAACGATACAAGCAAAGAACATCGAATTGATCAACCAAGTCAAGAAAGTGAAGTCAACATTGAAAAGCAAGATGATAATCTTCCTAAGGAATGGAGAACCCATAGAGATCACCTAACTGATAACATTATTGGTGATATCAACAAGGGAGTTACAACAAGACTTAAACTACAAGATGCTTGCTTGAACACGGCATTCATTTCTCAAATCGAACCCTCCAAGATTTGTGAAGCACTAAAAGATGATCAATGGATACTTGTCATGCAGGAAGAACTCAACCAATTCGAAAGAAGCAAAGTATGGGAACTTGTTCCTAATCTGGGAAATAAACACATCATTGGTACAAAATGGGCGTTTAAAAATAAACTTGATGAAAACGGTATAGTTGTTCGCAACAAGGCATGATTGGTCGCCCAAGGAAACAATCAAGAAGAAGGGATTGATTTTGACGAAACATTTGCTCCAGTAGCAAGGTTAGAAGCAATACGATTACTACTAATGCTTGTTCTATGAACTTTGAACTGTTTCAGATGGATGTGAAAAGTGTTTTTCTAAATGGATACATCAATGAAGAAGTATATGTCAAACAGCCACCCGACTTTGAAGATCCGTCACATGTTTTCAAAATAAGAAAGGCTTTCTATGGTCTAAAACAAGCTCCAAGAGCTTGGTATGATAGATTAAGTACCTTCCTATGTGAACGAGGATTTGAAAAAGGAAAAGTCGATAAAACATTATTTATTAAAAGAAATAATGGTCACACCTTATTGGTCCAAATCTATGTAGATGATATCATATTCGGATCAACAAACAATGACATATGTGAAGAATTCTCCCTGATGATGCAAGGAGAATTTGAAATGTCCATGATGGGAAAATTAAACTATTTTCTTGGCCTTCACATCAAGCAACTCAAGCATGGCATCTTTATAAATCAAGCAATGTATTGCTAAAAAGATTTGAAATGGAAAACTGCAAGGAAAGTGTGACTCCTATGGGCTCCGGAACCTATGTTGATAAAGATGAATTCGGTATTTCAATAGACATATCAAAGTATCGAGGTATGATTGGATCTCTATTATATCTAATGGCCAGTCGGCCAAATATTATGTTTAGTGTCTGTTTGTGTGCAAGATTTCAGGCGGATCCTAAAGAATCGCAACTTGTAGCAGTACAAAGAATTATGAAATACTTGAAAGGAACAACCAATGTCGACCTATGGTATCCAAAGGGTAGCATATGTAGTCTCGTTGACTATTCTGATTCAGATTATGCAGGATGCAAAACAGACCGTAAAAGCACAAGCAGCACTTGCCATGTCTTGGGAAATGCATTAGCATCATGGTCATGTAAAAAGCAAGCGTGTGTTGCAGTTAGTACCGATGAAGCTGAATACATAGGAGCAGGAAGTTGTTGTGCACAGATCCTCTGGCTCAAACAACATTTATATGACTATGGACTTGACCTTGGATGCATTCCATAGAGATGTGACAACACCAGATATCTCTAAGAATCCAATCATGCATTCTCGGGCCAAACACATTGATATATGTCATCATTTTCTCCGAGATCATGTGCTTAAGGGAAATGTTGAAGTGACTTTTGTGGATACTCATAATCAATTAGCGGACATCTTCACAAAACCTCTTCCTAAAGACTCTTTTTACAAAATCCGAAGAGAACATGGCGTTTTAAGTGAAAATGATCTTTAAAAACAAGGTACTTTGTCATCACTCCTCAAAATTTAACAATTTCCTCTTGATAAGTTGTAGTTAGAATTAAGTCATTAATGTCTATTTGTTCTTAAATATGCTTATCGACTCTTAAAATATGTGAATCAATGCATTACTTGGTGTATTGTTTGTGATAAATTCGTCATTTTGCAAAAAAATCGAAAATGTATCCGAATACAAAGTATCTGTAATCGAATACACATCTACAGATTTTCTTGTATTCGAATACAATATAAGTGTAATCGAATACACATTCCCAGAGACACTTATATTCGAATACAACACAAGTGTAGTCGAATACAAGTTCGGGTTTTCATCCATATATAAAGCTTTTTAAGTTTTAGGTCATTTGTTATACGTTGTGTAATCGAATACGGCTAGTTTCCCCTCCTCCATTTCAAAATTTCTCAACTTCTCTTCTTGCAAACACATTACCTAAGCAACATTTCTTGCAACCTAGATCAATATTAAGTCATTACCACCATTCCAACTTCAATTTTCTCAAAACCCAAAATCATTTTTTCCCCAAATCCGTAACCCACCTTGCCAAATCATGGACGCACGCAAACGAGGACCACGAACCAAGCATGCATCGGTAGGCCCATCAAAGAAAAGGATAAAGAATGCCAATATCACGGATTTATCTCGCCTCCTACACACACTGGAAGAAATTGACCGGTTTCACACAATCTAGTCGGACAAGCGGCTGATCATTCCCAAATTTGGTACATTAGATTCCTTCTCTGCTTTTAAATTCCTTGATTTACTTAAGGCCCAACATGTTGAAGAGTTTATTGGTTACAAAGGTCCTGTTTATCTCGATTTAGTTAGGGTTTTCTACTGCAATCTCACCAAAGAAGGAAATATGCTAATTTCTCGAGTCAATGGGAAAACCATTAAGTTAGACACTAAAACCATTGGCGAAATTTTGAACATTCCCTTCGAAGGACAGAAAATTAGTCCAAGAAACTTGTGTGAATGGGCTGGTATTGCTAACTATGATGCATATGTTACTTTATGTCGGTTTGACAAAAACACTATGGAGCAAAAGAGGATTCAAGCTGGTTCTAAATATGCGCAGCAACAATATGGAGGTGGGAATCTTACTGTTGACTATCGCCTTCTGCATTATTTTTTGAGTTACATTTTGGTCCTGAAAGCTTGAAACTACTCGCAAATTTCAGAATTTGAATTACATATCATGTTCTTCATGTATAAGGGATGTCCACTGAACTGGGCATATTTTGTTAAATCTGTGATGTTTGCATCCAAAGAAGCGATTGGGTTGCCACACGCTAAAGAAGTCACTCGGATACTGGACCATTTTGGGGTAGATTTCTCTGAAGAAGTTATGTATACACCCACGAAGGATAACTTGTTGGATTTAAGCGTTCTGCCTAGCATGAAGATCGTTTGGAATGAGCAGCTTCGCTCTTATGTGCATAAAAGTGATATTGGTCAGTCATCTGCTGCCGCTCAAGAGGACATTACTGCCCTCGCAACTGATGATGCCCAAGCAGATGATGATGAAGTGGACATTACTTTCGATGATGACCATGTGTCCAACCGGATGGTTATGGCCAAACTTGACTCCCTCCAGACCTATCTCATCGACTTGAACACCTCAGTAGATACTCGCTTCCATACTATCGAAACCACCATTGCAACCAACCATGCAACCATGCTCATCGAACTTGCTGCTTTATCCAACGAAATTGACCACCTCCACCTACCTCCTGAACGCCACTAATCCGTGTTTCGATTACTAGGAATAGTTTGTTTAATGTAGCTTGTTTAACTTTACCATTTCTTATGAAGTTTCTCGTTGTATTTCTGTTTTTATTTTGTTGGTTTTGTACTAATTAACATTATCTCTGGATTTATATGCAACTTTCTCTTTTATCATTCCCTTGTATGATGCTTTCCCTTAGAAATCGTTAATTGCTTGGATTTTACTATATATCTTGTCTATATTTTTCCTTCTTTTTGATCATGTCAAAAGGGGAAGAAAATTTGGTATATTGTTGTTTCTTAAAACCACTTGTAGGTCTTTAAAAATGTCACATTGATACATTGATCACAACAATTCCAATTCAACGGAGGAGTACGCATGAATTACGGGGGAGTACGCATGCATTACGGGGGAGTACTTTTACAATGATGCAAATGTCTCCAAACAATAATGTTTTGTCATAATCAAAAAGGGAGAGAATGTAAAATACATGTTTTTGATGAAGACAAAAGACCAACGATTATGATCAAGGCAACAAGCTCAAAAAGAAGTCCAAATATCTTAGTTCAACTTTAATTCAAACATATTAGATGTTTAATCAAAAGGTCAAGTACATGAGAACCATGCATCTTTACATATGCATAAAAAGTATTTACAAAAGTCAAAATTACATTAACAAAGTCTTAAAACTAATATTTTTGTCAAAATGTAAAGTTGTATTCGAATACAACATAGTGTATTCGAATACAGATGCTAAGTCAGTAGCAAAAGCTTCGCATCTGTATTCGACTACGACCTGCTGTAGTCGAATACAAACAGCAAGTCAGTGGAAAAATTTATAAATCTGTATTCGACTACATGCTTGTGTATTCGAATACAAGGTAAAAAATTTGAATAAATTTGAACTTTATAAAGAGGTGTATTCGAATACCTACATCATGTATTCGAATACAACTGGAAGCAATGCAATTTTTCATATCTGAAATGGTTCTAGATCATTGCATTTGTTCATCAAACCTCTTGGATCAATGGCCACAAATCTGAAGAGATGTTTATGGAGTATAAATACACCATAACTTCATATTAATCCACACACAATCCTACAACGAAACCTTGAAAGACTTTGAACAACTTTTCTGATTTTTTCTTAAAGTTATTTCTCATTGTTCAAGTACTTGATAAAGGTTCTCAAAGTACTTGAAGCAATATTGGATTGATATTATTATACCTCTCTTTTATTCTTATATCCTTATCAAATCACATTGTATGTAAAAGAAAGCAGTACTTTCTTTAAGTTGTCTTATCTAAGATAGTGGTGTGCTATCTTAGAAGATTTGTTAGAAGTTTGTAGCAGAGATCCTAGGGTGGGACTTGTACATTTTCTGACAGTAGTGGAAAAATCTCTTTTGGTGTGCAAGAGGACTAGATGTACCCTTGGTCATAAGGGGAACCAGGATAACTTTGCTATGTTCATTACATTACTGCCATTTACATTTATCACTTACTATCCTCAAGCGCAAAAATCGATCATCAAATCGCTGAAAACAAGAAAATTCCCTAAACACCTAATTCACCCCCCCCTCTTAGGTGCACATCTGAACTTACATGCTTCTCCTAAAATTAGTCAGCCAAGCCTTTCTTGATTTGGTACGTGTCTTGGCATAACAACAAAAACGTATATGGAGAACACAGATACACGTATCATAAAAATGGAGAAAGGTATTTTCGGATTTTATCATGAAGAATTAATTAACAAAGAGCACATATATGAACTTCTAAATCATGATGAGCTTGGTGCTATTGTCATCAGCATATACATTAGGTAATGTAAATACTTTATTTGAGATAAAAATTATTTTTACTTGCATCATTGCCACATTTATTAATAATTAATCTAATTTTATATTTTTATTGAAGGTATTTGTATGAAAAGTTGGTGTGTCTGCGTCAATTGACAGATAAATTTTCGTTCTTATCTCCCCATAAACTATCCATGTGTCAACTTGATCCAATTAGAGTAAAAAAATATGTTGTTGATCTACTTGTGGAAAATAAAGAAAATGATAAGTTGTTTCTTGCTCCATATAATTCAGGGTAATTAGATATTCTTTATCTATATCTTGTTTAATTTATTATACTTTATCTATTGTAAACAAATTTGCCAACCAAATTTTTATTGTTGTAGGCAACATTGAGTGTTGTTTGTCATCAATACCACATCAAAAATTGTATATTATTTGGATCCACTACACGGTCATTATAACAATCATTCAAAAATAAAGAATATCTTAGATACGCAAGTAATATTTATTAATTTCTTATATATATAAATAATGTGTTTGGTCATTGCAAAATAATCATATTTAGTTGATAGTGCTTTACAAGTTTTCCATGTTCAAAGGGGTGCTACAGTGTCGAAGCATAAGTTAAGCAACATCACATGAGTTTCAACAAATGTTTGAAATAACAACTATGTTTTACTTATATACTTTTTAAGTTTTTGTTATACAACTTAATTATATGTCTTTAAAATTTCATTAACAATCAATGCATAATTATATATTGGCGTACATGTTTTATATTATAGTGCCCTCGCCAAGATAACAACATAGACTGCGGGTACTATATTTTGTGATTCATGAAGGAGATTGTTGTTATGAATCAAAGTATAATTCCAAAAATGGTACGCCATTTTCATTACATTTTGATTTTCATATATAAACTACATATATATTTGATTCTAATTTATTTATGTTCATAGTACTTTGACAACTCCATGTCAACTTACTCTGAAAATGATCTGACTGAAATCAAGGAAGATTGGTGTCAGTATGTGTCGAACTGAGAGTTATATAATTTGTTATTAGGTAAGTTTCACATTGTAAACTATTATTGTATATTTTTGTGTGAACTAATTATTATTCTAATTAATTTATTTTATTTTTTGTTACAATAGAGTTAAAGTAAGAAATTGCTATTGTGTTGATGATCTTGGAAAAATTGATGTTGCTAGAAATTGCTATTGTGTCAATATGTGCTTGATGTTGATGGTCTTGGAAAAACTAAATTATAGTAGAATATAGAGTTTGAATGAAAAAATTACTACTGTGTCAATATGTGCTTGATGTTGATGATCTTGGAATAAATAAATTTATAGTATAATATAGAGTTTGAATGAAAAAATTGGTATTGTGTCAATATGTACATGATGTTGATGATTTTGGAAAAACTAAATGTACAGTAGAATATAGAGTTTGAATGAAAATAACAAGGAGTTTGATCATAAATGTATACCTTATGTATAATTGAATATTGTTATCGCGTGGCAGAAAAGTAACATCGCTTTTATCTTTAATTTAATAACACCTACGACAGCGCTTTTCTAAGAAAAGCGCTATTAAATCTCTATTAAATCTCCTTTAAAAAAGCGCTATTAAATCTCTATTAAAGACCTACGACAACGCTTTTTTTCTAAGAAAAGCGCTATTAAATCTCTATTAAAGACCTATGACAGCGCTTTTTAAGCGTTGTAAAATCAAACACCTACAACAACGTTTTTTTCTTTTCAAAAAAGCGTTATAAAAGCCTACGACAACACTTATACAAAAACAGTGATGTTAAATGTCACCTACAACAGCAATTATTAGAAAAGCACCATAAAACGAGACACCTACAACAGCGCTTTTATGCAAAAAGCGCTATATATTTCTACCTACGACAACGTTTTTTTTAAAAGCGCTGTTAAATATCACCTATGAAAGCGCTTTTTTATTTTACAAAGCGTTGTTGTATCTTTTAATAATACTATATACTATAGTGCTGTTAAATGAATAAAAAAAACGCTGGTAAAGTCTATTTTTGGTGTAGTGTTCCTTGCAATTTATCTTTCTCTTCTTTAACTTTATATAAATTTAACATTTATTGAATTTAAGTTCTTCTCTCTATTACAAACATTTATCTTTCTCTTCATTTACAAACATTTTCTTTACAATTCTGCATTTTTATTTCAGTTTCATGTTCATTTTATTTTACAAAATCTTTCCAAAGTCAAGTAGTTTTTCTGTTTGCATCAAAATTCGTACAGTCATTTGAGTTTTGCTTATTTTTATGTGTCGACATAGTTGGTGCAATTCTCATAATTGGATATGAATGTTGAATGCAAACTCGCAACGTTCCTTAAACAAGTCTGCATATTCATTAAATGCATTGAATCTTACTTTTAAATTGTTTAAGTTTCCACATGAAATATTCATTTGTTGATATTGTTGACATAATTTTTGTCAAAATAATAAAAATCAACGTTAACAAATTGACATGTGACTGTTTTAGTAACTTGTGCGTTTCAAAAAATTTAAATTGCAGACCTTAAGGATGTTATATTATGAGATTAAGAAACAAGTAAGTTGGTAATCTAATAAACGTTCATAATAAATGAAATTATAGGTTCAAAACAATGACATGTTCACCAAGTGCCAATTTAGTCGTCGTGAATGTCAATTGGTCAATGTAGAACCCATGAAGTTCAAAAACGGTTCTAGTGGTTTCAAATGTTTCTACTATGGTGGTTACTTCCTCTAGGGACAATGAGAATGAGAGTAATACAAGAATTCGAACACAAGGAAAATAGTACCATTCGACTTTCTCGACATATAGTAGGACCGACTATTGGGCTATGTAAACAGTCCAATAGTACACGGTCTAATTGGTGAGAGTTCTAAGTTTTTTTTTATTTTTTATAATATAATAAAATGAGATGAATTTTTTTATGGATTATATATATTTTTATTCTCTACAAAATTACGATTATTCACTTCTAGTATCTATTTTGATTTTATATGGACATTTTAGGAACTAAAAAGATCATTTTTTTCAAAAAAAACTTTTCAAAATAAAGACTAAAAGTTAATAAAAAAAATTTAGGGACTAAAAAGTTTAGAATTTTTTTATAGGAACTAAAATTTATTTTACCCCTTTTTCAAAATTATTAAAATTGTACATTCATTTTTATTATGGTCCTAATTTTTTAGATTAGAACATAGTCTCCAAAATATTTAAAACAACTCTGTATATGGGCATTGGATTGTTGGATTTTATTTGTGGATTAACCTTAATCAATAGTTAAAATATAAATTATCAAATAAACTATTAAATTCTATTTAATAATAATGCACTTAATTATAAAATAAATGAATATTCGATATGACATGTAATTACGAATGGCTTGTGATGAGTTGGATCGTTCTTTGGTTAGCCTCTGAGAGGTCTCTAGCATCATTTGGTGAATATGGTTGCGTTAAAAAAACATTTAGAACAAGTGTATTCTATCGCAGAAGTATTATAAAAGTTTGTGATATCCACACAGATTAATTAAAAAGTACCAAACTAATTAAAATTATTTATGATTTAGACTAAAAATAATGGTTGGATTATTTGGCAACTAAATAGAAAATTAAGAACAATAATAAAATTGCAAAGATGTAAATCAATTGAGAGAAGTTTAAGGTGATAATTTCCCTTGTCACTTTAATACCCCAATGTCTAGATCTATTCGAACTCCTTTATTTTAATTCAACTACCAATCCTTTTATTAACATTGTTAACTCGATCATTTCTGATTAGTATTTTTTTTCCCTAAATTAACCATTTGCTCAAAAAAATCACAAAATGGGAAAAACGTTCAATTATTAGAAGACTAAAATTAAAGTTGGTCATGCAATAATTTCTAACCACAATTATTCTATAGGTGCATCAATTAATTATAGTATAATCGATGGTTAGTTAAGTGATTATTGACATGTAAAAGGTGATCAATCTTAATCATGTAATAAAAATAATAGGATAATATTAATTGAAATAAAAATAAAAATTCAAATAAGAACTAGAACATACAACTAAGACATAAGAAAGGATATCTGATCAATTACAAGATCCACCGAAGATCTTAGAAGAAAACTTAATTGTTCATTATAATAAACAAAATCAAGTTAAAAATAATAGTGTTTATCAAATTAAAGGAGAAGAATAAGAACCCTAATGAAAAATCAATATTTACTTCAAAACTTGAAAACTTTACTCCAACTCCAA
The DNA here is from genome assembly GCA_037974735.1 of Cicer chorassanicum. Classification (NCBI taxonomy): domain Eukaryota; kingdom Viridiplantae; phylum Streptophyta; class Magnoliopsida; order Fabales; family Fabaceae; genus Cicer; species Cicer chorassanicum. The sequence goes on from JBBPBP010000004.1 coordinate 26,909,651, forward strand.
ACACTTGATCGCTATATGGCTCACTCCCTTGAATTCATGTTGGATATATTTATTGGATGCCCTTTTAAATTTGCTCCAAATCTTGAATATATGATAATATATATTATATTATTTGGATTTACACATGCATCACAGATTTGATTTGCAATCAATATATTTAGGACTTCGAAAATTTGTTGAGAATTTAAGTTTGACATTTTTGCCTCAAATATTCAATACATTGCACTAATTTACTTTATTTATCATACAGAGATCAACTCTAAAAAATAGAGAAAAAATAAGGATAAGTTTATAAATAATGAACTTATCAAATCCTATAATAAACAAAGTCTGACTCAATTCCAAGATAAATTCAACTAAAAGAGCACAACCAAGTCAAAGATCAAAATCTAAAAGTAACTTAGTCACAGTTTTCAATTTCAATAAAGTATCAAAAGAATGCCCACTTAGAGACTCAAGTTTCAAGTAATCAACTGTTTTAAAGATGGGAATCACACAACTTACCGGTCTCAAGTGTTTAAAGATAAATGAAATATAGTAAAAAAAAAACAAAAAAAAAAATTATCGAAATACCATAATATTTTTTTTTTATTTTTAATTTGAGCAATAATCCTTTTGAATTGTTAAGATGAAATCAAACACCTTATACACTATGTAAATTAAGTAAGATTAATTTCCAGAGTTCAAAGTGTGTGGTTAACCTTTTCGCTTCTAAGCATTCAATGCATTGAGACTTTCTTAAATCAATCCATTTAATTTTTCTCATTCATAAAGTTCCACCCTTATCATAGAACACCGAGACTTATTTTTCTCAAGTATTAGGGATATTTTTATTTTATTTAACTAGACAACTCAACCCTTTTATTCATATCATTTTTCTTTTTCTTTTCAATTTGATGCCATTCGCTTTGACTTTACTATTAGTGCAAATAATCTCCAAGCTACTAAGTGAAACAACACTTCACATACCTTTCACCTGACTGCTAATGTGAGTAACCTTCAAGCTAATTAGTGAGATGATATTTTATTATATTTTTAATTATTTAGACTAAGCTGTCAATTCCTTTATTTTTCCTTGCCCCTTAGTTAATGAAGTTTTTATTCCTCAATATTTATATGTTAAGGATTTAATTTACTTTAATTAGGCTTAATTGTTTTAGTTTTGGTCCATCTCAAGACACCTAAACTTATTCACAACAGGAAACTCTTGTGTCAAAACTAAGGAAAATATTTATCCTAGCAAACATAGTTTCAAAGTTCTAATCTAGCCCGAAAAACATATTCATCAGTAGTCATTGTTCAAAAATCATACACAACAGTGGCATTATAGGATAAACCTCTAGTCATTCATTGATAGTTAACATGGAATGTTATGCTAATTATTAGCTTCTTAAAGATAACCCCACAATTGCCATTAAACACAAGTTTGTCAAATAAGATTTTCAAAGTGTCCCTTAAAGTCATAATCTCAATTTTTTTCCTTCATTCTTACACATAATTCAAAGTGAAGCAAACCAGCAAAGATCACAAACCCTGCCGAAGGTCAAGTGTTAAAATATTTTTCCTCTCCCCACACTAGTATAAAGCATGATCCTCAATGCAGAATATTCAAATATACACAAAATGAATATATAAATGAGAGAAAGTTAAAGTGATTTCCCTGAAAGAGCTTGTATTTTGAGCTTTTATTTCCTCAAAACAAAATTAAACATACCAAAATAGTAAATTTGAACTAGAATTAAATAAAAGATTAAAAAGTGTTAACGCAGGTTGCCTCCTACGAAGCGTTTGTTTAACATCATGAGCTTAACGGTGAAGTAGCAATGTCAAGTTACATGGAAGGGGGTTTGAATTGTAATCTTGCCTATTTAAAATTTCCTGTTAAAAACTTAAGAAAAACAACTCAAGAATGATGTTGGTTATGAAAAATAGAAACGGAGAACGTTCTTGGTTCTGAACCAGAAAACTGAGAACGTTCTTGATTAGTTAAAATTGCAGTTTTTAGTTTCTCTATTTAATTTGACAATAAAAATAACTTTCTATTTTTTCAGTGTGAAAGTTTTTTGTCCGAGATTCTTTCAGATTTTGAATAATTTCTTTCAGCATACCATTCAGAGCCTGAGTTTTTTCTTTTTCTTCTTTTTCTTTATAAAATATTTTTTTCAAAGAACTACACTTTTGAATGAGTAAGTTTGAATCATTTAGTAAGTTGTCAAATTCTTTCTCCATTTGTTCACACAAAATACATGGTTCAGATTGCGTTACCTCGTTTTCTTCTATGTTGGCCATTAAGCATATGTTGGCTTCTTCATCTTCTTCATCAGATTCATCTGAGTTATCCCATGTGGCCATCATTGATTTCTTTTTGAAAGGAAATCTGTTTGGTGCCTTTTTGTTCAGGGGACACTCAGATTTGTAATGTCCCAACTTATTGCATCCAAAACATGTGATTTGGCTCTTATCTGTTACTATTTTGGGATTTTCTCTTTTGTTTGGGAATCCTTTCTTGATCTGGTCTCTCCTTCTCATCATTCTCTGAATTCTTCTAATGAGAAGAGCTATTTCTTCATCAGCATCTTCTTGTCCAACTTCTTCTGGTTCTTCTTCTATTTGGACTTGTATGCTTTCTTGAGATGTTTTTAAGGCTATTGCTTTACTTTTCTTGACAGGTTTATCTTCTTGTAGCAATACCTCATGTGCTCTTAAGGTTCTAATTAGTTCTTCTAATGCCAGTACTTCAAGATTTTTGGCTTGGCTTATAGCTGTCACCATTGGTCTTCATATGACTGGAAGACATCTCATGGTTGTTCTTACTCTGTCTTGTACTGAGTAAGCCTTTCCCAACGATCGCATTTCATTTACTATAGTCATGAACCTTGAATACATTTCATCAATGGTTTCTTCTTCATTCATTTCGAATAGCTCAAATTTTCTTATGGCGATGTCTATTCTTGTTTCTTTGACATGGTTTGTTCCCTCATGATGAATTTGTAATGTATCCCAGATTTCTTTAGCAGTTGTGCATTCATCAACTCTTTCGCTTTCTTCCCTACTCAAAGCACACGATAACAATAATTGAGCTTTAGAGTTTAAGAGTACCTTAGTTTTGTCTTCAAATGTCCAGTCGATTTCTTCCTTCTTGGCAGAGTTTGAATCATTTTGATCATCTCTTGGAATGAAATCTCCATCTGTAATGATGTGCCACATTCCTGTGTCTTGAGACTTTAGAAACAGCTGCATCTTGTTTTTCCAAAAGTAGTAATCAGTTCCATCAAAATATGGTGGCCTGTTTGAAGATCCTCCTTCAACAATGTATTTTTGCTTTTGACATTTTTTCTTCTAGATCTTTTTCTCTAGCACTTGGTTAAAGTGTTTCTTTTAGAAACCTTGCTCTGATGCCAATTGAAGTAGCAATGTCAAGTTACAAGGAAGAGGGTTTGAATTGTAATCTTGCCTATTTAAAATTTCATGTTAAAAACTTAAGAAAAACAACTCAAGAATGATCTTGGTTATGAAAAACAGAAACGGAGAACGTTCTTGGTTCTGAACTAGAAAACTGAGAACGTTCTTGATTAGTTAAAATTGCAGTTTTTAGTTTCTCTATTTAATTTGACAATAAAAACAACTGAATGTAAATAGAGATAAGGAAGAGATACTACACAATGATATATCCTGGTTCACCTAACGTGGGCTACGTCTAGTCCTCACAACTGTGAGATTTTCACTAAGTGTTCAACTAACGGAGAACAATCTTCTGGTTACACAGTTAAAGATCAACCTTGATCTGTAACTACACTTCCTTTCCACCCATAAAGGATTCAATCAAGTCACCTAACTAATCTGCTAGGATTTTTACAGTTAACTCTTTTAATCACTCTCAAACTATAAACAATCCTTATAGTTATGAGTTTACACAATAATGATTTAAAGGTTTGGTTGAATCTGATTATGCTCAACTCTTGTTTGAGAATAAATTCAGAATAAAAGAACTCAGTAAGATGATCTGGAAGTATGAGACAATTTCAACCTAATTTCTTTTGTGAATGAGATAGCTTCAAGAATGCAAGTGAATGTGATTTAATGAGAATTATTGTCACTTGAATTTGTCTTGCTTTTATAGACGATTTGGGCAGTTAATTCTGGTCAGAAAGAGTTGTTGGTAGTGCTCTGTTTTCCTTTGACACAAGCAACCTTTCTGTTGAAAAAATACACCATTCATGTGACAGTTTTGGGCCTTGTTGTTTTAGGTCGTTTTTCTTAATGACCCATTAAGCTTCAAAAATATTTGATGATTATTGGGCTTTGATCTGGAAACTTGATTCGATCCAAAACTGTTTGGAAGGGAGTGAATAATTTCTGCATAACTGAGAAGTCTTCTTCTGCAGAAACAGAGATTGTTCTTCTCAAAAACGGAGAACGTTGACTCAAGGTAGAGTTTGATGATCAATCTGGTCTGATGGTCTTCTAGACAATCTAAGGACTTATAATCAATCTTGATCTTCAGTCTTGTTTCAACTTTCTTGACAGTTACAGACTGGAGAAAGTTACAATCCATTTTTGACATGCTTATATTCATGATGATTTATCTTAGTGATTCAAGAACCGTTTTAAGTAATAATGATTCCTATCTATTTTTTGTCATCTACTGATGAAATTGGTATAAAGAATTAAGGCAGAATCATTGTTAAAGTGCTGGAGAAAGTTTGGTTATGTAACATCCTAAAGCAAAGGACTAAAAATAATTAGAATTTCAAAATTTGAAATATTCTAATTTATAGATTATTATGATTATATTATTATTATTATTATTATTATTATTATTATTATTATTATTATTATTATTATTATTATTATTATTACTAATACTAATATTGTAATTGTTATCAATAACCAATTTGCTTAAAATAAAGTAATATTAGTAAGTTGTTTTGTTTGTTAGAGACTTGTAAATAATAATAGGAAGTTTGTTTTGTTTGTTAAAAGTTTTTGTGAAAGGGATAATAACAAACAAAGCTATTATAACAACCTTTTGTTATATAATTATTGATTATTAAGGAGTCAAACAAACAGTCTATCATAAATGAATTCAATATGTACTCATTTTATTTGTAACAACCAAGAGTTTAATGGGGCAAATACAGGATACCTAGTCAAATTATCTTCTAAATATTTAAATATAAATAGATAGAAAAAAGAAAAACACTGAATTAAAAACTCAATAGAGAAAAGTATGTCAAAATAAAGAGGAGTAAAAGTACTGTTGCGATTGACGATTAACATATACGGAACCTTTTTATTGAATAACGCTTCAATAAGTGAGTAATCACACCCTTTAAACTTTCGTGGTACATTTATTTTGGGAACTTGGGATGGAAAAAGAGTTAGATATTTTGAATGGTACTTTCCTATAAAATTTTATTTTGTTGAGAATCTAACTCTATTAAAATTGTGATTTTATGAACTCCAATAAAGAATTATGAATTGATTAATTTATTATTGTTTGTTGAACTGCCGTTGTTATGATTGTTTGAATATATATTCTTTAAAAGATTGATTTATGATATTTTCTTGAATGATTGCTATTATAATATATTTAAAAAAAATATCATATTATAAATATATACATTCTTTAATAGATCGTTTTAATTATATTTTCTTGAATGATTGTTGTTATTATATATTCAAACGACATATCA
>JBBPBP010000004.1:26915507-26934758 GCA_037974735.1 Cicer chorassanicum
ATATATATATATTCTTGAATGATTGTTGTTATTATATATTCAAATGAAATATCATGATGTAAATGTATATTCTTTAAAACATTGTTTTATTATATTTTCTTGAACGATTGTAGTTATTATATTCAAATGAAATATTATATTATAAATATGATCTTATGAATATAATTGTTAAAAATATGAATTACTTTGATTGTGTGTGCTGGAGATGGGTCTTGTACCCCACATATTGACGGGTTTTAAACTTCACAAAGAGATGAGGTTTAAACTCTACATGGATCGGTGTTGTACCCCACATATAGATGAGTTTTAAACTTCACAAAGAGATGAGGTTTAAACTCCACATGGATGGGTCTTGTACCCAACATATAGATGAGTTTTAAACTTCACAAAGAGATGATGTTTAAACTCCACACAGATGGGAATTGTACTCCACATATAGATGAGTTTTAAACTTCACAAAGAGATGAGGTTTAAACTCCACATGGATGGGTCTTGTACCCCACATATAGATGAGTTTTAAACTTCACAAAGAGATGAGGTTTAAGCTCCACACGGATGGGTCTTGTACCCCACATATAGATGAGTTTTAAACTTCACAAAGAGATGAGGTTTAAACTCCACACCGATGGGTCTTGTACCCCACACTGGATGAGCTGGTGCTCCACATGATGAGATAATACTCACTTCGCGGAAGTAGTATATCTCCATATAACGACGAGACATCCTTGAATTGATTGGTTTATTTTCTGCATAATAAATGTGTATATTGGATTTATTCGATTATTATAGATGTGAATTAATGTTAATTTAATTGATGAGTTTTTATTAATTATTGGAAGTAATTGGTTCTTATAGAAAATCTTAGTTATATCATATATATTTCTAAAGAATATTTTTGGAAGAAAGCGGGTGCCATGATCGATTTTTCCGGTTTACCGCGCCGGCTGAGAACAATACTTGCTTTAAAAATGTGTGTATTATTCACTGGAATTTAGTATCTCATTAAAGTGTTGTTTTCAGAGACTAAGACCGTCGGGGACGTCGAGAGTTGAGAAGTCATACTTCCTTTGAGAAGAGTAATTTCCTTAGATTAAGTTAGTAGGTCAAGATTTAGTAGACATAGTGTCTACATTGTAGTTTATTTCGGGATTAGTTATTAAATGCCCAGATTTGAATATTTTGATTATTAAGAAATTTTCAGCTGTAAGGTTTTATTTTATGGATCTTACAATATTATTTCTTTCGAGAACTTCTTTATTTATTATAGCACCTTTTCTCTTATATATATATGGAAACTTTTTCGTTATTTTTATACCCACGTAACTAGGCGTTACATTTTTTGTATCAGAGCCAGTTCGAACCTAGATTGGATTGTGGTGTGGGTTTACTTTACTTTATTATTATTATTTTCTATTTTTATTTATAAAAAAAATAAAAACAAATCTTGGACTTATAGGATTGCTCGTTATAGTCATAAATTTTGTATGCTATTTATGTTGGATATTGGGTCGGGCCAACCTAGTGGTGGAATGGTGATCTGCATATTTATGGTCTGTAACAAGCGTGGGACGAATGACGAACTTGCTGAGACTCTCAGCTTGATAGCTGCAGCCATGAAAAATAGATAAAGACTCTCTATCATTTGAGAGGACCCAATGTCGGATCGATAACAGTCGTAGACCCTCAATTAGTTGGACTTTCTGAATTTCAAAAGAACAATCAACCACCTTTTTGGGGCAGTTCTGGACCAATCGATGCACAAGAGTGATTGTCGAAGTTAGAGAAGACCTTTAGAATCATGCATTGTGCTGACACTTAGAAAGTGGACCTCACCGTTTATACGTCAGAGTCTGATTTTAAGCATTGGTTGAATTGTACTAGAGGAGGTTTGTTGAAAAAATGAGTTTCTTTTAATTGGGATAGGTTTAAAAAGTTATTTCTAGAAAAGTATATTCCCCACAATCTTCTTATTCGTCATGGAGATATGTCAATTGTAGAGTATCTCGCCAAATTTTGAAGTTATATCAAGACACTCTTGCTATCTTGGGGACAATCCTCAAGACGAGTTGAAGGCGATCAAATTTGAGTAAGGACTTAAGTCTGAGCTGCAAAGCTTTAATTGGAATTCTAAGGATCTGTGACTACAACACTTTGGTAAACAAGTCTAGGGTGGTTGAGAAAAAGAAACATGCGTTGGAAGTTGAGAAACCGATGGAGAAATTTATCTCTGGTGAAAAAAAGAACTCTACAGTAAGGACAATAAATTTCATAAGAATCTACACCCTTTACCCACAATTTCAAAAGACATGTAAAAACAAACTTCAACTAGTAAGAGTAAGAAATGTAAAAAGTGTGGATTCAATCATTGAGATCAATCGTGTTCTACAACACAAATTATATGTCTTAAATGTGGAAAGGTTGGGCATTTTGCTAGATGTTGCAAGGGTGGGGGACAATCCCAACTTATGACTATTGATTGATCTTTGTTGGAATGTTTCGAGTTTGCTTTAGCTTGCCATAAGTATTTAGTTGAGAGAGTTCAAGGATGCATGCTTTTATTTTCTTCAAAGGTAGAGGTTGAAGATAATTTAACTTTGATGATGTCTATAGGTTGTGAGTTTCATGATATGTTTCCTAAATGTGGACTTGAGGTCTAGGTACTATCAAATTAGGGTTAAGAGTGAAGATATTCCTAAGACAACTTTTAGGACAATATATGGACACTGTGAGTATGTAGTGATGCCTTTTAGAGTTACCAATGCCCCTGTTATTTTTATGGATTACATGCATCAAATTTTTAGATGAGTTTGTGGTGGTGTTCATATATGACATTCTAATCTACTCTAGGATCTTGGGTGAGCATGAGAAACACATGTGGATAATATTGCAAATTTTGAGAGATAATAAATTGTATGCAAATCCTAAGAAATTTGAGTTATGGCTTGATGAGGTGAAGTTTTTAGGACATACCTTCTCTAGTAAAGGAGTAACATTTGACTCTACCAAAGTAGATGCAATATTAAGTTGGCTCAACCTAATTCAGTGACTGAACTAAGAAGTTTCCTAGGATTGACGGGTTACTATAGGAAATTTATAGAGATACTTTCTAGCCTAGCCTTACATCCTACCAAGTTGACTAGAAAAGGGAAAAAAAATTGTGAGACTAAGAGTGTGAGGATAATTTCCAAGAGCTTAATGGAAGATTAATTTCAGCACCTGTTATAACGGATCCATCCATGAATTTTTTGGTTTATTGTGACGCTTCTAAAAATGGAATAGGATATGTTTTAATGCAAGAAGGAAAAGTGGTAGCTTATGGATCTAGACAACTTAGGTCACACGAGGCGAATTATCCAACCCATTATCTTGAATTAGCAGTTGTAGTCTTTGCTCTTAAGATTTGGAGGAATTACTTGTATGGAGCGAAATTTGAGGTTTTTAGTGATCAAAAGAGCCTTAAGTATTTGTTTGACAAAAGGAATTAAATGTGAGACAAAGAAGGTGGATGGAGTTTCTTAAGGACTACGATTTTGAGTTGAAATATCACCTTGGAAAAGCTAATGTAGTGGCTGATGCTTTAAGTAGAAAATCCATACATGTGGCTTGTATGATGGTACAAGAGACAAGCCTATTAGAGGAGTTTAGAGCAATAAATTTGGATGTGTCTCTTAATGCTTTATGCTTGAATCTAAATAGGCTAGAAATCAATAGTAACTTGAGAGGAATAAAAAAATAAATAAAAAAATAAAAAACAGAACAACTATTGGATAATGTATTGCAGTCTCTTGTGGACAAGGAGAATTATATCTTATCCGGTGATGGTTTAGTGTTGTTTAAGGATAAGATCATTGTTTCTAAGGAGGGGAGTCTTAGGGATAAGATTTTAGAGGAAGCTCATAATAGTAAGTTCACGATACACCCAGGAATAACTAAAATGTATCAGGATTTGAGAAAAATGTATACGTGGCCAAGAATGAAAAAGGATGTAGCTAGCTTTGTGCATGTGTCTAGTGTTAGAAGCTTAAGATTGAACACCAAAAGCCTTTAGGATTGTTGTAACCTTTAGAAATTCCTGAGTGGAAATGGGAAAGGATATCAATGGATTTTGTGATGGGTTTGCCTAACACGTGTATGGGTTTTGATGCCATTTGGGTGATAGTTGACCAAATCAGCTCATTTCCTACCAATTAAAGCAACCTATAGTTTAGATACACTAGCTAACCTATATATTAAGGAGATAGTAAAGTTACACGGTATACCCACCTCTATATGGATCCACGATTACCTCTAGATTTTGGAAAGCTTTTCAGAGAGCTTTTGGTACTAGACTGAGTTTAGCACAACTTACCATCCATAGAAAAATGGCCAATCAGAGAAGGCTATTCAAACTCTTGAGGATATGCTTAGAGCTTGTGTTCTAAATGAAGATGGGAGTTTAGATAAGTATTTACCTCTATCAGAATTTTCTTATAACAACAATTATCACTCTGGCATAGGTATGACCCCATGTGTGGCTATTTATGGAAGAAAGTGTAGATCCCTTTTGTGTTAGTGAGAAGTCTTTGTTATGACCTGATTTAGTGCAAGAGACCACAATTAGAATTCAATTGATTAGGGAAAGGATGCGTACAATACAAAGTAGGCAAAGGAATCATGCTGACAAGAGAAGAAAATCATTGGGTTTTCAAGAAAGGGCACATGTGTTCTTGAGAGTATCTTCTAAGACTGGGATGGAAAGGTCAGTGAAAGTCAAAAAGTTATACCCTCGTTTCATGGGTCTTTTCCATATTTTAAAAAGATTCGAGTCAATTGCTTATCATTTAGCTCTTCTTTCACATTTATCTAACATTCATGAAGTCTTTCATGTTTCTCAACCCCGATATGACAGTATCCAAGTCTCGTTGATGCAAGTACATGAGCTCCTTTATATTTGCACCAGTTGGGTCACTTTAGTTTTATTCAGTTAGATGTAAATTTCAGAGACGAAATTTCTTTAAGGAGGGGAGAAAATGTAACATCCTAAAGCGAAGGACTAAAAATAATTAGAATTTCAAAATTTGAAATATTCTAATTTATAGATTATTATGATTATATTATTATTATTATTATTATTATTATTATTATTATTATTATTATTATTATTATTATTATTATTATTATTATTATTATTATTATTATTATTATTACTAGTAATACTAATACTGTAACTGTTATCAATAACCAATTTGCTTAAAATAAGGTAATATTAGTAAGTTGTTTTGTTTGTTAGAGACATGTAAATAATAATAGGAAGTTTGATTTGTTTGTTAAAAGTTTTTGTGAAAGGGATTATAACAACCTTTTGTTATATAATTATCGATTATTAAGGAGCCAAACAAACCGTCTATCATAAATGAATTCAATATGTACTCATTTTATTTGTAACAAACAAGAATTTAATGGGGCAAATACAGAATACCTAGTCAAATTATCTTTTAAATATTTAAATATAAAAGATAGAAAGAAGAAAAATACTGAATTAAAAACTCAATAGAGAAAAGTATGTCAAAATAAAGAGGAGCAAAAAGTACGGTTGCAGTTGACGATTAACATATACATAACCTTTTTATTGAATAACGCTTCAAGAGGTGGGTAATCACACCCTTTAAACTTTGATGGTACATTTATTTTGGGAACTTAGGATGGAAAAAGAGATAGATATTTTGAATGGTACTTTCCTATAAAATTTTATTTTGTTGAGAATCTAACTCTATTAAAATTGTGATTTTATGAACTGCAATAAAGAATTATGAATTGATTAATTTATTATTGTTTGTTGAATCGCCGTTGTTATGATTGTTTGAATATATATTCTTTAAAAGATTGTTTTATGATATTTTCATGAATGATTGTTATTATTATATATTCAAATAAAATATCATATTATAAATATATACATTCTTAAATAGATCGTTTTAATTATATTTTCTTGAATGATTGTTGTTATTATATATTCAAACGAAGTATCATATTGTAAATATATACTCTTTAAAAGATTGTTTTATTATATTTTCTTGAATGATTGTAGTTATTATATTCAAATGAAATATTATATTATAAATATGATCTTACGAATATAATTGTTAAAAATATGAATTACTTTGATTGTGTGTGTTGGAGATGGGTCTTGTACCCCACATATTGATGAGTTTTAAACTTCACAAAGAGATGAGGTTTAAACTCCACATGGATGGGTCTTGTACCTCACATATAGATGAGTTTTAAACTTCACAAAGCAATGAGGTTTAAACTCCACATGGATGGGTCTTGTACCCCACATATAGATGAATTTTAAACTTCACAAAGAGACGATGTTTAAACTCCACACAGATGGGTCTTGTACCCCACATATAGATGAGTTTTAAACTTCACAAAGAGATGAGGTTTAAACTCCACATGGATGGGTCTTGTACCCCACATATAGATGAGTTTTAAACTTCACAAAGAGATGAGGTTTAAACTCCACACGGATGGGTCTTGTACCCCACATATAGATGAATTTTAAACTTCACAAAGAGATGAGGTTTAAACTCCACACCGATGGGTCTTGTACCCCACACTGGATGAGCTGGTGCTCCACATGATGAGATAATACTCACTTCGCAGAAGTAATATATCTCCATATAACGACGAGACATCCTTGAATTGATTGGTTTATTTTCTACATAATAAATGTGTATATTGGATTTATTCGATTATTATAGATGTGAATTATTGTTAATTTAATTGATGAGTTTTTATTAATTATTGGAAGTAATTGGTTCTTATAGAAAATCTTAGTTATATCATATATATTTCTAAAGAATATTTTTGGAAGAAAACGGGTGCCATGATCGATTTTTCCGGTTTACAGCGCCGGCTGAGAACAATACTTGCTTTAAAAATGTGTGTATTATTCACTGGAATTTAGTATCTCATTAAAGTGTTGTTTTCAGAGACTAAGACCGTCGGGGACGTCGAGAGTTGAGAAGTCATACTTCCTTTGAGAAGAGTAATTTCCTTAGATTAAGTTAGTAGGTCAAGAATTAGTAGACATAGTGTCTACATTGTAGTTTATTTCGGGATTAGTTATTAAATGCCCAAATTTGAATATTTTGATTATTAAGAAATTTTCAGCTGTAAGGTTTTATTTTAAGGATTTTACAATATCATTTCTTTCGAGAACTTCTTTATTTATTATAGTACCTTTTCTCTTATATAAATATGAAAACTGTTTCGTTATTTTTATACCCACGTAACTAGGCGTTACAGGTGAAGTGGATGCGACAGACAATCTTGATTCTGCAGAACATTCTCCGTTTTGTATAACTTATTATTAAGAATGTTCAGTTTAGTTTTTCATCTGATTTCTTTGTTTTGCTTCGTTCCTATCTTTAATAAAAACACTCAAGAGCACATATTAAATTAACATAACATTTATAATCATAATTAACATACTTAATTAACCTTTGTTTATTTTCATCAAAACTAAATTTGAGATTTTGTCTTAACAGACGGTAGCCGAAGAATCAATCAAACGTCTCTCTAAGGGCATATTTTACCTTTAAGGCATTTCCCCTTCTTAACTTCCTAATCAAGCGGTTCACAATTTGCTTTCTTTTTTCACGTGGTGAATGAGTTTCCGAAGATAGTGAAGTTTTAATTTCATCTCCACCCACCACTATGCTAGGATCTTGCAAAATAAAATATTTTTTCAAAGGGTCTGCATCTTGTAGTTAGGGTTGTGCATCAGCTGAATTTGGGAGGTTTAAGATCCAATTTTGTCAACCCATTCAAATTCGAGTTTGCAATGTAAAGGCCCACATTTTTCTCTTTCAGACATTGAAGTCACATGCAAGGTGGTATGTAAAATTTTCTTATTAGACAATCTTGACTATCATGCCCCACCAAGTCACAATATTGACAAGGAGGAGGAGTAAATGTCTCTAACTGCCTTTTAAGAGTTTCTAATTCAGTCTCTAATATATATCCATCTTACGTTTTCCTCTTAGGTATGGTTTGTTCTTGGTTACCCATAATTTAATCTCTCATATTTTTTTTGTTGACCGTTTTTCTACAAAAGATGATCAATAGCAAACAGGTTTCCGAGGAGCGGGTGAGCATGCATAAGTAACAACAACCAAAATATAATAACTAATTAAATTAATAACAACTAAATAAATATATAAATAATTTTGTTTTGTGTTTTAATAAAATAAAGTAAAAACAAATTTGAAACAATAATAATAATAATAATAATAATAATAATAATAATAATAATAATAATAATAATAATAATAATAATAACAAATAAAAGAGAAATATGTTTTTTTTAAATAAATAGATTAATAATAATAATGTTTTTTGTTTTTCAATAAAATAATTAACTAAACTAAACTAAAACAAAGTCTAAAGTAATAAAAAGAATTTTTGTTTAATATTGTTAAATTAATTTCCGACAATAGCGTCAAAATTTTATTGCATTAAAAACACACTTAGAACAAGTGTGCTTTATCACATAAGTAGTATGAATGATTATCGTATCCACATGAATTAATTAAAAAAATATAAAACTAGTTAAGATTATTTATTATTTTGACTAACAATAATGGTTGAATTATTTGGCACCTAAATAAAAAATTAAGAACAATAATAAAATATCAAAGATGTAAATCAATAGAGAGAAGCCTGATCATGCTTTCACTTGTAACATTAGTTCTCCTATGTCTAGTTCTATTCGAACTCCTCTATTTTAATTCAACTACTAATTCTTTTACTAAAACTATTAGCTCGTATGATCATTTGTGATTAATATTATTTTTCCTAAATTAATCCCCTTGTTCACGAAAAGCATACAGTACAAAAAAGTTGATTGGATGACTAAAATTAAGGTTGGTCCTATAATAATTTTTAGTATCAATTATCATATAGGTGCATCAATTAATTGCAGTGTGATTGTTGGCTAATTAAGTGATTATTAACATGCAAAGGATGACCAATTCTAATCATGTGATAAAAATAATAGGACAATAGTAATTGAAATAAAAATAGAAATTCAAATAAGAACTAGAACATATATTGTTTTAATTATGCTTTGCTACTAATAAGTTTCTCCAAGTTTTGTAGCAATGGATGATATTGAAGGTATACTTGTGTATCAACTAATGACTGGATCGCGCAAGATATAGTCATTGGATAGAAATTTTTCATTTCAAAACAAATGTCATACAACAATTGCTTATGAGATGTGGTTTTTGTGGACTAGCACATAAATGGCAATTGTGAACCTTATGCATCTTGTTATTTTTGTGGGGAGGATCATCAAAGTGACCACTCTGAGGAGTCTGATTTCATTTCAAACATAGAACATGAAGCTCATAAAATTGATTATAACTCTCAACTTGAAAATATTTTGAGTGAATTCTTGAGGACCAATAAAACTTCATTTGATAAATTTGAAGTTCATTGTAAGAATATCGAGGAGAAAGTAGTCAATTTTTAAAAGAAGATTGTTTGAGATGAAAACAGAACATAATGCTCTTGTGATAGAAGGAGAAATATTGAAGAACAAAAATAACGGCACAAAGGAAAAGTCAAGAGTGAAGCATGTAGATCTTTATGCGACATCTGAGACTCAGTCTTTGGTGATTAAAGAGAATAGTCATTTACAAGAGAATTTTTATTCTTCTCAATAGTGGGGTATTAATCCCAAATGTCTAGTTGTTGAGGCACGGGAACACTTTCTTCTATATGCCAAGTACATGTGATTTCCATCCAAAAGAAGGAAGTTAAAAGATGAAATTTTTTCCGGACTCATTATCCATCTTAACTTGAGTATTGACGCGTCAAGATAATGACGTAAAAGAAGCACTTCATGGGAGATGTAAGACCCTTAATTTTAATTTGTAAATTATGAATTTTAGTGCATTTTTATGTGGAATTCTGAGGCTTTTTAGCCAATTTTAATTGTATTTTGTGTGTTAAATGTCAGAAATATCTTTTTGTGACCGTTTAAAATTATTTGGCGAGAAATAATTTATTTATGGTACGAAGAATTTATTATCGGACAGTTTTGCTAAAAATATCTCTGGTTGCTGAAAATTTTACCTGACAATTGAATTGCAACGAGAGTAGATATTTTTATTAAAATAGTTTGAGACGTGATGTGAGGTGACGGGGTAATGATGATTTTTTTAATATATAAAAAAGAATATATCTAGATTTTTGTTTAGATATTTGTTTTATTTATTATATATATATAATAAACAAAGGAAAGAGAAAGCAAGAAAACATTTCCCTATAGCCGTCGCCAGTTCTTCTTCTTCTCCTTCTCTGTTTCCAAAAAAAACCAAAGTGTTGGTTTTGAAATTAAACACAAACCACCATTTTTCTTCAACTTCTAAGCTTCATTTTGCGAAGTGACAGAAGGGAAAGTTGCTCATCTTCACGCTATGGTGCTAGTGAGCCAACTTTGGAAGCGACGAGCGAATAAAATATTTTACCGGAATTAATCGCGGTGTCGTAATCGGCCGTTAAAGCTACCGTTGAGGTAATGGCTCCTTCCAAATTTTTAGTGTGTATTTAGGGTCTTATATGTGAATTTGTGGGGTGTGAATTTGGTGTGTTTGATGTGTGGATTTGTAGAAAATAAATTTAAGGTGTTTTATGTGGAGTTGAGGAAATTAATTTGATGAGTTTGAGGAATGATTTGTTGAAATTAATTTGGTGTAAATTTATGTTTGCAATTATGGAAATTAATGGGTGTATTGTCGTTGAAATATGAGGAGTTTTGAAAATGAGTGATTTATGGTTAAATTTGGAGTGGATTGTGCATTGGAATTTGATGTGTGAGGTGTAGATTTGTGGAAAATGAATTTAATGTGTTTATGGGTGAAATTGTGGAAGTTGAATTTAATGCGATTTATGTTTGGAAATTTGGAGTTTTTAATTTGGTGATTTATGGTTGAAAATTTTGGAGATTTAATATAGGTGGTTTATGTTTGGAAATTTGGAGTTTCGAATTTGGTGATTTATGTTTGAAAATTTTGGAGATTTAATATAGGTGGTTTATGTTTGGAAATTTGGAGTTTGAATTTGGTGATTTATGTTTGAAAATTTTGGAGATTTAATATTTGGAGATTTAATATAGGTGGTTTATGTTTGGAAATTTGGAGTTTTGAATTTATTGTTGAAAAATTTGGAGATTTAATATAGGTGGTTTATGTTTGTAAATTTGGAGTTTTGAATTTAGTGATTTATGGTTGAAAATTTTGGATATTTAATGTAGGTGGTTTATGTTTGGAAATGTGGAGTTTTGAATTAATGTGATTTAGGTGTGGTTTTGTGGAAAATGAATTGATGAAATTTGGTATGTATTGTGAATTGAATTTAATGTGAATTGTGAATTAAATTTGATGTGGGTTTGAGGAAAATCTGTTTTGAGTGTACTCGGTGAAATGTTTAAAAAACCATTATTGTTAAATGAGTATTAAAAAAGGAGAATCTTAATTTCATGTTTGGGGTGATTGATGTGTTCATAATTAATATTATGAATTTTTTAGATGTGTTTTATGTGTGGATTTTATGGAAAATTGAATTGATATGATTTGGTGTGAATTGTGGGACTATGAGTTTAATATGTTTGGGTATGCTCTGTGTTGAATTTGAAAAATCATTAGTGTTAAATGAGTATTAAAAATGGAGAATCTTTTAATAGCTGCATTTACTTAATAGTTGTGGTGAAAAGAGTTAGAGTATGCTCATACATTTCATAGTACATGGTGACCGCGATGGGCCATGGTGATAGTGGTGACCAGATGGGCCACGGGATGATGCCATGTGAATTGTTGGTTCATCTTATCCTTGCGGGGATTATCACGTCGTGCTGATCTGTGACCGATTGCACTCTAGAAAACAGTGTAAGGCCTGTGAGAGGCGACACTTTAGTAAATCGTGCTAGTTTGTGAGCGACTGCACCTTGATAATTACTACTGACCTGTGCAAGACCGTATAATTATGATTTACGCCCTGTCAAAATCCTGTTTCTATTTAATATCCCTCAAGTATAGGGATTCAGTTGAATAGGAGTAATAGTAGGAGTAATAGTAGGGATTTAGAGGGAGAGTGTTAGAATATTAGAAAATATCTTATAATATCTATTATATTATATTAGAGTATCTTGATTTATTTCCTAGGATCAATTTATATTTATAAAGATATCTTAGAATATCTCTCATTATTATTATGATTTGTTCTTAATTTAGGATTTAGTCTATGTTTCTCTATAAATAGAGATTAGTATTGAGTCTTTTGTAATCAAGTCAGCATTATGCTATATCAATAATATTCAAACCCTAATTATTTTCTCTCCTCCCTTTCTCTAAAATCCCACAACTTCAACATGTATTGCCAATTATTCAATTCCAATAAATATAATTTTATTCTAATTCTTGAGATGATATATTTCAATAAATATATTTTTACTCTAATTTCCAACATGGTATCAGAGCTCTCGATCTTTGAGAGCCTTGCTTCCGCATAAACCCTAGCCGCCTTTATGGCGGTAAATTTAGCCACCTTCATTGTGGCCCTTTGCTTCCGCCTTCATTGCAGTGCCGCCTTCATTGCGGTTAGCCACCTTCATTGTGGTCCTTTTTGCCGCCTTCATTGCGGTGCCGCCTTCATTGCGGTTTCTATTTTCCTGAAGCCACCTTCATTGTGGTCCTTTTGCCGCCTTCATTGCGGTGCCGCCTTCATTGCGGTTTCTATTTTCCTGAAGCCACCTTCATTGTGGTCCTTTTGCCGCCTTCATTGCGGTGCCGCCTTCATTGCGGTTTCTATTTTCCTGAAGCCACCTTCATTGTGGTCATTTTTGCCGCCTTCGTTGCGGTTTCGCCTTCATTGCAGTTTTGCCTTCATTGCAGCAACTTGAGATTTCTTTTTGGCCTAATTTGCACTCCATATAACTCCTCCTATGACAACCTTGCAGATCTTCTAACTAAAGGGCTAAAGAGTAGCAACTTTGAAAGAATTGTATTCAAGCTGGGAATAGAGAACACCTATTCGCCAACTTGAGGGGGGTGTCAAAATCCTGTTTCTATTTAATATCCCTCAAGTATAGGGATTCAGTTGAATAGGAGTAATAGTAGGGATTTAGAGGGAGAGTGTTAGAATATTAGAAAATATCTTATAATATCTATTATATTATATTAGAGTATCTTGATTTATTTCCTAGGATCAATTTATATTTATAAAGATATCTTAGAATATCTCTCATTATTATTATGATTTGTTCTTAATTTAGGATTTAGTCTATGTTTCTCTATAAATAGAGATTAGTATTGAGTCTTTTGTAATCAAGTCAGCATTATGCTATATCAATAATATTCAAACCCTAATTATTTTCTCTCCTCCCTTTCTCTAAAATCCCACAACTTCAACATGTATCGCCAATTATTCAATTCCAATAAATATAATTTTATTCTAATTCTTGAGATGATATATTTCAATAAATATATTTTTACTCTAATTTCCAACACGCCCCTTCAAAGAGGGTTTTGGTGTGGAATTCCGAAATCATGTGCATTGGCATATACACATTGCATTAGGGTGCTTGGCACACGAGTCATGTTTGATATACTGTGATGGTTGTATATACATACTCGATTGATGTTTGTGATTGTGCCATATAGTGTTATTGATTGACTTTATGTGGTAAGTGTTCGAAACGTTTTCAAAACTGAAAATCAACTTTCGCAGTTGTATTCGAATTGTGTTGTTTTTGCTTCTGACTTGTGAAATAACACTGTATTCGAATACAAGGATGTTGTATTTGAATACGATAGTGCAGTTTTGTCCAAAACTTCATTTTTCAACTTGTTTATGCATTGTTGGCATATGAAAACCCTTTCAAGGTGTATGTTAAGTTGAAAGGTTATTTTGTGCATTTAAAACTTAAATGTTATATGTTGTTTGTTAATTTCGGATTGGTGATCCTTTACAATTATTGTGGAAATTTGGGCATTGCCCTCAGATAAGGATTAGGACCGTCCTTTCGGTTAGTACCCCGGAGATGGGAAGGTAGTGGTTATACCTGACCGAGGCTGTGTCAGAAGGTTTTGTTGGGCGCGTGGAGTTTACCCGGGTTGTATAGCTTTTTGTGGTATGATCAGATTAGGTGGTTGTATAGGGGCAGGGTGTCTTCATTTTGTGGTTGTATTTATTTTATTTTAACTGTCTGCTGACTTTTATTCTGGTGGGTCCGTGTGTCACTTTTTGATGTGACGTGGGGGAAGTAGAGATTCTTGGGGCAATGCATTTGTGCAGGTGATTGCCGAGAATATCCCAGGGGTATGAGCTATGTTTGATAGGTCTCATAGCTCCGGTGTATTTTTCTGTTGAAAATACTTTAGACTTTTAATTCTGAAAACTATTTCCGCTGCTTGCAACTATTGTTGACTTTTGTCGTTGTGATACGACTTAAATGTTTTATCCAAAAGTATTTTCTTGATATTATGAACTTGAATTTGTTTTAAAAAAAAAAAAGTTGTTACAGGAGACAACCCATGAAAGGTAATTTAGTAATTTATTTTCTACACTTTAATTGATGAATGAACCATTTTCCTTAATTGTTGATTTGATCTTAATGAATGTTTTTCTTTTGTGGTTTTTCATATAATGCAATTGTTTAGACAACTCTATTAAATGATGTTTGTTGTTTCAGAAATAACACTGTGAGTTTACAACATTGACTGTCTTTAATTGTCTATATTTGTTGATATAACATTGTGCAAAAAATGATTGCCAATTCATTATACTTTTGAAGACTCAGATTTTTCTTAACCTCTACTGTAAAGTTTGTTCCGAAACACTTAATGTATCTTCATTGTGTGATATATATTGTGGTAACAAACTCATGTATCTTTTCATTAAAGAAAGTTTCTATTTTCATTGCTAATCAATAGGATGTCCTTTAAAATTTGTTGATTTGAATATATAATAATATTATATTATTTGGATTTACACATGGTTCTCAAATTTCATTTGCATCAATATATTTTGGACTTTGCAAATTTTTTCAGAATTTAAGTTCGACATTTTTGCCTCCAATATTCCATAGATTGCACTAATTTGTATTATTTATCATCTTCAGAACAACTTTGAAAAATAAAGATAAGTTAAAATTAAAATCATAAAAAACAAAAAAAAAATAGATGACAGATATTCTCTTAAAATTCTACCAATAATGAGTTTATCAAATACATGTTGTCTAAACCAATTTTGAAATGGTAGAATTGACAAATTGTCTCTCTCTAGATTTTCATTGCAATATGTCCCAACAAAAACTGTCAAAGGACAAACAATTGAGACTTGTGGGCAAATCACTTGTCCCCTGAAGTTGAGCCAGTTAATTTTATAGGTGTAGAACCATGGCATAAGTACTTTTTTGGATCCAAACAGCAAGGGGGTATTAAGTGCATGTTTGAATTGAAATATAAATGTTCAAATAATTTGGCATAATATAAAGCTTTAATAGTTAGATTAGATATTATCCTTGATATAGGGGTAATAAATGTCAAGATATTGGGAAACTCATAATTTGTACTTCAACAATTGTCTTAATTAAAATACAAACGTGAGTTGTGAGATATCTCACATGAGTCTCATTATAGCTAGATATTGTTTTGTAACAATTCAATTGCCAAAGAAGTTTGAAATTTTGACACTAGAACTTATCCAAAGAGAATCTAATCACGAGGCTTAGACCACTTTGTCAAAATACATGAAGTTTTGTAACCAATGCACAAGAGATATGTTATAGCTAACGACACCACCAGAAATGACTAGAGAATGCCAATAATTAAATATTTGAAAGATCCTAACATGAGTGCAGATAAGAGCTTAAAAATCAAGCCCCTAAGTTTGTTTGGTTAGGAGAAACATTGTATAGATATCTATCGATGGAAACATAGAAAGATGTTCGAATCCTGATGAGGCATATCTGTCCTTAGTTGAAGTACATGACGTGATATGTGGGGCCATAAGGAAAGTGACAAAATGAAATAAGTCTTATGTGAACAGAGAGTTTATAGACCAACTATAGTTCATAGACCAACTATAGTAAAGATTGGACGATGTATTTTTTCTTGAAAAGTCGATATTTTCTTGAAAATGTTAAATATGTAATTCATAATGATCATTAGAGTTGTTAAAAACAGAAAAAGGTAGTTAGAAGTGATTAAAAGGAGGTTAATAGTTTGTTAGGAAGTTACTGGACAAAGTGTTTGATATAAATATTTCATTAAGTTCAGTTGCTTGAGCAACAAATAATATCTTATCAATTCATTTATTTTTTTGTTTTCTTAATTCTCTTAATTCAATCATCACAAATTTATATGTTCTAACGATTGGCATCGAGAGCTGGGTTCTAAGGGAAACACTAGTGATAGTAAGATTTTTCTTCAAATTTGAAAAAACACAAGTGTGAGTGCAAAAAGAGAAAAGAATAATGAATGGATTAGGGAGTTTTCCATCTAATTTTCCAATTCTTGATGAAAAAAACTGAGAAAGATGGTGTGCATCTATGACATCATTATTGGAGCTCAAGAAGGAATGATGCATGAAGTGACTGCACCATACACACCACAACACAATGGAGCTGCTGAAAGGAGAAATAGGACAATCTTGAATATGGTAAAGAGCATGCTAAAATGAAAGAAAATGCCTCACAAGTTTTGGGGAGAAACAATGTCAATTGTTGTCTACATATTGAATAGGTGCCCAACCAAAAGACTTGGTGTTAAGACACATGAAGAAGCTTGGTCTAGAAGAAGGCCAAATGTGAGCCATCTAAGAGTGTTTGGTTCACTATGCTTTAGACATGTGTCTGCTCAAAATAGAAGAAAGTTGGATGACAGGGCTGGGCAGATGGTGCTGTTGGAATATGGCTCAATTGAGGCTTATAAACTCTATGATCCAAATAACGGGAGAGTGATTATAAGTAGAGATATACTGGTGGATGAGTCTAAAAGATGGGACTGGAAGATAGGTGCCACAGCCAGCTCAAGCAATGCAGTAGTAGTTGATCCAGATGATGATCAGGTAACAGAACCAGCAGCACAGCCAGCTCCAGAACCAGTGAGACGGTTTGGGAGAGCCAGACAACCTTCAGTAAGATTGAACCACTTTGAAGTAACATTTGATTCAGCCATCAATGTAGATGGAGAGCTGATACATTTTGCATTATTAGCTGAATCAGAACCAGTCAGTGATGATGAGGCCCTAAGTGATCCAAACTGGAGATTAACAATGAAAGAGGAATTCAATGCCATAGAAAGGAACAAGACCTGGGAGCTAATAACTTTAGCAATGCACATAAGACCAATTGATGTGAAATGGGTCTATAAAATCAAAATGAAGGCTAATGGTGAGATTGCCAAGTACAAAGCCAGACTTGTAGCAAAAGGATTCCTATAAAGACCTGGAATGGACTATGATGAAGTCTGTGCACCAGTTGCCAGAATTGAAACTGTAAGGCTTGTAGTTTCAATGGTCAGTTACAAAGGCTAGTCCATGGATCAATTAGATGTGAAGTCAGCATTTCTCAGTGGACCATTGGAAGAAGAAGTCTATGTGAGATAACCACCATAATATGAGATAAAAGGCAAAGAAGACAGTGTATACAGATTAAGAAAAGCCTTATATGGCCTAAAGCAAGCCCCTAGGGCCTAGAACAAGAGAATTGACAAATTTCTCCTAAAATAGCAGTTTGAAAAATGTGTGAATGAACATGGAGTCTATGTCAAAAGGGCAACAACACTGCCTACACTACTGATATGTCTCTATGTTGATGGCTTGTTAGTAACTAGCTATGATGAAGAAGAAATATATCAATTCAAGGTCATAATGAAAGAAGAATTTGAGATGATAGATTTGGGAATAATGTCTTACTTCCTTGGAATTGAGTTTGTTACCATAAAGAGTGGAGTGTTCATGCACCAGAAGAAGTATGCTACTGATGTATTTAAGAGGTTTAACATGCAAGACTGCAATGGCACAAGTATTCCTTCAGAAGCAGGGTTGGCACTATCAAAAAAGGAGATGAAGAGTTGGTTGATCTCACAATGTTCAAGCAAATGGTAGGATCATTGAGATATTTTTGTAATACAAGACCTGACATAGCTTATAATGTTGGATTGATTAGTAGATATGGAGAAATCTAGAGCACCTCACTACATGGTAGCAAAGAAGATATTGAGATATATCAAAGGAACTAGTGAATTTGGTATGCTATATCCTAGAAGTCAAATGAAAGTGAAGTTGAATTGATTGGATATACTGATGCTGATTGGTGTGGAGACAATGATGATAGAAAGAGCACCACGGGCTATGTATTCATAATAAGACACCAATTTCATGGTGTTCAAAGAAGTAAAGCATAGTAGCTCTATCTACATGTGAAGTTGAGTATGTGGCTGCATCAATGGGAGCTTGTCAAGCTCTATGGCTGGCATAATTGATGGTTGATATGAGACTGAGGGATGAAGGGCCATTGAAGCTCAGTTGCTTGAGCAGCAAGTAATAACAGAAGTTGATCCTTTCAATTCATTTCTTACTTCCATTCTTAATTCTCTCAACTCAATCATCACAAATTCATATGTTCTAACAGAAAAGTCGATAGAGGTCCGCTCCAGATCAAAAACCATCATCTGGTTACTCTCAAGTAACTCACATCAAGTTACAAGATTGAAGTCAATTGCAAAGATCAGTGAAGTTTCCTTGAAGCATTATCTATATGTCCAATTTTTTGCATCTTCTCAATTCTGCTTAAGACTATCATCATTGCATGTGGTTGTTATAATTCATTATGATGATTCCTACACTTCAACTTTTAACGCAAAAAGAATCAATTTTAGTTTGAGAGTAACTGTGACTTTATTCCATATACCAAAGACTCCGAAGAAAAAAAATATATAATTTTCAAATTTCAAAAAGCAAGGTATTGTATTATTGTACTGAATTAGACTTCTCTAAAATAAATAATATTAACCATTAATAAATAAATATATTATATATACATAATTAATTATGAGTAGTTATAATATTAACTCTTATTCACTCAAATTTTAAGAGTCATATTAGTAAGTGTTGTACTAATGTGTTTCACTTAATGTATGATTTGTTTCTTTCTTATGTGTTTAGTTCTTTCCCTTTCAACTATGTCTATATCTTTAG